>CM046452.1:49043570-49581070 GCA_025506515.1 Flaveria trinervia | reverse complement strand
TTAAATGAAATTCATGTTAATCAGAACCCTAATCGTTATGCTTCTGTTTACTCGTCGTTGTGCATTCAAGGTGAGTTCTCAGCCGCACTTTAAATATACTCTTTTAGGGGGAGAGAAAAATGTGTTCTAAACATATTTTCATTTGATTAGTTTTACTATAATGTCACTTGGTTAATGGTGTTATACTAATTGAAGTCTTTATTCTTGAATTGTTAATTTATGTATTTTAGCTACGTAATTCTGAGTAGATCTTCTGAGTTTGACAAGCTCCACCTGAGGTTGTCGCGCTAGCACGACTGCAAATCAAACGGGTGTTTAATTGACTTAAATTTTTTGTTGTTTTGGCTTGGTAACCACAGCCGAGGCCTTCATTTACATTGTTAGTTTTGGTTGTGAGTTTCATACGCTTAGTAACTTGTTAAATAGACTAGCTATCTACTGATATTACTTTGTTTACTGTATCTGATTTCTATTATGTATTGTCTATCAAAACTTGTGAACTCACCAACCATGTCTTGACACATTATCATGTTTCATTTAGGCTCTTAAGGTGCGCATGATTTAGGATCACCTCATGTTGCATTCATCATTGTTGGGTCAAAAGAAACACTTATATTTTCTACAAACTATTGTAAGGCCCCGTTCCCGGGATGCTTACTATTGTAAAATCATTGCACATAAAACATATAGTTTACATTTAATCACTTACAAAACATTGTAGCGGAAACATAAAATAACCTTTCATATCCTTACAAATGCTTTCGCAAGTTAATACAACATTCCTTCAACATATTGTTTGTTCACATTACAATGCAAAAACATTAATCAAAAGAATGCCATCCAAAAGAGCTGAGTAGCTGTCCAGTGCCATCCTCAGCAATCGTTACCTGCCAACTGGAAACACATAAAAGTCAGCGTTGCTGAGTGAGTTCTAATTTTATAATAAAACATACTTTTCTTTTGTTAAAACCGTTCTTTACTTTCATGCGATCATACATCATACATACACATAGATAATATCATTATTATCTACATTAATCATTCATACTTTCATTCTTTCATTCGTACATTCATTACTTTCGATGATGTGTACATTACCCCGAACATTGTGCACGAAGCGGGTAACTAGGCCTGAGGTCTTTTATAGACCTCGAACATTGGGCACGGAGCTGACTCCAGTACCTAGGGTATGTACATTCACCACTTATCTTTTCTCTTTCCTTTCGGATCAATGCCATATGCTATACCCCAAACAATGTGCACGAAGCTGGTATTAGGCCTGAGGTCTTTCACAGACCTCGAACACTGGGCACGAAGCTGACTCCAGCACCTAGGGCAAGCGGCAAGGACCCCATACATATGGTCAATCACAAAGATTGGACCCAGTGTGCATCCTTCCGGCGTAGCTAACCCGCATACCGTTGAGCTAACACCCTTCATTGGGTGTGCACCTCCATACATTTGTTTGCAAGCCTTTCTTACATTCATTCATTCATTAATGCATGCATTCATTCATCATGTTCCTTTTTTAATTATCTTTCACTTTATGTTACATAATACTTTCATTTCATTTAATAACATTCAACAAAGTCGCAGGAAGACAATCAAGCAAAACAAGGAACATAATAAACGTACAACATCGTCATACATACATAACATACATCATGCATAAACATACAACATCATACATCATCATGCCTAAGATAGCGTCTATGACCTCAAAAGTAAACTTATATGAACTCCCAGGAACCTTCCATATCAAAACTTACATCTGCACTTTCCCCCGAAAGTCGGTAAATAAACTACGTTTTCCTCGGGTACACAAGCCCTACTTGGGCGTATGGGCACCTCTCAGTAGTATGACCTCTCATGTGACTAAACACCATGCGAATGGACAATATGTGATTGAACACCTATGCGAATGGACCAATGCGGATGAACACTTGTGTGAATGGACCTAATGCGGATGGAGCAAGGCGCATGGGCCTAAGTCGCATGACTCCCCATGTGATTGACCCTCAGTCGCACGACTGGCAAGCGTATGGGCCTTAGTCGTACGTCTCGCATGCGATTGAACCTCAATCATGAGAATGAACCACAATCGCACCTCATTCGGCCGTATGGCCTCCAATCGTCGCCTAGCCCTAGCTGATGCAGAATGCAGTTCATCCTGAACCCAATCTGCCATTTTCGACCTCCAAGCTCTTCAAACCCATTCGAAGCCCAAATTAACCATCCTAAACCTTAGGGAAACATACCACAACACTATTCAAGCACACACAAGCTCAAAAGCAAGACCCAAATGAATCATACACATACACCCACATACAGAAACAAGTCAAACACACACATACTTCAAAAATGATTTTCAGATGTGTTCTAGCCCTAAAATCATTCAAAACCGTGTAAAAGAGGGGTCCTAGAACTCACACAAACGACCACAATGAGAAGAGCTTCAATTTGAAGCGCTACACTTCGATTTCCACACTCGAATTCACTCGAAGCAAGCTCGAAGCCCCTTTTTCTCCCTCTCTTCTCTCTTTTGGCTGATTTTGTGAGTGTGGGGAGAGGGTGAGGGCTGCCCTTTCCCTTTAAATACCCCCACTCACCCAACTTTCTCTCATTGGCGAGTTTGGTCCCCCAACTTTAGACTTTATTTCTTTTTTTCTTCTTTCGTCGGCTTCAAAATAAATAACCGGATGTTACAAGTCCACCCTCTTAAATAGCTTTCGTCCTTGAAACCTATTATTCCTTGAAAAAACGTGGGTAATGATGTCTCATCTATTCTTTAGTCTCCCAAGTAGACTCGAATCCCTTCCTATGCTTCCACTGTACACGCACAAGAGGAACCACTTTATTCCTTAGCCTCTACTTTTTTTGATCGATGATTGCCACTGGTTGCTCCACATAATTGAGTGGTTCGTCTACTTCGATATCCTCCAGTGGAACAATCATATCTTCATCTGCCAAGCACTTCCTCAGATGAGATACATGAATGTCGGGTGAATTCGACTTAACTCATCGGGTAAGTCTAGTCTACAGGCAACCTCTCCTACACGAGCGATGATTCGGAAAGGCCCTATATACCTTGGGCTCAACTTGCCCCGCTTCGTGAATCGGATGATCCCCTTCCAAGGTGAGACATTTAACATCACCCGGTCACCTACCTGGAACTCAATCGGTCAGCGTCGTTTATCAGCATACGACTTCTGTCTATTTTTGGCTATCTTCATGAAGGCCTTGATCTTTTCATGCTTCTCAGTCGTAGCCTCGATTACCTAGATGCTTCCTAACTCTTTCTGACCATTATCACCCCAATAGACAAGTGTTTTGTATCTCCTACCCTATAGCATCTCATAAGGAGGCATACCAGTATGAGCATGATAACTGTTGTTATATGAGAACTCAGCTAACGGTAAGTGGTCATCCCAAGTTCCCCCAACGTCAATACCGCATGCCCGAAGCATGTCTTCCAATGTTTGAATGGTCCTCTCTAACTGACCATCAATCTAGGGATGGTAAGTCGTGCTAATATATAACCTCGTCCCCATAGCGTCATGGAATTTCTTCCAAAATTTGGATGTAAACCGGGTGTAACGATTAGACACAATAGACACCGGCACACCGTGACGAGTTACAATCTCTTTGATGAAAAGATCCGCTAACCTCTCGGATGAATATGTCTCGCGGATCGGTAGGAAGTGAGCACTCTTCGTCAAACGCTCAACTATCACCCATATGACATCATACCTTTTCGGAGTATGTGGCAGCTTCGTAATAAAATCCATGGTGGTGTGCTCCCACTTCCATTCTGGTATATCCAAAGGTTGGATCTTCCCATACGGCTTCTCATGCTCGACCTTCACCTGTAGACAAGTTAGGCATTTACTCACATAGTCCACCATGTTATGTTTCATACCCGGCCACCAATAATCCTTCTTCATGTCTTGATACATCTTTGTGGCACCGGGATGAATGGAGTATCGAGTCTTATGAGCTTCATCCATGATCCTCATGCATAGATCCCCAAAACAAGGGATCCACACTCATCCAAATCGGGTTTTGACACCAAGTGTGTTTTCACCCAATTCCGCAACTAGACCTCTCATTCTTTCCGAGTTAAGATGATCTTCCTTCAATGCCTCATCTTGAAACTCTTTAACTTGCTTCATCATGCCAGAGGTCATGATTAGCTTATACGCTTTCACCCGAATCGGTTCGGGTTTCTCTTTTCGACTAAGGGCATCTACCACCACGTTGGCTTTGCCCAAATGGTAATGGATCTTGCAGTCATAATCTTTTATGAGCTCTAACCATCGTCTCTATCTCATGTTCAGGTCCTTCTGCTCAAAGAAGTACTTCAAGCTCATGTGGTCAGTGAAAATGGTGCACTTCGTCCCATACAGATAGTGCCTCCAAATCTTTAGCGCAAAGACCACAGCTACTAGCTCCAAGTCATGAGTAGGATAGTTGACCACATGAACCTTTAACTGTCAGGATGCATAGGCCATAACTTTTCCTCTCTGTATTAACACACAACCTAACCCCGAGTAGGAAGCATCAGAATAAACCACCAGATCTTGACTTCCATCGGGTAATGACAAAACAGGAGCTTGAGTCAACCTCGCCATAAATTCTTCGAACGCCTACTCTTGAGCATGACCCCATACAAACTTCACATCTTTCCGAGTCAACTTGGTTAGTGGAGAAGCAATCTTGGAGAAGTCTTGAATGAATCTTCTATAGTAGCCCGCGAAACCCAAGAAACTACGAATCTCGAATGGCGTATTTGGAGACTTCCATTGCATCACCGCCTCCACCTTTGTCGGGTCCACCATAATCCCATCGAGATTTACCACATGACCCAAGAACAAAACTTCATGCAACCAGAATGTGCACTTGGAGAACTTAGCGTACAACTTCTCCTTTCTCAACGTCTCCAGAACCTCCCGAATGTGACCGGCATGCTCTATCTCGCTCTTCGAATATATTAGGATATCATCAATATACAAAATCACTGATTTATCCAACATCGGCCAACACACTCGATTCATCAAATCCATAAAAGTAGCTGGCGCATTGGTCAATCCAAAAGACATGACAAGAAACTTGTACTGACCATAACGCGTGCGGAAAGCTGTTTTAAGGATATCCTGCTCCTTCACCTTCAACTGATGGTAGCCCGATTGAAAGTCTATCCTTGAAAACCAACTGGCACCTTGAAGTTGATCGAACAAATCATTGATTCTCGATAAGGGGTATCGGTTCGTCACCGTCAACTTGTTCAGCTCACGGTAGTCAATACACATCCTCATACTACCATCTTTCTTCTTCACAAACAGGACCGAAGCACCCCAAGGAGAGATACTTGGTCTAATAAACCCCTTATCAAGCAGCTCTTGCAACTGCTCCATCAACTCTTTCATTTCTGTCAGAGCCAATCAATACGGTGCCTTGGCAACAGGTTGGGCACCCGGTATCAGATCAATCTGAAACTCGATCTCTCTGTGAGGTGGCCCTCCTGCTAAGTCTTCAGGGAACATGTCTGGGAAGTCACACACAACTGGTACTTTAGACATTTTTGGTGTTAACGTATCCACATCCTTTACATAAGCCAAGTAGGCGCTACATCCAGGCCTCACACACTTTCCCGCCATCGCCATTTAAATCACCTTCGGAATCGTAGTAACCCGATCACCATAAACCGTCACCGAACTACCGTCAGGCGCTGTCAAACGAATCATCTTCTTGTGACACACAATGTTCACCTCGAAATCCACTAACCAATCCATCCCAAGAACCAAATCGAAACCACCTAAGGTCATCACGAACGGTCTAACAGAAAATTTATGACCTTCTAGTTCCACATTACAATCCTCTATCATCTCAGATGGTAGACTTTCCTATGGCAGTTTCTACATCAAAGGGTGCATCAACACGTCTACTACTAACAAGCAGCTTAGCACAAAAAGCAGCAGAAATAAAACTTTTACCAGCACCCGAATCAAATCACACAGAAGCTAAAGTTTGGTTCACTAGAAACGTACCGGACACAACGTCAGGGTCAGTCCTAGCTTCCTCCTATATCATAGTGAATGCCATGGCACTCGCCCTCGGTCCTTCACTTCCCGTCTTCTTTACCCTGGAACCCTCAGCCCTCGACTTCTTACAGTCTTTACTCATATGACCACTTTCCCCACAATTGAAACACCTTGTACCCCTGTAGTCTCTAGCCATTTGACTAGGCTTCCCACACTTGAAACAGACGTTCAACCCCCACCTACACTCACCATGTGCTCTTCCCACAATTACCACACTTCTTCGACCCCGTACCTGGTGTGACTACATGGGGATTGTCCATCCGTGCCTTCTTGTTACCCGTCAAGGTATCACCCCGACCAAACCTCTTCCCATTCCAGTTCCGATCACCACCGCCCTTCTTGCTACCATCAGCCACCACCACTATTGCCCTCTCATCATACAATCTCCCTGCCAAGTCAACCGCTGACCTAAACATGCTCTGTCGGGCAGCAATCATGTGCTGCAAATATCCGCTGGCAAACCCTGAATGTATCTTTTGATTTCGTGACAAGGGCGTCACTTGATTCGGCACCAGACGTGCCATTTCATTGAACTTCATAGTGTACTGCTGGTGTGTCATGGTTCTCGCCTTCAGTTGCAGGAACTCTCTCTCAACCTTATCCATTTCTCCATGAGGACAGAACTCCTCAATCACCAACTTCTTCAGCTCGGACCATCTCACTCTCCTAATAGCCCGACTACCCTCAGCTTGGACAATATTGTCCCACCAATATAAAGCTGAGTCCGCAAAAGAATGGGTAGCAAACAACACCTTTTGATCCTCTCGGCACTCGCTGATATTCAAGACAACCTCCATTTCTCTCACCCACCGGTGAGCAGCAGCAGCAGTGCCGTTACCATCAAAAGTAGGGGGCTTGCATCATTGAAACGCCCTATAATTACAGCCTTGTGTCACCTCCTGCATGGGCTCTTCTTCTTCCTCCTTATCATCAGAGATAACCGTTTCAGGTTCCGGTTGCTCCCGTCCTCCCAAGGACGTATTCCTCTTGTCTCTCCCCTTCCCGTACCTCCTTAATCACCTCAGTCACTACAGATGGTAAGATTTTCTGCATGACCCGATGCACCTCTTCAACCACCGCCTCTTTCATCGAGGCCCTTAAGTTTGCACTCTCATCACCACCCTTCGGATGAGGGGTCTCTGGTTCTTCGTGAACCACCTTTTCAACTCTGGGTCTTCCTCTCTTGGGTCACGGCTCAACACCAAGCCCATCACGACCACCAACACGAGAGGCTTTCGAAGATCTAACACAGGCCATTCACATGCACATTGAAAGATTCAAACACCAACACGGTCATTCAAGGTAATAACTCAGTTTATGTCAAGTATAGTAAGTCCCTAATTACAATGGCCAGTTGTGATTAGCCACTTACTTTACACTTCATACCCCAATCATTACCTATCCTAAGTATATCAGTATTTAAATCTATAAACAACACATAGCCACATAACATGCGCACATAATACCGGTTAACATTATGAAAATACCTGATGGCACGCAGCTACTCAGACTGGCATCCCTTCCCTTTCTGTCCCATTCTCAGTTTAAGTTAAGGTTTATTTTGAAAATTTACCCATTTCACTTAAAAAATTTGGCTCTGATACCAACTTGTAAGGCCCCGTTCCCGGGACGCTGACAACTGGTAATCATTGCACATAAGACATATACTTTACATTTAATCACTCATAAAACATTGCAGTGGAAACATAAACATAACCTTTCATATCATTACAAATGCTTTTCCAAGTTAATACAACATTCATTCAACATATTGTTTGTTCGCATTACAATGCAAAAACATTAATCAAAAGAATGTCATCCAAAAGAGCTAAGTAGCCGTCCTGTGCCATCCTCAGCAATCGTTACCCGTCAACTGGAAACACATAAAAGTCAGTGTTGTTGAGTGAGTTTCTAGTTTTATTATAAAACATACTTTTCTTTCGTGAAAACTATTCTTTACTTTCATGCAATCATACATGATACGTACACATAGATAATATCATTATTATCTTCATTAATCGTTCATAATTTAATACTTTCATTCGTACATTCATTACTTTCGATGACATGTACATTACCACGAGCATTATGCAGGAAGCGGGTAACTAGGCCTGAGGTCTTTCATAGACCTCGAACATTGGGCACGGAGCTGACTCTAGTACCTAGGGTATGTACATTCACCACTTATCCTTTCTATTTCATTCCTGATCAATGTCATATGCTATACCGCGAACATTATGCATGAAGCTGGTAACTGGGCCTGATGTCTTTCATAGACCTCGAACACTGGGCACGAAGCAGACTCCAGCACCTAGGGCAAGCGGCAAGGACCCCATACATATGGTCAATCACAAAGATTGGACCCCAGTGTGCATCCTTCCGGGGTAGCTAACTCGCACACCGTTGAGCTAACACCCTTCCTTGGGTGTGCACCTCCATACATTTGCTTCCAAGCCCTTCTTACATTCATTCATTCATTAATGCATGCATTCATTCATCATGTTCCTCTTTTCACTATCTTTCACTTTACGTTACATAATACATTTATTTCATTTATTAACACTCAATGAAGTCGCAGGAAGACAATCAAGCAAAACAAGGAACATAATAAACGTACAACATCGTCATACATACATAACATACATCATGCATAAACATACAACATCATACATCATCATGCCCAACATAGCGTCTATGACCTCAAAAGTCAACTTATATGAACTCCCGGGAACCTTCCACATCAAAAGTTGCATATGCACTTTCCCCCGAAAGTCAGTAAATAAACTACGTTTTCCTCGGGTACACAAGCCCTACTTGGGTGTATGGGCACCTCTCAGTCGCATGACCTCTCATGCGGCTGAACACCATGCGAATGGACAATATGCGATTGAACACCTATTCGAATGGACCAATGCGGATGAACACTTGTGCGAATGGACCTAATGCGGATGGAGCTAGGCGCATGGGCCTAAGTCGCATGACTCCCCATGCGATTGACCCTCCGTCGCACGACTGGCAGGCGTATGGGCCTTAGTCGTATGTCTCGCATGCGATTGAACCTCAATCATGCGAATGAACCACAATCGCACCTCATTTGGCCATTTGGCCTCCATTCGGTCGCCTAGCCCTAGCTGATGCAGAATGCAGTTCATCCCGAACCCAATCTGCCATTTTCGACCTCTAAGCTCTTCCAAACCCATTCTAAGACCAAATCAATTGTCCTAAACCTTAGGGAAACATACCACAACACCATTCAATCACAAACAAGCTCAAAAGCAAGACCCAAACGAATCATACACATACACCCACATACACAAGCAGGTCAAACACACGCATACTTCAAAACGATTTTCAGATGTGTTCCAGCCCCAAAATCATTCAATAAAGTGTAAAAGAGGGGTCCTAGAACTCACAAAAATGATTACAACGAGAAGAGCTTCGATTAGACCCGCTACACTTCGATTTACACACTCGAATCCACTCGAACCAAGCTCGAAACCCCTTTTTCTCCCTCTCTTCTCTCTTTTGGCTGATTTTGTGGGTGTGGGGAGAGGGTGAGGGCTGCCCTCTCCCTTTAAATACCCTCACTCACCCAACTTTCTCTCGTTGGCAAGTTTGGACCCCCGACTTTGGACTTTATTTCTTTGTTTCTTCTTTCGTCGGCTTCAAAATAAATAACCGGGTGTTACAACTATATTATATTTGTTTTGCGTGTGTGTGCGCCCTTTTTTTAAAAATTATTACACTTCTGCAATTACTTTCACATTAACGTATTTAACTCTGTTTTTAGAAAATTCTAATGGTTACGAGCAATTATGTTTCGCAACGGATGTGTCGTTTGGTGTTACTAGTGGCTACGATCCTGGTATGTGATGTGCTTAACTGTAATACACCGTTTATGGAGATTGAGGGCGTGACATCAACAAAACATAAAAGATAATTACTTTTGAATCAAAGTTGTACTTTTAATTGGAGGAGTGGGAGGTTAGTAGGACCACAAGGATATTATGAGTACATAATTACCTTGATCTTTAATGATTCTCGAATTTGTGTTTCCGTAATTTTTGAAGTAAATTACTTTATTGGTCCATATGGTTTGGAGGTTTTAACCATTTTAGTCCAAATTCATTATTTTTGAAAAACCACGCCTTGTGGTTTTATTCTTGTAACTATTCTTGTCCGATGAAGTAACGTCATCTATTTTCCCGGTTAAATACGCTTGCGTGCAACATACATGATAGGTATATTAGTCATTTTCCACCACCCCTAGAATAAAATCCCTATTTTTTAGTTGTCTCCTTCTTCACCCAAAATTTACTTCATTTAGTTCTTCGGTCATTCACCTTCTTTAAGTATGATGTTAAGGCTCTTGTACATTTGAAGTTTGTGTGAGATGTTTGATCCATATGAAGTATACAATTAGTCTCTCATTAACAACCACTTAAATTTTACTTGATTTTTGTGTTTAAAAATCACAACTTACTTATATTCTTCACTTTGATAATAGGGTCACGCCCTAATTTTTCTAGTTTGAAAACATTCCACGATGGAGTAAGTTATAATGAAACAGGTAATTGTTATGTTAATTGTAAGATTAATTATATGGATATGGAAGATGCTGATCATAGTACTATCTACGTGTTTCAGGATATGATTCAGGAAACAAGCTATCTAGAAAATGGGATTATGTTTTATCACTTCAGAATTTTTTATCAGGACTTGAAACTTGGTTTGAGAGCATTAGACAATGATCAAGATGTGTTTTTGATGTTTATTTGTCTATTTTTAAGCAAATAGAAGTTTATATTAAGCTTTGGGTTTTAGGATTGAACATATTTGATAAGTGTCCTTCCAAGGTTTTTATTGAAGATTTGGTGGGTCATCTGTCTGAAACATCTAATCATAGGCCATCTAAACTTGTAAAGACCTCAAAAGCTTTTAGAAAATTCCATGCTAATAGTGGAAAAGCCAAAACATAATGAAGCAACAGACACTGCACAAGAAATAGTTCATAATCAAGAAATAATTTGTGATCAAGTTACCATGAAAGCATATGAAACTAAATATGATGAAGCCCATCATGGTTATAATAAAAGGATTCATGAGTCTGATGAAAGGCAACATTAATCTAAAAAGCCAACATGAGTATGATGAAGGGTAACATGACACCATGGAGGATATTCATCACATGGATGAAGAGATAAATGAGGGGGATTACAATAAGGAAGAAGAAACCATGAAGGGTAAAAATAACATAGTTGAGGATGTAAATGTTGATATGGATTCATTCAAGGATACTATTGAGTAGGATTAAAATAAAGATAAAGAAACCATATGTGAAGATAATGATAATGATAATAAGGATAATGTAAACATCAATCTACATGACTTTGATAGTGCCACTACTAATGAGGATCTTCTAAATAAGGTAGTGAGGAATATAGAAAGAAAAATGTTGGTGTAAGGATTCATATAAGGCTGATGCAATCCAAAACATACAAACAGTCTATCCTGCATGCATGCACTAAGTGATAAAGTAGAATGCTTCAGAAGTTTCACACTCTGCACTAGAAAATATTCGAAAGTGTGAAATCTTCTGAAGACAAGACCAATATCTTCCAAAGCCAACTATGAAGTCTTCCGAAGCCAACACTTGAAAACAAATTTCTTTCAAAAACTTTTGAGTACATCCTTTATCTGATGTACCTTTTACCATAAAGCTGAAACACCTTTCCACTGCAACTCTGTTTGACTCACCAAATTTCACAAGTTGATGAAAGGTCCATGCTTTTGGTAAACTGTACATTGAGGTCTTGAGTCTGTTATTATACTTTATGTACCTTTATCCTTTTTATAATATATTAGGATAGCATGTCATAGTCACTAGTCAAAAGGCAATATGCCTTTTGACTCTACATTGATTTTTTGTTGTCTAGATCATGTATCCAGTCAACCTTCAAAGTATGGCTGACTGTAGGATGTAGTATAAAGTATCTCAGGTCCTTTTTTAATCTTTCATGCTTTTATGCTTTGTAAACACTTGTAAGGAACTTAAGAGCAATATACATCATTCTTGAAAACCAAACACTTGTGTTATTGTTATTGTTTTTGTCCTGCTCTTTATTACTTATGTTACTTAGTATCAAGGTGTGACTGGTTTCTAGTTCCACATTTGATGTGTTAAGTGTTCTAACTCAACTCTCCTCATTATTTGTTGTGTTGTATGTGACCAACCCTTAAACGGTCCTGCAGTTGGTCCATATGATCGATCATCAGTGCGAATGATTCATAAAACAGAGAAAACACTAAATAAACATAACTTTATCAATGACATAATGAAAAAGTTTCAAATAATATTAATGATCTCCAAACTCACACAATAAACATGAATCAAGGCACAAATATGATAACAATAAGCTTCGAGCCATATTGTTGATACATATGTACCTAGATTTGGATCGTAATGTCATATGTCTTGAATGTCTTATGCTTATGTAATGCTTGGGTACTTAATGAAATGAGAATGTTTGATTGTGAATTATAATGTTTAATATTACATTAATGAATTCTGTAACGCATATTGACTAGATTATATAGGTTTGTGATTGTTTGTATTGATATGCATAATGTTATAATAATGAATACATTCAAACTTGGTTAAGTGAAGTTCTCATGCGTCCGACTGGACCATGCGACCCAACAGTGGTCATGCGTCTGAATGGCCATGCGACTGACTGTCCATGCGTCTAAATAGTCCATACGCCTGAACAACCTCATGCGACTGACTCAGTCGCATGACTGAACACTCAGTCATGCGAATGGATCAATAGCATGGCTCAATCGCACAAATGAACCATGCTAATGGTTCAGTCGCCCGAATGAGCAACCCTAACCTAAAAATACCACCTAATTCATGGAAAAATAAAAGGATCATACACACTTCGACTCCAGACATACCCTAGCCGTCCAGAGACCTCTAAGATCATACTCCAAGTTCATAGATAGCAATAGATCGATTCCTAATCGATTCTTAATATTAGATTCAATCACATAATTGTTTCTACGTGCGTTCTCACTGATTGGCTCGCCAATCAAATAGGATTCCGCACTATTTAGTTCGGTATACACATTAATGGGTTAGTACATCGTCCAGTACACGATCCTTAACAATTTGTATCAGAGCATTGGCTCTTGATTACGTGTTAATTCAATCATTTTTTATACAAAAATTGTGTTTTTTCACTAAAAACGCAATCTTTGTGTGTCAAACGGAGCCTTAGACATTTCCTAACCATAAAGTTTAGTTTTTCCGGCATACGGCAATTAGGGTTTGTGAAAATTTGAGTTTTTGCATCTGAAACACGTTTAACCTACGATTTTCAAACTTCAGCAGGTTCAGTCGCACGATTGGCTCAATCGCACGACTGAGTTCATTCGCATTCCCCAAACGCACAATTGGACTCATTTGTAACCTCATTCGTACGACTGAGAACCCTATTCAGACTATTCAACCGCATTAGCTCATTCGGACGACTGACTCATCCGCATTAGTCAGTTGCACGATTGAACCATTCGCCTAGTTCAATCGCCCGATTAAGCCCAATCAGATACCTTCATTCGCATACATAAATAGTTTGTTTAATAGTAAAGCTAAGTGAAATGGAGGACCAGTTTTCAGCATACACAGCAAGTAGAGACACTCGTATTCAGAATCTATGATGTTGGGGAACAAAGTGGGAATTCATAATAAGCCCCCGAAGCTTATCATGTTAGACGATTACCCACAATGGAAGCAACGTTTCAAAATCTACTTAAATAGAGTAGATACAAATTTGTGGGAGGCAATAGAATCAGGGTACAGCATGCCTGTTGGAGCTGATGGTGTTAAACTTACGTTAAGTGGCATGACTAATGCATAAAAGGTAAAACACAAAGCTGAGAAGAAAGTCTACGCTTTGCTTACTCAGTCTATTTCGAAGGACGTCTTCCATCGGTATTCAGAATATACTCAAGCAAAGAAACTATAGGATGCGTTGGAGAAGAGGTATGACGGAAATGCCTCACTTAAGGCCATTAAGGCCAAAGCTTTGAAGAAGGAGTTTGACAACTTCTCTTCAATAGGAAAGGAAGGCCCGGATGATGTGATCGACAGCTTCTACCACTTTATGAGTGAGATGCACACCCATGTACGTCGATGGAGGAGAAGGTATCCAACATTGCACATGGATTACCAGAGAAATGGGCTTCCTTCGTTTCTAATCTCAGACAGAATGGGATGCCCTCGAAGTTAGACATAAATGACTTCATTCTGAAACTGAGAGAGGAGAAGCTTAGGATGAAGTATAGAGCACAAAAGGCATACTATGACCAGAATCCTGTGCTGTACAACGCGACTCCTCCGGTCAAGACATCTGGAGCACCATTACAGACTGTCTTCATCTCCAGCTCAACAAGTCTAGCACAAGCGTCTACTTCAGGGTCTGAAACATCAGGGTCATCTGGTACATAGTATATTATACCTGAAGCCAATGCAGCAAAATTAAAGACCGATAACTTTGGTAACGTGACTGTTAATGTAGCCAGAGAATAAATAGACCTCTAAGTTGTTGTAGTCCACTCCTATGATGGGCTAATTACAGGAAAGATAGGAAATTGCCACCTGGCAGATGAGGATTATGAGCAGGTAGATGAGATGGAGTTGGAACGAATGGATATTATGTGGGCCGTGGCAAGTGCTATCTGACGAGCTAAGAAGTTTGTCAAAAAGACCGGATAGAACTTGGTTGCAACCAAGGACATGACTTTTGGCTTCGGCAAGTCAAAGGTAATCTACTTCAACTGTGGTGAGAAGGGACACTTCAAACGGGAGTGTGTGAAGCCAAAGAAGACTGGTAATGGCAATCCTTTCCCTTCCTTCAATCGTCAGGACAAACCCACATCTAGTAGTTCTACTTCATCAAGCAAGGATCCTAAAGCCTTGACTGCTAAGGATGATGAAGGACAGGACTGGAGCTTTCGGTTCGTCACACCGGGAGAGTCCAACATAGCTAGTGTGGAGGACATTGTTGACGATTCCGCTAGCGAGGGAGACAACAAATACTGCAACATGGTTGATTCCTTTTCAACATCTCAGGTAAGTACTACTGACCACTTATGACAGGATCAGAGATCTTAAGTTTGATGGATTAGAGTGTAACGCAGCAGAATAGAACAAGAATTAGACAATTATAGCAAGAATTTAATATACGTATGCATTAAGAACAAATACGTTGTAAAGAGAGAATATATTTCTGTGAAAAGGAATGTTTCAATAATATCAAATGTTTCTGCTCAAGCATTCACATATCACAATTGGGTTGACACTCCTTATATAGAGTGCAATCACTGCTGATATCACGGGATAGTGACATTTGGCAGATTTGTTACAAAAATAACTAAAACTTAACAAACTACTGAAATGTTCAAAACTACTGAGAACATATCAGAGTGCTAAGTAAAAACATAAAACTACTGATACGAAACTACTGAAACTACAACGACTGAAGAACAAGTTCTTCAGTCGTTTTACAAAACTACTAAAAACAAAAACATAAAACTACTGAAAGAAAACCGTCACAACTACTGAAGAAGACCTCTTCAGCTGTTGTGACAACGTCTGATACTTGGTCTCAAGCACTTGTGTCTTCAGACTTTGTCTTCAGTACTTGTGTTCAGACTTTGTCTTCAGCACTTGTGTCTTCAGACTTTGTCCTCAGCACTTGTGTCTTCAGACTTTGTCTTCAGCACTTGTGTTCAGACTTTGTCTTCAGCACTTGTCTTCAGCCTTTGTCTTCAGCACTTGTGTTTAGACTTTGTCTTCAGCACTTGTCTTCAGCACTTGTGTTCAGACTTTGTCTTCAGCACTTGTGTTCAGACTTTGTCTTCAGCACTTGTGTTCAGACTTTGTCTTCAGCACTTGTGTTCAGACTTTGTCTTCAGCTGTTGTGGACTTCAGCAGTTGTTGTGACGTCTGTGGGACTTAAGGTTTTTCTGATCCGGCTCATTGGTTCTTTTGGTCCAACAAACTCCCCCTGAACCAATGCAGCCAAAACCTTAACTTTATTGAGGTCCCACTTATTATTGGCAGTAAGATTGGTCTTTTTCCTTCTTGATCAGCTAAGAGGATGACCCAATTAAGCACTAGCCTGGGAATAGATTTCTGAAATTTGGTTGGCATAGTAAGGATAGGAGCCCTGACTTTGGGGAACTGGACACAGGGCTGTGGTCCTATCCATGAAATCTACTTCCCATGTATAAGCCTGTAGGATTCTCTGGTGTATGCTCTGAGAACATAATTTGTTCTTCCATGGTAAGATTTTCAGCTCCACCATCAAATAATCCTTCACGCCCATACAGTTCTGAAATGTACTTAGCCTGTTTGCCATTTTTGAGCTCAACTGTTGTGATCTGTCTGTATGCAAACTCATCTAGGTGAGTCCCTTCAAGTAACAGACTAAGCTCATTTTGTTTGAAGTTCTCAAGCCTCTTGTAGACTAACCCCTTTTAATCACTCTGTTCTCTAACATCTTTTGGGGTGGCTGTTTAGTTTCATAGGCCTTCTTGAAATCTTCAACAATTTCCCAGGGTGATACTACAAGGACCACTGTGATCTCTTCATCTACGATCCTTTTACTTGGCCCTTGTATCTCGAAGGAATGTCTTCTTCACAATTCTGTGAGCCACCTAGGATCAGGCCATATTCTCACCTTTTCCTTTTGATATTGAAATGTGTTAGCAAGGGTGTACAATCTCAGAGCTTCTTTCTTCATGCTGATTATTGAGGAAGAAGCAGCGTAAGTTTTGTCTATGCTTTTCAGCATCTTATCATCATGAAGCTTTTGCTGATGTTCTTCTTCTATCTTTACTCTCATAGCTTCCATCTGTGAGGTGGGAGTGATGGGCATAGGTTTGGCTTTAGGCAAAGTTAGGACTGCAGAAAGAGGCAGCCTATCTTCTTCCTCATCCTCCTCTTCTTCTTCTTCTAGCCTCAACACCCTCTCTTCTTCTTCTTGGGTGCATCATCGGCTGTTGGTTTTGAGGGTAAAGGAGTTGGTTTAGTGGGTTGTGGTAGTGGTGATTTTGAAGTGGGAGGTTTGCAGGTTGTTCTAGCATTCTTGTAGTGAGTGAGGCTTTTGAGTGTTTTGCTAGTTCCTTTCTGTTCCTAGCACCTGCCTCATTTAGTGCTTCAATCACCAATCCCTTAGTGTATGCTTCAGACGAACAGATCTGGTGGTTATTGCCAAGATACTATCCCTGGTCCATGACTTAATCTCTATCAATGATCTCCCAAGGTATTTTGCAATGAATCTGATCATGATCTCTAGTCTTTCTCTTTCCAATGCATCATAACTTGCCCATCTTGAGTTAATTTCTTCAACTTTAGTCTCTTAATCTCTGAGTCAAGCTGTGCAGTATCGAACCCCTGTCTATACAGTTGATCAATAATGGAGTCCATTGATTTACTGTGTGTAGCATCCGCCATTTTGATCATCTCATCGAGTTTGAGTTCTTTTTCTTTTCCTTCAACCTTCCTCTTCTTATATGTGACATGAAAGTCTTTGTGACTTTCACCCACTTGATCAATGTCAGTTCCCTCACAAACTCCTCTTCCTTCTCAGTCTCCTTATCTTTCTTCCCCTCTATGCTCTTCCTCTTTGCTCTCACTGACTGACTCTCCCCTTTTTGGTTGCATTGGTTGCAAGGGTTTGAGTAGCAGAAAGCCTGTGCTCACAATCTCCTCCACCAGGGTTGTATGATTAGGAAGCCTCTCATCCATGTTTTTGATCACAATGTTTGTGATCATTGGGGTGATGAGAGGTAGGGATTGCTGAAACATAGCGGTTGTTTGCTCAGAGGGGTTCTATCCCTGAGAAGCAGTGCCAGAAATAGAAGATGGTGGCTCGGAAGTTTTGAGTGGCTGAGTGTGTGGGAGACCTTCAGGTGAAGGTGCCATCTGTGGGTTTATGTGGTGGCAGATGGACTTGCTGTGTGAGAGAATGGCCAAGTAGTCTTTGTAGTCTACTGACTTCTTCCTCAAGAATTGTGTTCTAGGCCAGAACATCATAAAAGAAGCCCAGGTCATCATCAGCAGATGCTGAATCACTGACCTCCTGCTTGTAGCATGATGTACATGCACTGGGTGTAGACCAGTTTTAGCATGTGCCCCTTTCTCTTGGAACTGGGGACTTCCAGCCTAAGGACAATGTCCTCATCAGCAGTTGCCTCTGGTGAGGTCTGAGCTATGTTACCAGCCTCAGTCTGATCATGTGCTGATTCAGAAAAGGTGGCAGCCTCACCAGATGTTCTGGTCTCCATATCCACACTAGGAGATAGAACAGTTAAACCCTTGTGTTGTGGGCTGTCAGAAGCATGTTGATCCTCTTCCTCAATTGTTGTGGTCTTCCCCATTGTAGGTGTTTCTTGGGGAGGAGGAGAGGCATGCAGCTGAGTCAGCATGTTTGCAATAATGAGAGTAGGACTTTGTGGGGTGGTTGCAGTGGGAGATGGGGTAGAAGCAGTATGCACCTGGGGAGAATGGTGCTCTTCAATGGCAATCTCCTCAAATGAGGAAGATCCCAGATTAGTGGGTACCCCTTCTTTGGTTGCTGCAGGCTCCTTTTGAGAGGAATCCTGAGCGGCTGTGGCTGGTGAAGTCCTTGTATCCACTAGGGGGTTATAACCAGTGGATATAGCCTGCATTTGTGGTGCAGGGGCATCCTCAGGGGACTCATTTCCCTGAGTAGCCTTTTTTGTCTTCTTTTTAGTGGGTTTGGTGGGGACTTTGGATTTGGAGGTGGTGGCTGTGGGTTCCAGCTGCGGGGTTTGCGCACTTGGCAGCCAATTTTAGTGATTGGTCAGAGTTGTGCCGGGAGTATACTTCAGGCAATACAGCCATAGCAGGGACTCCCAGGCCAACAAGTCCCTCAGCTTGAAGCTGGTTTTCAATTATGGCCATTATGAACCGAGGATATAATATCCACGGTTAGCAAGTAGTTTTTGGGCCATATCCTTGAGCTCTAAAAATAGTATTTCAGAAAAATTTAAAGGTTGTTGCTCAAGGATGGAGTACATTACCTGTTGCCACCTTGTGGACATTTGATCCCATGATGAAGTCTTGGGGCAAGGCAGACATTACCAGGTGAAAGATGAGACGTTCGGCATCCTGGAAATGTTTCTTCAGTATGGTAGATGCACTCAGGTCACCCTGGTATCCATGCTTGGCAAATGATTGATCTATTGTGCCCTTTGGATAACCAGTTGGGAAAGTGGCATCATCCAGATTGAGGGTTTGGCGAAGAATGTCTGGAGTAATGACCACTTTTTGATGATGGACAAACGATTGAAGAGACTCTGTGTCATTCTCCTCAGAGACAAGAGTGACGTTTGTCCAGAATTGGTTAAGAGATTCGGCATATATGGTGGGATTTAACAGAAAAGCCGTTTTGTAAGGTGACTGAACCATTAAATCAATGGTGTTGTGAAACTTGGTCCAGTATGGCGATTTTGTGAGATGTGCGACACAGTTGTGTCAAGGTTTTAGTTGCATGGTCGCCATTGATGAAGAGAGGTTACAGAGTTTTTAAACGTTAGGTTTGAGAAGAAAAGAAGTAAAACTCTGAAGGTGGGATAGGTATTTAAAGGGTAGGGTTAGAAAACGACTGAAGGTTTTGGTGTTAGTCATCAGTTGTTGAAACTACTGATGACGTGGTATTAACGTTCAGAGGTTTGAAATGACTGACCGTATTGGGTGATCAGTAGTTGTTATAAA
Organism: Flaveria trinervia; assembly: GCA_025506515.1. NCBI lineage: Eukaryota > Viridiplantae > Streptophyta > Magnoliopsida > Asterales > Asteraceae > Flaveria > Flaveria trinervia. The sequence goes on along the minus strand of CM046452.1, from coordinate 49,561,162 downwards.
ACACTGAAGACTGCTTGGTTTTAACCGTCAGACGTTGAAACAGCTGAAGTCTCTGATTTAGTCATCAGTAGTTATAAAACTACTGAAGATTTAGTCATCAGTAGTTATAAAACTACTGAAGATTTAGTCATCAGTAGTTAAAAACTACTGAAGACAGTTTTGACTTCGGTGGGAAACACTGAGGACTGGTATTAGTCATCAGTAGTTGTGAAACTACTGAAGACTTTGTTTTACATCAGTTGTTGTAAACAACTGAAGACTTGGTATTAGTCATCAGTAGTTTGAAACTACTGAAGACATGGTATTGCTTCAGTTGTTTAGAGGGAAATAGCAGTTGGGAAACTACTGAAGAGAAAAGGCTCATCAGTAGTTGTTGTCAATTCATTGCTTTTCAGCTGTTTCAGTCTGACCTCCACTCTTACTCATCAGACTTAGATCTGAGTTTCAGACGTTTCATTGGTCATCAGTACTTATCTGCATTTCTGACATCGGCAGTTGTAGCTACAACAGCTGTTGTGACTACATCAGCTATTGTAACTACATCAGCTGTTTCAACAAATAAAGTACTTGAGTACTGAGAAGTTAATCTTTAGTCGTTTTAAACACTTCTGAGGGAGGATAACTTCAGTACTTATATGTGACAATAATAAACTAATGATCATCAGTACTTGTGAGCTGAGATCACCAGTAGTTGTCACTTATTCTAGCTGCAGCATACCAAGCCTTAACACTAGGTTTTGGAAAGTCGTGCTATCCAAGGGCTTAGTGAAAATGTCTGCAAGCTCATCAGCACTAGGAACAAATTTTGGATCAATCAGACCTTTTTCAAAACAATCTCTGATAAAATGATGTCTGATTTCAATATGTTTAGTCCTAGAGTGTTGGACAGGATTCTTGACAATGCAAAGAGCTGAAGAGCTGTCCATTAACAATGGGGTCTTAGTCTCTGTTATGCCATAATCCAATAATTGGTTTTGAAGCCAGAGTACCTGAGATGTACAGCTTGCAGTAGCAATGTACTCTGCTTCAGCAGTTGATGTAGCAACTGAGGTCTGCTTCTTACTCTGCCAAGAAATCAAGCAGTTGCCTAAGAATTGGCATCCTCCAGAAGTGGACTTTCTTGTCAACTTACACCCTGCATAGTCACTGTCAGAAAAAGCAACTAATTTACTAGAATGTCTAGTAGAATACCATAAACCTAGAGATGGAGTGCCTTGCAAATATCTAAAGATCCTCTTGACTGCAATCAAATGAGACTCCTTAGGTGCAGCCTGAAATCTAGCACAAACACATGTAGCAAACATAATATCTGGTCTAGAAGCTGTAAGTACATCAACGACCCAATCATACATCTGTAAAGTGTTTCATCAACCACTTTACCTTTCTGATCTGTATCCAGTTGTGTGGTGTTGCACATGGGAGTAGAACAGGGCTTACACTTTTGTAAATCAAACTTTTCCAAAAGATCTTTTGTGTATTTGGACTGATGAATGAAAATTCCATCAGCCTTTTGTTTGATTTGCAAACCCAGAAAGAACTGTAATTCTCCCATGGCACTAATTTCAAACTTCTGTTTCATCAACTTTGTAAAGGCATCACACAACTGTGGATCAGAGGATGCAAAAATAATATCATCTACATAAATTTGAACAAGTAGATTATGTTGCCCAGCTTTCTTAATGAATAAAGTCTTATCTATGGAGCATCTAGTGAAATTATTTTCCAGAAAAAAGTTTGATAATGTCTCATACCAGGCTCTAGGAGCTTGTTTCAACCCATAGAGAGCCTTATCAAGCTTATACACCCAATTAGGATGTTTATTATCCTCAAAACCTGGTGGTTGACATACATAAACCTCTTCTTTAATTTTCCCATACAAAATTGCACTTTTGACATCCATTTGAAAAACTTTAAGGTTGTGATAAGCAGCATAAGCTAAAAACAATCGAATTGCTTCCAGTCTGGCTACAGGGGCAAAGGTTTCATTGTAATCAATACCTTCCTCTTGTGAAAACCCCTGTACAACCAGTCTGGCCTTGTTCTTAACAATAAGCCCATTTTCATCAGTTTTGTTCCTAAACACCCATTTAGTGCCTATTGCACACTTACCTGGAGGTAGAGGAACTACTTCCCACACTTGCTGTTTCTTGAACTGAAGAAGCTCAAGCTGCATGGCTTCAACCCATCCATTGTCCCTTAAAGCAATGTGATAGTTCTTTGGCTCTTGCTGACTAATGAAGAGAGCATAGAAGCAGAAATTTGACAATTGACTTCTTGTTGAAACGCCAGCATTGATATCACCAATGATTTGAGACATAGGGTGATTCTTCAGATCTTGGTACACAATAAGATCTATGCAAGTGTTTGTAGCAGGCTCAGCAGCAACAGATGGTGATGGTGAAGCATTTCCTTGAAACCAATCAGTAGATGGTAATTCAAAGGAAGTTGAAGTTGTAGAAATCTCATCAGCATTTGTTGTGGATTGTGCTACTGAAGCTACAGGAACGTCAGGTCTAGCTGAATCAGGCAGTTGATCACTAAACTTGAAAAGGTGATTACTGATATCATCATCATCATCAGTAACACCAGATGGATGACTAGCTACAGAAGATGATGGTTTCATATGATCTGCAACAGCAGGTGGTTGATAAGGAACATATTACAGAATGTCCAGATCAAACAACTCACAGGGTTTTGTGGAATTGTATCCTTAGGGGATTCATTGAACTTCACATGCAAGGTTTCTTCAACTATCTGTGTCCGACAGTTGAATACTCTATAAGCCTTCAAGTGGATGAATACCCAACAAAATACCATGCATCCACCTTAGAATCAAACTTTTGGAGTTGATCCTTTGTGTTGAGAATGTAACAGGGACACCCAAATGCTCTAAAGAATGAAATCAAAGGGGCTAAATGATGTAAAACTTCATAAGGAGTTTTCATCAACCTCTGATTTAGTAAGGCTCTATTCTGTACATAGCAGGCTGTATTGACAGCTTCAGCCCAAAAGGTCAGTGGCAGACCAGAATCAGCCAACATGGACCTTGCAGCTTCAATGAGGGTCCTGTTCTTTCTCTCCACTACTCCATTTTGCTCTAGAGTCCTTGGGATGCTATACTGCCTCTTGATTCCCTTTGACAATTAAAACTCATCAAGAGTGTGGTTTCTGAATTCAGTACCATTGTTAGTCCTCACACACTTAACTGTAGGGAATACTGCTTCTCAACGTGTAACACAAAGTTCATAATGGACTAAGCAGCCTCATCCTTTGAATGCAAGAAGAATGTCCATACATATCTAGAGTAATCATCCACAATTACCAGACAGTATTTCTTCTTTGCCATACTTATTACCTTCACAGGACCAAAAAGATCCATGTGCAGTAGTTGTAAGCAGGCATTAGACTTGGACTCTTCTATGGTGGGAATGAAACTTTATGTTGTTTCCCTTTTAAGCATGCAGTGCAGCTTTCATCACAATTGAACTCCTTTATTGGAAGACCTCTCACTAAACTCTTGTGGATCAACTGATTCATGTTTTTGAGATTAACATGACCCAGCCTTCTATGCCACTGTTTAGATTCTTGGAGAGAGGCCTTGGAGAACAAGCATGGATGGCCTCTCAAATCAATTTTCTTTGACAGATCCAAGGCATATACTCTTCCTATCATGTTAGCCTTCAGGAGAGTATTATCATCTAGTACTTTGTCAATCAGGCTCAGAACCTTGGAAGACCGAATCCTACAGTTCTGGCTTGTGAAAAGAGCCACATGTCCTTTGTCACACATCTGACTGACACTCAACAGATTGTATTTGAGATTCTCCACATGGTTGACATCATCAAATCTAATATCTCCATTAGACACAAATCCCTTTCCAATGATGTAACCTTTAGCATCATTTCCAAATGAGACAAATCCCTGGGTCACTGCAAGTTTTTCTTTGAGACTCTTGTGGTCTTCCAGAATAACCTCTAGCTTGGCCTTTTCATCATTTAATTGGCATTTAAGCTTATAATCTCATCACTTTTACTGTTAAGAGCAGACTCATACTCAGCTTTTCTTTTGAAAATGATTTTCTCAAGCTCAAGTTTTTGATTTATTAATGCTACATTTGCCTCTCTAATAGAGACAAAGGCAGCTATGCATGATTCAGAACATAACTTGGCTTTAGCCTCTGAAGATATCTGAGTTACCTATGAAGATGATGCATTTGAATAGGAACCCTCAGTAGACTCCAGGGCCATGAGAGCAAGATTTCCAAAAGGGTGTTCACCACCATGTTTACTAGCACCAGCATAGTATTGCTCAGTGTGACCAGACAAGTTATCAGGTAAGCTACTCCAGTCAACGACTCCAGGTGTGAAGAAGCTGTGATGAGGTTGTGATTGAGATGAAGATGGTTGAGGTTCTGGTAGTGCATGAGGTTGTGGTACTATAGAAGCTTGAACTTGATTGAATGTGGCATATAATAGCAGGGATAACGATATGGCATTTGATCCTGAGGAACCAAATATGCAGGAGAATGAGGGTGTGATGAATGACTAGAACCGGCAGAATGTTGCCCTTTTGATTGTGAATTGTTATTTTGAAAAGTCAAAAAGGGTGCAGAAGAGTTAGGTCCAGTTGATCTACACTCTCTTGCAAAGTGTCCAAGCCTGTGGCATTTGTGACACTTCAACTTGCTCTTGTCAAAACCGACTTTGGTTTTGTCAGAGAGTCCAGGAAATTTCCTGCCAGTTCTCTTGTAGAATTTCTGAGATCTGATATTGATCAAGGCCATTTGGCCCAAAATATCCATCTCTTCTAGATCATCATCAGCAATGTCCTTCAAATCATCCATGATAAAGCATAGATTGTCACTATTATTACCAGGATGACAATCAACACTCACAAAGGCATGATTAGAATTGTTTGAGGTGAAATCAATATGGTCATCATAGTGACATTCTGATCCAGCATACTCTGACTCATGACTTACCAAGGCAGTGTTTCCTGGTACAAAATCATCAGTGAGCTTTCTAGATGATGACAGTTTTCATTTCTGTTCTATCTCTCTCTCAAATGTGAGCAATTTCCCATGGAGTTGGGTGAGAGATAGTTTGTCTAAATTTGCACTGGAGCGTAGGACAATAGTATATGTGTCCCATCTCTCAGGCAGTGATCTGAGGAATCTGTTATTCATCTGGCTATTTGTGTACTCATGTTTGACCATTTTTAATTCAGAGATCAAACAAGAGAACCGCTCAAACTGTTGAGTTAGTGTCTCACCCTTCCTATGAGAGAATGTCTCATATTGTTGGGCAAGGATTTCTCTATTATTTGCTAAGACCTCATCTGTTCCTCCAAATTGTTCTTTCAAGGCATTCCAGAGGTCATGGGCAGTTTCATAATGCATTAGCCCAGAATAGATTTCATTGGGCAGAGCCATGGCCAGAATTCCATGGGCTTTTGCATCAATCTCAAACAATTTCTTATCCTCATCTGAGTATTGCTCCCTCCTCTTCGGAACCATTTGATTGGTTTCCGGGTTATTCACCATAGGCTTGTGTGGACCATGTACCACTGATGTCCAACAACCTGAGCTGTTAACAGACAGGTGATGGAGCATTCGTCGTTGCCATATGTTATACTCATTCCTAACCAGCATCGGAGGCTTGGTTGAGGAACCAATATTGTGAGGATCATTGGAAGGAGTAGTCATTTTAGATCCAAATACAATTTAATTCAAGATTTTTAAAAGATTTTACGCAGACCACAACAGACTCAATGAAAACCAAGAATAAATCTCAGGATGAATGACCAAAAACACTAAAAATTCAATCTCTATAACCGTTTCTTGCAAAAATGCTAATTCAATCAAACTTGGATCTTGGATAGCAGTTTCAATGATCAATTTTTAGATCGATCAATGATTAACCTAGCTCTGATACCATTTGACAGGATCAGAGATCTCAAGTTTGATGGATTAGAGTGTAACGCAGCGGAATAGAACAAGAATTAGACAAATTATAGCAAGAATTTGATAAACGTATGCATTAAGAACAAATACGGTTGTAAAGAGAGAATATATTTCTGTGAAAAGGAATGTTTCAATAACATCAAATGTTTCTGTTCAAGCATTCACAGATTACAATTGGGTTGACACTCCTTATATAGAGTGCAATCACTGCTGATATCACGGGATAGTGACATCTGGCAGATTTGTTACAAAAATAACTAAAACTTAACAAACTACTGAAATGTTCACAACTACTGAGAACATATCAGAGTGCTAAGTATAAAACATAAAACTACTGATACGAAACTACTGAAACTACAACGACTGAAAAACAAGTTCTTCAGTCGTTTTACAAAACTACTGAAAACAAAAACATAAAACTACTGAAAGAAAACCGTCACAACTACTGAAGAAGACCTCTTCAGCTGTTGTGACAACGTCTGATACTTGGTCTTCAACACTTGTGTCTTCAGACTTTGTCTTCAGCACTTGTGTCTTCAGACTTTGTCTTCAGTACTTGTGTTCAGACTTTGTCTTCAGCACTTGTGTCTTCAGACTTTGTCTTCAGCACTTGTGTTCAGACTTTGTCTTCAGCACTTGTCTTCAAACTTTGTCTTCAGCACTTGTGTTCAGACTTTGTCTTCAGCACTTGTCTTCAGACTTTGTCTTCAGCACTTGTGTTCAGACTTTGTCTTCAGCACTTGTGTTCAGACTTTGTCTTCAGCACTTGTGTTCAGATTTTGTCTTCAGCTATTGTGGACTTCAGCAGTTGTTGTGACGCCTATGGACTTAAGGTTTTTCTGATCCGGCTCATTGGTTCTTTTGGTCCAACAACTTATTTAATAATCATGCTTGTTCTCACTGTAATAAATTTAGAGAAAGCATAGATTTGAAATTTGCTAGGTTATTAGATCATAATGATAGCTTAGTAAAGGATCTGGAACTGTGCACTGAAGCTAATAGAGTTTTAAAAGACAAAAGAGCACAGTTACAAGGAAAAGATAAACCTTTTGAACAAACAACTTAGGGAAACAGAAGTAGTTTCCTTTAACTAAGCTAATGACGTTAGGTACTATCTTAACTCCCTAGAGGACACTAAGAAGCAGAAAGCAGTTTTAGAAGAAGAAGTCAACTCCTTAAAACAAAAACTGCATAGTTTGACAAGCTCATCTCACATTGTCCAACACTTAGTGAGAGAAAGAAACAATGGGGATGGATTGGGATACAAAGTGGTTCCACCATCACCTAAGACCTTGATGAACACCAAAAGTAAACCAATTAATAATAACCCCATCAAGGATCATGTGGTGACCACTCCTCTTGTTAGTGACCCAGATACCACAAGTAAATCAATTGCATCTGGCACAAAACAAAAGGAGTCCACTTCAAAGGCAAAAGGAAAAATGCCTTGTGTTAACCTAGAAAAAGAGTTTGAAAAGGTTAATTTAAAGTCAGGTTCAAACAAATTCAAATCAGAACCCAAAAAGCCTATTAAACCTAATTAATCACGCACATCATGTCAAAGTCCAGAAAAACAAGAAATAAAAGATGTAAAACCAGGTAAAACAATTAAGTTTGTAAAATCCAACCATACATCTAACAAACAAGTTTCTCAATCTAAACAAAATAAGGTCAACCGTGTGACGCCTACATCTCCACAAAAACATTTAAACCATAAAGTTGAAAGCAGATCCTTCTACAATTGTGGAGAGTACGGTCACATTGTGTCTCATTATCCTTATCATCAGACACCGAGGAGGAAAGTTGAACTTCATAGATCTTTTAAGAGGAACTTAGTGACGCCTCCTAAAAGGGATAGTGAACACACAGTTCAACCTATCAGCCAGTCGTCTGTTTATCACAAACAGGCCTTACACAAAGCTTGTCTATGGAAAGAAAAATCCACCTCAGTGTCTGAAAATAAGAACAAATAGACATCTGAGCTTCCCTCAACCTCAAATAGTCAATGGGATGAGTTTATGTTATGTGATGCCTTAGGGAAACCCAAGCCAGTGAAGGCTTGGGTTCCTAACATGAACTAATGTTTTCAATGAATGTGTAGGGTGTTCGCTATAGTACTAAGACTAACACATGGATTGTAGATAGCAGAGTATCCAGGCACATGACGGGGAACAGAGCTCTCTTATCAATGTCAGACAAATCTCATTTGCTGGAAACAAAGGAGGGTACATCACGGCCCAAGGAGAAGTGGGAAATCAGAAAGTTAAGTTTGACAAGGTAAACTATGTCCAACAATTACAGAATAACTTACTTTCTGTTTCTCATATATGTGATAAAGGCTTCAAAGTAGTCTTTGACAACAAGAAGTGCTATGTTCTGAAGAAGGACTACGTGATCTCGAAGGACCAAGTTCTAATGACAGCTTCAAGATATAATGATCTTTATGTTTTGGATCTTTCGAAGGCCTCCACAACGGATCATGAGGTTCAGTGCTTCTTGTCCAAAGCTACTGAAAAGGATTCCATCTCCTGGCATAGGAGAATGGGACACATAAATCCAAGGAAGATGAATCACTTGATCCAGAAAGATATAGTGAGGGGAGTGAACATCAAAAACTTCCAACTCCCGGATTTCTATGTTGCGTGCAAGAAGTGCAAATAGACAAGGAAGTCTCATAAGGAAAAGAAAGTTCATTCGATAGAACTACCTCTTGAGCTTCTTCACATGGATCTTTTGGTCCAGTAAGTACAAGAAGCATTGGAGGCGACTTATACTGCTACGTAGTACTGATGATTACTCAAGATTCTCTTGGGTAATGTTTCTGAAGTCCAAATCAGAAACATTTGAATCCTTCAAGGAATTAGTAACTATACTGGAATCCCTATACAAGCTGAAAGTACGACAAGTGTGCTCATACAACGGAACCGAGTTCAAGAATCAATGGATGGAGGCCTACTGCAAAGAAAAGGGAATTGTGCATCAATTTACCTCTGCCTACACTCCTCAGATGAACGGTGTTGCTGAACGGAATAATCGTAGCTTGATAGAGACCGCACAGACTATGCTAGCAGACTCGAAACTGCCTATTCAATTCTGGAATGAGGCAGTTGCAAATGCATGATATACGCTCAATCGAGTTCTGGTAGTTAAACCTAACTTAGAGTATCTCAAGCCGTTTGGCGCTCCGTGCACCCTGATGAAAAAGACTCAGGAGGGAAAATTCAGCGAGAAGGTAGATGAAGGGATCTTTCGGGATACAACATACCAAACAGAGAGTTTACAACAACTCACGGGTCAAGTAGAGGTGTGGTGTAATGTTGATGTTCAGAGATACACCACACCACCTGCTGGAAAAGGGCTGCTTACTTTTTGATTATGATGGTTATTCAAGTCCTTCAACATATCTCTCTCCACTTCCAAAGACGAGTTGGCAAAGAAGATGATATACGATGTCTTGAACACACCGTCTCAAGATTAACACCATCCTGTTCACAAAGTCAATCATCTACCAACTTAGGGGGAGCACTTGATGTGAATGACTCTTCCTCGGATAAAGAAAATGTGGAAAATGATTAGAACAGCCAGGATGCACAGGTTCCAACTACCACAAGTCCACAAGCATCTGACAGTGATGCTTCGGAGCCTTCTGAACCTCAGACGCCTATAGCCTCAGATACAGAACTAAATGTTCACAATCTTGATTCTGAGGTGGTTGTTCCAACAACTCTCGGATCATGTCTAAATGTCTATCATCCTTTGGATAATGTCATAGGTGATGTGAGATCTGGAGTTCAGACCAGAAATCAGTTGTACTCAGCTAATTATGCCTCTGTGATGGAAAAGGGATACCTTCATGATGGTGCCTATCGTTGCTTTGTGTCTTAGTTTGAGCCAAAGTATGTTAGTGAAGCCCTGAATGATGAGGCATGGCTGAGTGCCATGCAAGATGAACTTCTTCAGTTCAATAAGTTAGGTGTATGGACTCTAGTGGATAGACCTAAATGTGCTAAGGTCATTGGCACCAAATGGGTCTTGAAATACAAGAAAGATGATCAAGGAATGATCATCAGAAAAAAGGCTCGGCTTGTTGTTCAGGGATTTCGACAAGTTGAGGGTATTCACTACAATGAAGTGTTTGCCCCCGTGGCAAGAATGGAAGCAATCTGCATCTTCTTTGCCTATGCATCTTATATGAAGATCAAAGTTTATCAATTAGATGTGAAGAGTGCGTTCCTTCATGGTGAGATCCGAGAAACAGTGTATGTCAGTCAACCCAAGGGATTTGAGGATCCATATCATCAGGACCGAGTTTACAAACTTGACAAGGCGCTATACGGGGTTCATCAAGCTCCAAGAGCCTGCAATGAGAAACTCTCGACACATCTTGTGAAACATGGTTTTCACAGGGGAGTCATTGAATGTACACTGTTTATCAAGAAAAAGATGGAGATTTACTGCCGGTACAAATCTATGTCGATGACATAATCTTCGGATCAAAGAACGAAGAATTGTGTAAAGAGTTTGAAGCAGTAATGAAGGTAGAGGTTGAGATGAGTGCAATGGGAGAGATGAAGTTCTTTCTCGGGTTACAGGTGGATCAGACACCAAATGGGATCTTCCTACATCAGACCAAGTATGTAGGTGATATTCTTAGTCGATTTGACATGGAGAATGCTTCTACAGCTAGAACTCCTCTTGCTACAAATCATGATGTAGCACCCGACGAGACTGGTGATCTGGTGGATGCCACTATGTACCAAGGGATGTTTGGATCTCTCATGTATCTCACTGCCTCATGACCTGATATCATGTATGCTACATGTCTATGTTCACGATATCCGGCAAAGCCTAAAGTGAACCATCTTATTGGGGTCAAAAGGATTTTTCGTTATCTAAAGGGTACACCCACACTAGGGTTGTGGTATCCTCATGATGATGACTTTGAGCATATGCGTATAGCGACTCGGATTACGAAGGCTGCAAGATGAACTACAAGTCAACATCACCAGGGTGTCAGTTCTTTGGGAGAAGATTAGTAATCTGGTAGTGTAAGAAGCAGACCTCGGTTGCATTGTCAACCTGTGAAGCCGAATATGTTGCTGCTGCAAGTTGCTATTCACAAGTCATATGGATTCAACAGCAAATGCGGGATTACGGTTTGAAATTCTCTTCTACTCCTATCTTTGTTGATAACTCAGTTGCAATTGCAGTTACTAAAAACCCGGTCCAACATCCAAAGACCAAACACATCGGGATTAAATATCACTTTATACATGATTGCTTTGAAAAGAAATTAATCGATGTGGTAAAAATAAACACATATTTTTAACGCGCTGACCTCTATACAAAGGCTTTTGACAAACCACATTTTCTATATCTGTTAAAGGTCAACAACGTTAAAAAGAAAAGTGAGGTCATTCCTGAAGATGACCATGTGTAGTCTGATATGTCGTGTAAATTTACTTTATTTTTATTTTTATTTTTCAATTTTTAATTTATTTACTTAATTTTTAGTTGGTTAATTAAAATTGGTCTTATTTTTTTGCCTATTGAAATCCTAAAATGCTAATCCATTACAGTTTTAAAATTTTAGGGGGAGAATAGGTTTTGATAGTATAAAAAACAAGGGAGAAGGAGAGGTAGTTGATAAAATAAGATCGTATGTGTGATACCGATTCAATCTTTGGAATATGATAGTTCACAGGAGCAACTATTTGGGACTTTAAAATTTAAATTGAAAATGATGCAAAGCTCAAGTATAAATCTGTGTAGTCTGAGCAAAATAAAAGGAATATGATAGGTAAACTAGCTACTACTAAGGTAACACAAAGAAAGTAGACATAGAGGTTGCTAGACCACAAATGATATGTCGGTAAATTCAACACAATAGATGACTAGACCTTTTTGGTGATCTCAAGATTAAACAATAATGTTTGACTAGCTATGGGTAATACCTTATCCCTGGTTAACACAATCAACAAGATTCCAATAAGGGTGACGAGCAAAATAAACGCCACGAATGTGTGAGTAAGACCATAGCATGAGCAAAGGCACATAAAAATACAAATACAATCAAACTGATAACCTATGTTGTTGGTGAGATCTATGCAAGAAGAATGAAATTGCTCAAACAAGAAGATAGGTTATGTGCCTCTCTGCTGTGCGGTGGCACTGACCTGAGGATAAGAATAACCTATATATTCTAGAATTCATTGTTGTTTGCCGCCTCTCTGTTGTGCGGTGGCACTAACCTGAGGCTTGGCTTCTCTTTAAAAGTTCTATGAATAGTTTCTTCTTGTATACTACCTTGAGACCGCTTAAAAATCTCCTGAGGAATGTTGATTATCATATAAGTGTGGGATCCACAAATGCTTGTTTAAACAAACCTTAAACTATCACCAATCTGTGTTTAAGAGGACAAGTATACTAACAATCATTGTGGCTACAATTCTTAAAAGTTCAAATCAGAGTGGGGACCTAATAGTACTAGTATGATTTATTAAATTTGCTAAATGACTGTAGATGAAAAACAAGAATAGAGCATCAAAGGTTTTAGATAACTTGTCCTGAATGATTTGAATATCCTATAGATGAAAAACAAGAATAGGTGCTCCGAATGTGGTTGCTGCAGGCTCCTATTGAGAGGAAGCCTGAGCAGTTGAGGTTGGGTGAGTACTTGTAGCTACTGGGGGATTATGGCCAGTAGGCATATCCTGCGTTTGTGTTGCAAGGACATCCTCAGGGGACTCATTTCCCTGAGTAGCCGTTTTGGGATTCTTGTGTTGGGTTTGGTGGGGACTTTGGATTTGGAGGTGGTGGCTGTGGGTTCCAGCTGCGTGGGTTTTCGCAGCTTGGCATCCTGTTTGAGTGACTGGTCTGAGTTGTGCTTGGAGTATACCTCAGGCAATACAGCCATGGTAGGGACTCCAGGCCAACAAGTCCCTTAGCTTTCAGGTGGTTCTCTATAATGGCCATTATGAACCGTGGATATACTTCACTTTCTGATCTTCCTAGCACTCGCTAATATCGAGTACATCCTCCATCTCTCTCACCCATTGGTGAGCGGCAGCAGCAGTGGCATTACCATCAAAGGTAGGGGGTTGCATCTTTGAAACGCCCTGTAGTTACAGCCTCGTGCTGCCTCCTGCACAGGATCTTCTTCCTTTTCCTCATCATTAGAGAGAACCGTCTTAGTTTCCGGTTGCTCTCTTCCTCCCGAGGACCTATTCCTCTCTCTTCTTTCTCCTTCTTGCATAGCTTTAATCACTTCAGTCACCACAGACAGTAAGATCTTCTACATGACCTGATGCACCTCCTCAACAACAGCCTCCTTCACTAAGGCTCTCAAGTTAGCACTCTCGTCCCTAGCCTTTGGAAGAGGGGTCTCTAGCTCTTCATGAACCACCTCTTCGGCTCTAGGCCTTCCTCTAGTGACCCGTGGTTCAGCACCACGTCCACCAAGACTTCCACCCCGTGAAGCCTTTGACGATCTACCACCAGCCATCCTCTAAACACATTATAAGATTAAAACACTAACACGGTCATTCAACGGAATAACTCAGTTTATGTCAAGTATAGTAAGTCCCTAATTACAATGGTCAGTTGTGATTAGCCACTTACTTTACTCTTCACATCCCAACCCTTTCCTATCCTGATTACATCAGTATCTAAATCTACCAAAAGCGTGTAAACCACATAGCATGCGCACATAATGCCGATAACATTAAAGGAAATACCTGATGGCACGCAACTACACGGACTGGCATCCCTTCTCGTTTCGTCCCATTTTTAGTTTAAGTTTAGGTTTCTTTTGAAAATTTACCCGTTTCACTTAAACTTTGGCTCTGATACCAACTTGTAAGGCCCTGTTCCCTTGACGCTCACAGCTGGTCAATCATCGCACAAAAAACATACGTTACATTAACTTAATAAAACATTGTAGCAGAAAGATTAAAACAAACATTTCATTTCATTATAATAATCTGTGAAGTTGGCTGGATCGGTAAACATCGGAGCGTGTTCTTGACGGAAGGATAAACAACAACAAAAACCAAGAGACAATCAATAACACGAACTATAATTTAATGGTTTCATTGATAAAACCTAACGATTACAAGCTCGTTACAACATAAGAATCAAGACCCTTGGCAAGGGGAGATCGAGCATGATCTCTTCTCTCATCCGACAGCCCTAGGCCCCGGGCAGACCCCTCTCAAAACCGTTATCTCTCTACACATTGAAACTGGTATATATAGGCCTCGACCCATATTAGATGCGACTGGGCCCATTCGTGCGATTGGGCCATGCGTATAGTTCAATCATACAACTGGACCATTCTTATGGTTCAATCGTATGACTGCACCGTACTTATGGTTCAGTCTTACGAATGTCCCAATCACATCTCTCAGTCGCATGACTGGTCCATTAGTATGGCTCAGTCGTACGACTGAGTCTCATTCGCATATGCTCCTGCGAATGACCCAGTTTCATGTGTTTACAACATATCAGGTGTATTACATTATTCCTAGACTATTCGTCAAGCCATGGACACACTATATATGACTATATATGCTCCAACAAATTCCCCCTTGGACGTTGCTTGCGAATAGTAGATAACACCTCTTCCAATCTTCAGTTAATCTTTGCTATGGTTTCCAATAGAATCAAACGAAACACCACATTAGCCAACATTGCCGATCCGTCAGGTTGCTACAGTATCCCTGAAAATGAATTTAGGCACAATAGCTTTCGTTTACTTTCAGAACACCATCACAGCAGCAAGATTCCCCATATGATTGATTTTTCCAGATAATGACATAAACAGTTTTCCATTGCTTCAATCTTCATACAGGCGAACTTGATTAACATTAACACCTGCAGAAATTCCCCTCAAATTCAGCATATCCTAATATATAGACATTATGCTCTTCTGGCGTCTCATACGGTGTATTAGGCAAAAGGTAGAGGGTTCCAATCCATAGCTGACAATCTCAACCAAATCAGCATGCATTCAGATTCATCATCAGGAACCAGCTCACATCATCACTTTCTGATTGCGTCTTCAATTTCTTTAAACAAGGATTCCCCCTAAGAATGAGAATCCTCTCTATGTGGATAGATATAACTTGATTGGCCCATAAATAGTCAGATGCTCCTAACTACACCACAAAATCAGCACCGACCGCTAACATCTTCTCTTCTCTCTTTCGTGTTCAAACTACATTCACCTATTCTGGAAGTCCGAAGAATAATGGGGTATACATCAAACTTATTTGACAAAGAACCTCAAAGTGAATATGCTTTGCTCATCCTCAAATCTGTGCAAGAGGCAGTTCCAGACTCTTTTTTTTGGTCTGGAACAAATGCGGATGAGTCAATGCGGATGGCTCATTCGTATGACTGGTCCAGTCGCACGACTGAACATATGACTAGTCCAGTCGTACGAATGGTCCATTCGCATGGCCCAGTCGCATGAACTGGTCTGCATGCAGATTTTCAGATCTGTAGCCACCATGGCTGCCCAAAACCCTAATCTAACGAATTTTACATGAACCGAAACAAAATAGACATCATCAGATTTGAAAGGGGGATCAAAACGTGGTTTTGAGTTTGATTTTAACATAGAAACAACACACGTACCAAGATCTTAGCAAAACACAAACAACACGAAGTGGATTTAACGTCAAAGAACCTGAAATAGATCCAAAAATCAAGAGCTCGGTTGCTAGAATGATTGTTAGATCATTCCAGCAGTAACTGGCTCTGATACCAATTGTGAAGTCGGCTGGATCAGTAAACATCCGAGCGTGTTTTTGACGGAAGGATAAACAACAGCAAAACCCAAGAGACAATCAATAACACGAACTATAATTTAATGGCTTCAGATAAAACCTAACGATTGCAAGCTTGTTACAATATAAGAATCAAGACTCTTGGCAAGGGGAGATCGAGCATGATCTCCCCTCTCATCCGATAGCCCTAGGCCCCGGGCAGACCCCTCTCAAAACCCTTATCTCTCTACACATTGAAACTGGTATACATAGGCCTCAACCCATATTAGATGCGACTGGGCCCATTCGTGCGATTGGACCATGCGTATGGTTCAATCGTACGACTGGACCATCCGTATGGTTCAATCATACGACTGGACCATACTTATGGTTCAGCCTTACGAATGTCCCAATCGCATCTCTCAGTCGCACGAATGGTCCATTAGCATGGCTCAATCGTACGAATGTGTCTCATTCGCATATGCTCCTGCGAATGACCCAGTTTGATGTGTTTACAACATATCAGGTGTATTACATTAAGCCTAGACTATTCGTCAAGCGACGGACACACTATATATTACCATATATGCTCCAACATAATCGCTTTTACAAAATAATACAATATTTATTACAAAACATCATTTGTTCGTATTACAATTCAAAAACATTATACAAAATAATGCCATCCAAAATGAGCCATGTAGCCGCCCCGTGCCATCCTCAGCAACAATTACCTGCCAACTGGAAACATATAAAAGTCAGTGTTGTTGAGTGAGTTCTAATTTTATAAAACATTATATTACCTTTCGTTCGTTAAATCATTTTCTTTACAATCATATGTGATAACACGTCATACGTACATCAAGGTAATAATTATTATCTTCATCATCGTTCGTTTCATACATAACACGTGTTTCGCATATTTCATACTTATCACACTTTTCGTACATTTATTATCTTTCACTTCTATCTAGGTCCTATCATATACTTAACCCCCTCTTGAGCACAAAGCTATATCATCTAGGGTTAAGAAACAAGGACCCCATATCGCACATATCGCACATATGGAGTAGTCACACATACTAACTCCTCCTGTGTGTGAACCCTTTAGGGTTAGCCAATATCGCACGCTGTAAACACATAGTTGAGCTAACAACTCTCAATAAGTTATGAACTTCCTTTCATTTGCTTGCAAGACTTTTCATTCGTTCATTATGTTCCACTTTCATTATCTTAAATCTTTCACTTCATTAAGATAATAATTTACGTTCATTATCATAATCACACCATGTAAAG
The DNA here is from genome assembly GCA_025506515.1 of Flaveria trinervia. Taxonomy (NCBI): domain Eukaryota; kingdom Viridiplantae; phylum Streptophyta; class Magnoliopsida; order Asterales; family Asteraceae; genus Flaveria; species Flaveria trinervia. The sequence continues at coordinate 49,544,134 of CM046452.1, read as the reverse complement.
TCACGTCATCATACATAATAAGGAACATATCATACATAGCATATATAATCATCATCAATCGCACATCATCATCATGCATAGGCATCAATCACATATCATCATTCAAATCACATCATACATCACCATCACATGATTAATAACTTTAAAAAGTCAACTTACATTACCCTCGGGAACCTCCCAAGTCAAAGCCTACACTTTACATTTTCCCCAAAATTTAGAAAAATATTCTAAGTCTTAGGCGCATGGGCACTATTTGGGTGCATGGCCTTTCAGGCGCATGGGGAACACCTAGGCACATGGGAACTTCCAGGCGCATGGGCACTATTTGGGCGTATGGGCAACACTTAGTCTTTCTAGGCAAATTCTAGGCGTATGGGCACTATGTGGGCGCATGAGTGCCTAGGCGCATGAGAATCCTGGAAGCATGGACACTTAGTCAAATTTTAGCCTATTTCTAGGCGCATGGTAACTATTCAAGCGCATGAACTTTAGGCGCATAGGACACTTAGACAGTTTATACCGTTGGGGACATGGGCCACTACTTAGGCATATGGGCAGTCTATATCACACTTAAACAACTAAATTCAGTCCCCAATCATCATCTAACATGTTCTAATCTTCATTCATACATTCTAAGCCTTAAGAACACATCTATAACATCATCATAATCATAAACAATCGAGTGAAAACCCATTTTTATAAAAAGTTCATACATACATTTCCAGCCCCAAATTAGTTTAAAACAAGTAAAAAGGGGGTTCTAGAACTCACCTTAGCAGCGTTTTGGGTATGACTTCCTTCAAAACCCGTTTGCTACAAGTTCAACACCTAGAAACCCACCAAACACACACAACCGAACACATAAACATACATAAGCATACAACCGAGGGTAAGGCCAGTCAAGAACATCATAAAACCATGAATTCTTACCTTGAATTCAAACTTCTTCTTCTCTATTCTTCAAAAAATTTGAACTCTTCTGCTCTTTCTCTGTCTAACCTGAACTCAAAAGGTGAAAATTGGCATGGTGTGGGCGGCCATGCTACTTTTGTACAAACTAATAATTAGTTTTGTACCTTTTACATATTTAACCCCTCAATTTGGGTTTTATAGCTTTTCTCTCTTTTTCTTCACTTTTATCATTTCTTTTATAACTTTGAAAAGAATAACCGGGTGTTACAAGTTTTGATCTTGCTCATTATTGAGCATCCTTGCAAAACCCCAATTGAATATTTGTGTTGCAAGAGACCTCTGTAAGGATGGGGCAAACAAAAAAGGTGCATGGCTGGATGACCAACGTGTGGTCACATCTGCTGCGGGGTCGAGGAAGTGTGACAAATATGGAAGGGAGCATACTAGAGAATGTAGGTGGGAACGAATGTATGCTTCAAGTGTAGAAGGATAGGGCATATAGCCAAGGATTGTCATATGATCAGATGTTTTAACTGTGGTGGAGAGGGTCACATGAGTCGGGAATGCAAGAAGCCAAGGGCTGAGAGTTCCTGAGCAAGGAAGAAGACAGCTGGGACTGAAGGGCAGACGATGAGTGCCAGAGCATTCACGATGACTCAGGAGGATGCTAGGACGGACCCCAATGTTGTGTCAGGTACGTTCCTATTAAACCAAACTCTTGCTTCTATGTTATTTGATTCTGGTGTTAGTAAGAGTTTTATTTCTGCTGCTTTTTGTGCTAAACTACCTATTAGTAGTAAATGTATCGATGAGCCCTTCGATGTAGAAACTGCCATAGGTAAGTCTACCAGAATTTCTAAGATGATAGAAGGCTGTGACATAGAAATAGAAGGTCATAGGTTTCCTATAAGACCATTTGTGATAACTTTAGGCGGTTTCGATGTAGTCCTAGGAATGGATTGGTTGGCGGACTACGAGGCAAACATTGTGTGTCACAAAAAGATGATCCGATTGACAGCGCCTGACGGGAGTTCAGTGATAGTTTATGGAGATCGAGTCACTATGATTCCAAAAGTGATATCGATGGAAGTGGCGGGAAAGTGCATCAGGCGTGGATGTAGTGTCTACTTGGCCTACGTGAAGGATGTGGACACGCCAACACCATAACTGTCTAATGTACTAGTTGTGTATCATTTTTCAGATGTGTTTCTTGAAGACTTACCAGGCGTGCCACCCAACCACGAGATCGACTTCCAGATTGACTTGATATCAGGTGCCCAATCTGTTGCTAAGGCACCGTATCGGTTGTCTCCTACCGAGATAATTGATGGAGCAACTGCAAGAACTACTTGATAAGGGGTTCATTAGACCGAGTATCTCTCCATAGGGTGCTCTGGTCTTATTTGTGAAGAAGAAGGACGGTAGTATGAGGATGTGTATTGAGTACCGTGAGTTGAACAAGTTGACGGTGAAGAATCAGTATCCATTACCGAGTGTTGATGACTTGTTTAATCAGCTCCAAGGTGCTACTTAGTTCTCGAGGATAGACCTTCGATCTAGTTACTATCAGTTGAAGGTCAAGGAGCAAAATATTCCTAAAACAACTTTTTGCACACGTTATGGACACTACGAGTTTCTCGTTATGTCTTTTGGTTTAACCAATGCGCCAGCTGCTTTTATGGACTTGATGAACTGAGTGTGTCGACTGATGTTAGATAAATCAATGATTGTATTTATTAATGATATCCTGGTTTATTCGAAGAGTAAGAAAAGCATGCCGGTCACATTCGGGAAGTGTTGGAGACGTTGAGAAAGGAGAAGTTGTATGCCAAGTTCTCCAAGGGCACGTTCTAGCTACGCGAAGTTCAATTTTTGTGTCATGTGGTGAATCCCGAGGGGATTATAGTCGATCCGGCTAAGGTGGAGGCGGTGATGCAATAGAAGTCTCCAAAGACGCCAATTATTGAGATTCGTAGTTTCTTAGGTTTGGCAGGCTATTATAGGAGATTCATTCAAGACTTCTCCAAGATAGCTTCTCCACTGACTAATTTGACCCAAAGAGAAGGCCTTTGAGGAGCTAAAGGCAAGATTGACACAAGCTATGGTTTTATCATTGCCTGAAGGAAGCGAAGATTTGGTGGTTTATTCAGATGCTTCTTACTCAGGGTTGGTATGTGTGTTGATGCAGCGAGGAAAGGTTATAGCTTATGCATCCCGACAGTTGAAAGTTCATGAGGTCAATTATCCTACTCATGACTTGGAGCAAGCAACCGTGGTCTTTGCACTAAGGATTTGGAGGCACTACCTATACGGGACGAAATGCACATCTTCACCAACCACAAGAGCTTGAAGTACTTTTTCAAGCAGAAGACATGTATGAGGCAGGGGCGATGGTTGGTGCTCATAAAGGATTATGATTGTGAGGTTCATTATCATCTGGGCAAGGCCAACGTGGTCGCAGATGCCCTTAGCTGAAAAGAGAGACCCCAGCCGATTCAGGTGAAGGCTTATCAGTTAGTGATAACCTCTAACGTGATGACATAGGTCAAGGAGTTTCAAGAATAGGCATTGAAGGAAGATCGTATTAACTCTGAAAGAATGATAGGTATGGTCATGGAGTTGGGTGAAAACACTCATGGTGTTAGAACCCGATTCAGAGGAATGTGGATCCCTCATCACTGGGGATTACATGGGAAGATCATGGATGAAGCTCATAAGACGTGATACTCCATTAATCCCGGTGCCACAAACACGTATCAAGACATGAAGAAAGATTATTGGTGGCCGGGTATGAAACACGATGTAGCAGAGTATGTGAGTACGTGCCTTACTTGCTTACAAGTGAAGGCCGAGCATCAGAATCCATATGGGAAGATCCAACCATTGGATATACCAGAGTGGAATTAGGAGCATATCACCATGGACTTTATAACGAAGCTACCACGTACTACGAGAGGGTATGATGCGATATGGGTGATAGTTGATCGTCTGACGAAGAGTGCTCACTTTCTACCAATCCGCGAGACATATTCATCCGAGAGGTTGGCAGATCTGTTTATCAAGGAGACTTCAACTTGTCTTGGTGTGATGGTGTCTATTGTTTCTGATTGTGACACTCGGTTTACATCTAATTTTTTAAGAAGTTCCACGATGCGATGGGGACGAGGTTACATATTAGCATGGATTATCATCCTCAAATGGATGGTCAATAGGAAAGGAGGATTCAGGCACTACAAGATATGCTTCGGGCTTGCGTCATTGATTTTGGAGGAAGTTGGGATGACCATTTATCATTAGTTGAGTTCTCATACAATAATAGCTATCATACCGGCATTGGATGCCCCCTTATGAGATATTATACAGTAAGAGATATAGAACACCCTTCTGTTGGGGTCATATTTGTTCGAAAGAGTTAAGGAGTATTGAGGTGATCGAGGCTACGACTGAGAAACTCGAAAAGATCAAAGCCTTCATGACAGCAACTAACGATAGGCAGAAGTCATATGCCGATAACAAATGTAGACCGATTGAGTTCCAGGCGGGTGATAGAGTTATGTTGAAAGTCTCACCTTGGAATGGTATCATTCGGTTCAGGAAGCGGGGCAAGCTAAGCCCGAGATACATAGGGCCTTTCCGAATCATTGCTCGAGTACGAGAGGTGGCCTATAGGTTGGAGTTTCCCAGTGAGTTAGGTGGAATTCACCCGACAATCCATGTATCTCATCTAACAAAGTGTATAGCTGACGAGGATATGGTTGTATCACTAGAAGATATCGAAGTTGATGAAAGGCTCAATTATGTGGAGCAACTAGTGGCGATCATTGAACGTAAGGAAAAGAGGTTAAGGAATAAAGTGGTTCCCTTAGTGTGTGTACAGTGGAAGCATAGGATGGGATCTGAGTCTACATGGGAGACTGAAGAAGAGATGAGGCAGATTACCCATATTTTTTGTGAAGAATAACAGGTTTCGAGGATGAAACCAATATAAAGGGGGTGAACTTGTAACACCCGGATATTTTTATTAGGCAAGAAAAAAGAATAAAGTGAATAAAAAGGAAGAAACATAATTTAACTCAAGTTGAGTAGTTAAATATGACAAAAGGACAAAAATTATAAAAGTTGATGAATAAAGCAACATGGCTGCCATACCATGTTACTTTCACCTTTTTGCAACTGGATTTTGTAGAGAGAGAAATAGAAGAATTTGGATTTTTGAAGAAAGAAGAAGGGGAATTAGAATTCAAGGTAAGAATTCTTGGTTTTAGAATGATCTTGACTGGCCTATGCCTCGACTATATGCTTATATGTGTTTGTGTGTGTTCGGGTTTGTGTTTTGGTGGGTTTTAGGTGTTTGAACTCAATTACAAAGGGGTTTGAAGGAAGTCATACCCAAAGGCAGCTAAGGTGAGTTCTAGAACCCCATTTTTACATGTTTTAACTAATTTTGGGACTGGAAATGCATGTATGTATTTTTTTTATAAAAATGGTTTTTGTACTCGTGAGTATGTGTATGTGTGATTATGGGTGGTTATGATTTTAGGTATTCTTGATGTTATGCTAATGCCATGTTCTGGTTATGATGCTTAGAATGTTAGAGATAAGCTTAGAACATGTGAGATTGGTGAATTGGGACTAATTATGATGATTGATAGTATGAGTTGGCTGCCCATGCGCCCAAATAATGTCCATGTACCCAACGTTCGAATTTGCTTTAGTGTCCCATGCGCCCAAAATTCCATACGCCCAAATAGTTCCATGCGTCTTATATAGGCTGAAATTTGGCTAAGTGTCCATGCGCCTAGATTGCCCATGCGCCCAGGCACTAATGCACTTGCACAGTTCCCATGTGCCTAGAAATTTGCCGAGGTGATTAAGTGTTAGGTAATGCACCCAAATAGTGCCCATGTGCCCAGAAGTTTCCTATGTGCCTAAGTGTTTCCCATGCGCCCAAAAGACCATGCCCGTGCATAGTGCCCATGCGCCTAAGACTTAGATTTATTTTCTGAATTTTAGGGAAAATGTAAAGTACAGGCTTTGACTTGGGATGTTCCCGGAGATGATGTAAGTTGACCTTATGATGATGGGTGATGTATGTTATGTCATGTATGATGTTGTATGTTGTTGTATGTTGTTGTATGTGATTCTATGTATGGTATGGTGATGTTATGTTCCTTGTTATGTACGTTTATTTTCCATGGCTTTACTTGGTATGGTTATGAATGTAAATGAAAGTATTATGTAACATAAAGCGGAGATAATGAAAAGAGGAACGTAATGAATGAAAGAATGCATGCATTAATGAAAGGAAAGTAAAGAAGGTCTTGCAAGTCTTGTATGGAGGTTCACATCCAATGAAGAGTGTTAGCTTAACGGTGTGTGGGTTAGCTACCCCAGAAGGATGCACATTAGGGTCTAATCTTTGTGATTAGTCATATGTATGGGACCCTTGTCGCTTACTCCGGTACTATGGTCAGGCCACCAGGCATAATGTATAGGGTTTTATTTATAGACCTCGGCCCAATACCAGCTTTATACATGATGGTGGGGTATAGCACATGGCATTGGTCTGAAATGTAAAGAAGTTAATGATGAATGTACGTAAGGTACGGAAAGAAAGATAACGAATGATAACGATGACGTATGATGATGAATGAACGGAAGTTAATGAACGATGATCAAAGATAATAATGTTATTATCTATGTATATGTATGATGTATGATCACGTATGAAAGTAAAGAAAGGTTTGAAGCGAAATTAAAGTATATTTTATTTTAAAACTAAAATTCACTCAGCAACGCTAACTTTTATGTGTTTCCAGTAGGCAGGTAATGGTTGTTGAGCATGGCACTAGCGACTACTTGGCTTATTTTGGATGGCATCCATTTTGTATAACGATAATGTTTTTGCGATGAAATGCAACGAGTTATATTTTGTAATATGTCGACGATGTATTATTTTGCAAAAACAATTATATTATCTCAAATGGATTAAATTATTCCGCTGCAATGTTTTATAAATGGTAAGTGTAACTTATATGTTTTTATGTGTAATAATTAACCAGCTGTGAACGTCCTAGGAACTGGACCTTACAAAACAGATCCACAAAGTCCTCCTCAAAAAGATGCCAACAATACTAGATGCATGTAAAATTAAAACCATCAGGGCCTAGAGTCTTATCACCATCACACTCTTATACAATCACCATGATTTTTAGTAACAAGATAGGGAACAAATGAGAGGCAAATGTTTAAGAAACCCTATCTTTAATCTTATGAGGATCCTTGATAATTTACCATCTTTGAAACACCGTTTAAGTTGTTATTAGAAATAGTAGTGACATCCCGCAATTTCAAGTCATTATCTGTACTATAGTTTAACATACTTTTGAACTTTCATGCATTTTAGACTTAACTTTTAATAACTAGATCGTTCTAGTCTAGCAACATATTTCATGTCTAGATTTCATAGTTGGTAGTTATTAAAATTTCCATCACATTCGGAATATTACGATAAACACAAGCGCTAGTGATAAACATAAAATTCCTGAAACGTGTATACTAGACAAAATACATTTTGAGTTTTTCAAATTATCCATGTATTGAATGATCTTTGAGATTATTAATTAAAATCATAATAATCCATATCCTATTTGAGACCGTTCTTGTAACTTTTTACTCGACTATAAGTATGTAAATGTAGTACTGGTATATTTCTGCACTAGATACAAACATGAGTGTACTTTAATAACTAGACTACATTGCATGAAAAACTCTTGACCTTTTATGTAAAATTAGAAATAAACTACACAACTAATCGTCAACTCACCTAACTTTTGTTCAAATAAAAGCTGACTAACACTTACATTATAAAACCATCATTAAGCCTCTCTTTTTTTCATCAAAGTACCATGCTTTGCAAAATCATGAGTATGATTTTTATAGCAACCACACCATCTTTGGAAAATCACCGCAATATTTTCTCATATTTTACTATGAAGATCATGCTTTTAAAATTGTAGTACAAGATCTTCTACATCATAATTTCATATATAATCATCACTATCATTCAACTTTATCACAATCACCTCCATTCACCCCATTCCCCAACCGTCCCATCTCTATCTCTAGAATCTTTTTTTTTTCATTCTTTAAACTCAAGAACACCATCAAGTCTGGAAGTTTTAAGGGTTCGCAAGTGTAAAGGAGGTTTTCTAAGATGTTTACAATGAGTTAAAAGTGTTCATCAAATGTTTTGGAAGCATCACTTCTTTTCGTTATCCATTTCTCCTTGGTTGTTATGGTGAATGTGACATCCGGTAAATTTTCGTTATCAAACTCCGTTAGTTCCGTTAAGTCTTGTGTACACGTGTCGTGAGCACACACTAGTTGTCGTTTAACGTTGGTGACCTAATAATAATGAATAATGTTAATTTGATGTGAATCTAAGTGATTATGTGAGTATTGGGTTATGTTTATGTGTTTACACATTTATAAAAGGTTAATTGGAAAATTAATCGCGTAACGTGAAAACGTGCCTATTTATTCGTATGTCTTGTGTTTTTGCAAAGATAAATTATGTAATAAATATTATTAGTTCATATCTTTATATTTTTAAGTTAAAGACATTTTAAAAAGAGTTTAAAGCCTAGTTTTTATAAAATACCAAAACACAAGGGTTTAAAGGGTAAATATGTAAATTAAACTTAAATAAAACAAAAACCCAAACCCTAACCCCCCCATCGGCCGCGACCTCCCTCCCAAACCCTCTCCATTTGCGATTCCAACTTGGATCAAGCATCAAGCATTGGATTTTGGTCGATTTGAAGGCATTCAACACATTAGAAGTCTCGATTTTGTTACCTTTCACGAATTAGAGGTTAGTTGGTGTTTTGTTTGCATGAAATTGGTTATGGCCGAACCCTAGTTGCGAATTTGAGGTTCTTGGTGTTGAGTTTTAATCAATTGATGATGTTAACATGTTAGTTAGATTGTATACATGTTAGTTAACGTCGATTATGCAAGAATTCTATGTTTTTAGTGGATTGATCATGAACTTTGGTTATGAAGCAAACCCTAATTCGAAATTGTTGTGATTATGCATGATTGATGGTTGTTTGATGAATGTGTGGTGATTAGTAAGTTGTATGAATGTTAGGAATCATGAATCTTGCAAGAAATTGATGATTTAGGGTTGATGTTCATAGGTTACTAATAATAGTAACTTTATTTGCATGAAATGTTGAACTATGGATGTTATGATGTTATGGATGTGTTCATGGTGATAATTAGATGTTAGATTGTTGTTGTAATCATTGGAAATTCAAGAAAACATGTTATAGTTCATACATTACTAAAGATAGTAACTTTTGGATATGATTGGTGAATTATGATGTTTGGATGTGGTTGATTATGCTTAGATGTTAGTATGAGCTTGAATTGGTATATTATTGATGAATTCATGTATGCTTTGGATGTTTGATAGATTTTGGGATGTTCTTTCCCAAAAGGGAAACTTTATTTGTGTAAACGTTGAAGTATGATGTTATGATCATGTTTAGGATGATAGGAGCCTGCTAGTATGTTCAAGGATAAATTCTAGTGTGATAGAACGTGTTAAATTAGTTGTATGGCATGCTTGGATAATCATGGGTGATATTTGGACTTTGGTGATCATGTATGGTTTGGATGTTATGTAGTAGTAGGACATCATGCTTGGGACTGGTAATTGATTGTTGTGATGCTGTGAATGCAATGCATATGCTTAAAGAATATGGTTATGATCATTATACACGCGTGCGGATCTGAGGCCCCTACTTAGTAGGATTGGCAGGGTTTAGGATGTGAAGTCGTGAGTGGCTTCACATGGCATGTGATGAATGGTTGAACTTTGTGGGACATGTTAGATGTATTATAACTAATGGATATGTTAATGTTCTAGATTCGCATGACTTGTATAGTACTTGATTGTATGATGATCTAAGTGATACATCTGGTTGATATAGCCTACGTATGATACTATTTGAATGTTAATCATGTATGTTGTATGTGCTCATTGGCTTTATTTGAATTATAACTCATAATGTCACCAACGGGTCAAACGGGTCAACTAGGTCAAACGTGTCTATTTTTCTGGAAGCTTGAGTCTTTGGTTTGGTATGATTAGGGTTTCACATGTCTTTTATTTACACGTACTTATGTACTCACATGATCTAGGTAACCTGTGAAGGTTGGCTATCCTCTCGTTTCTCAAAATAAACCCTAAGTACCCATGCATACATCAGGTGAGTTCATGCCCCACTCTTTATTTAATCTCTTTTGGGGGAGATAGCATACTGGTATTTATACGAACGCTTTTATTATTTAAGTTGTGTATAATATTAATATAGTGTTGTTTACCATGGGAAAAGTCCTCACACTTTTGAATTGTTAATATTTGATAGCGGGGAAACTTGGGTAGTACTACTGGGTCTGACGAGCCCCACCTGTGTGACTCGAGGTCAACCGGGTGCAATTTGTCCTATTGAACAATGTCACGATATAGTAAGTCGTGACAGGAGGCAACAACTATCACAGTCAGCTTCAATTGCAAAATCACTATGTATTAATATTTACTGATAATAGACTAGCTATCTATTACCATGCACTGCTTATATATATCACAACTGTTTACATGTTTATTGAACTCAAACTCTTGAACTCACCAACCTATGTGTTGACATTTTAGTATGCTTTTCTCAGGTCCTTAGCTTGATTGCCATAGGAACACTGCACAGTTCATTGCATTTTAAGACACGACGCTTCAAGACAATTTGACATTTTAACAATTATAGTTTACTCTTTTGGGTTGGCACTTGTTTTGCCATAGTTATACTTTCTTGACTTGGGTTGTTTTTCAAAAACGCTTCCGCATTGTTTAAAGTTTGTATTTTGGTTGATTTTGTTTAAATTATGGCATTTAGAGTCGTTCTGAGTAACTATTGACTGTGATCCTGGTTTGTTCACACGCCTCGCGGTAAAACTCCGCAAGTGGATTTTGAGGGTGTGACAGTGAAGATCCCCTTTTGAAACCATATGTTTCTCTAAATTTAGAAGGTGTTTTTAAAAGTTATATACACCCATGTATGTTGTAAGCTGGATTTGTTGTAAAAAATAACCATTTATAACCAGTTATCTACTTAAAATAAAGATGTTTATTTTTGGTTTTGAGGAAAGGTTACAAATATGTCTAAGTTGGTGAATTTTTTTACTAACATGTTAGATTATGTACTAAAACATGTTGAAACTCTAAAATCAAGTATAAAAACATGGATTTATGGATAAAATGTACATATCTACATAAATTTGAAGATATATTTATTTGTATGGTATTTAATGTTATATAAGTACAAATATGTATATGTATTTTGTGTAGTAAATCTAGTAGAAAAATGTATATTGTCATCTTTAAGGTTGAATGATAGTACAAAAGTGAGTTCACGACCCTTTTTGTACAAATATCAAACTTTTGTACTATTAATCTTGTTGCTAGAAATTACATTACTTTAAGGAGAGTTTACGACCTTTTTGTTATACTAGTTTCATACTTGGGGAAAAATACATGTTATATTACCACAAAATACTATTACTTGAACGATAACAAGAAAATGAGACACAACAGAATACATGCTTAATATGTGTGCTGCCGTAACCATTAACCCTTACCCTCTCGTGATTAGTCACGCTAACCTCCGACCCTTTTGGTCGATCGAAAGCATAATTTTCTAATTGGGTATCTCTTTGTCTTTGTTAGGCATGGGATGGGGCAAATGTTAGTACGTCTTAGTTTGGTTATGGCATTTGTTGTACGCATTATTTCGTATGGCTTAGCTAGTCTAAGATGATCACTTGGGCCTGTTTTGTTTATCGTGGTTTTACAACGGAAATTAATCACATCGTGTCGTTAAAACCTGTGAATTCACCAACTTTATGTTGATACTTTTTAAGCACATTTTAAGTATTTACCATGTCATGGAACTAGTTTAGCAAGCATATGCATACAAATCAGATACTAGCATTTTGAAGATATTCTTTTATTACACATGAAAATATGTTATGACTGGAAATATTAATTTAAATTTATATTCTAGGAAATAAACTTTCTAACTCTTGGTATCCAACTATTGATTATTTAGTGTTTGCTTAAACTTTATGCTTTGAAAACCATGAATATTGTATCTTCGTGATTCCGCCTAAGCAGGATGTGACAATACTACTCTTAATTATGCCATGAATGTATTACGTCTTTTTATCACCTTCTACTAGCCATTGAATCCAAGACTCTTGTTGGAGATCAAGTTTTATGCACATCTCTATTTACTCGTTTTTTTACTTTCCATCCTCGAGTAAAGTTCTTTGTTACTAAGGGGCCTTTATTCAACAAGTGATTCCAACTCCATAACTTTTTTCATAAGAGAATCCTTATGACCAAATTGCTGTTCCTTACCTCAAAGCATTTACAAAGGATTCTTTATATATTTGTAAGGGTGGTTTTATTTGGACACCCACCAATTTTAAATCAACACCCCTTGACTCTATACGCCGCGTATGGGTCCACACACGGCGTATAGGGTCGCGAAAATATTCCTTATACGCCGCGTATGGGTCCATACGCGGCGTATAAGGTATATTCTGACAAGACCCTGACAAAACCCGTGTCACACGCGTGTCGATGAGGCTATACGCCGCGTATGGACCCATACGCGGCGTATAATTTTCCCAATTTTCCTGCAATATTTCTATGTATGTGAAGGAGTATACGTCGCGTATGGGTTAGTACGTATAAAAAATTTTGTCGGCTTTATTTTGTACCTTAAGGTTGACACTTTGCGTATAAGTTATATTTGGTAACATACTAATCGATAATTTTAAATCTTAGTTAACAAATAAAACATATAAAACAAAACAAACATTAAATGATAATATAAATAAATAACAAAGTTTTTAAATACATAACAAAATAAAAGTACAATTAACAAAAAAAAATACGGTGAATCTGGGTAATATCGAGGCGGTGGCAAGTCTGGAGGATCATACCAGCAGCACGGGCTCGTGCAATGTCAAGCTGATCGTGCCAATCCATAAGATCCCCAACTCGATCGAGGCGACGACCCTGATCCCATAATCTCGTATTAATCTCCTGTATAAATGTCTCAATACGTGCAGGCACCCTTACATCTCTATAATATGCCGAGGGAACTGTGGCTGAGGAGGCGGCTAGTCGTGTGGCGGCTGAACATGCGGAATATGCTCATGCTGCTGCTGTGGATGGTCATCGCCGACCTGCTGAATAGGTGCAGGATGCCAGATCTCACCGAGTCGAAGAGAGAACCGTATGCCACCCGGAAACTGGCGTATAATACGCATGTCGTATAACGTATTACGATCTAATCTCACTGGCTCGATCGGAGGAGATACGTCAGCAGCATGGCGAGGAAGATAACCAAGACAACGCGCAACCATCGTAATGTACGCGCCGCCATACACCGCTCCTCGCTCCTGGCGATGATAATATGAAGCGTAATACTCAGCTAAACATCTCGCCAGGTTGCACCTGGTTCCGTAAGCAAACAATATAGGTAAAATAAGTCGGGAATGGTACACCACTCACGACTCTTGCCACATCCCGTGATGGATGTGGCGATCATCCAATGCAAGTAACGGATAAGAGGATCTCTAATGCCAGTGACCCTGCCCTTAGTCCTCTGAAACGGACCTTCGGGTCTCCTCCATCTCAGTAATTCCCTCTGTAAATAAAGGGGTAACGGTCTCTGGCTTGTAATAAAGTCCCGAGAGAATGGCAAACTGCTTAATCAACATCTGATGAAATCGTCCACATAGCCGAAACGAAATCTCTGATCGCTCATCGTCCTCCACCATCTCATCAGGACGAACATAAATAAAGGTGGATAAAAACTCCACCGTCAGCTCTCGATATGAAGGTAAGAACGCCAGCTCAAATAATCGACCCCATGGCGTATTATTTCCGATAATCCCAGCGAGTCTATCGCGCTCCCTAAGTTCGGCCATCACCTCCCAATCTACTGCCTTTTGATGACCGATCTTCATACGAATGAATTTTGAGCACTTTGCATGCTCAATAGTACCGGGCTCAAACTGTAGCCATGGATGATTGGCAATAACATCAACCTCAACCTCAACGTCAGAATCGGATGACATATCTGCAAACGAAAATGAAAAACTTTAAGACCTGTGTATAGGGTCTATACGCCGCATATAGACCTATACGCCGTGTATACATACCCATGTATGGGCTTCGTGTGTGTCGTATGGTACCTATACGCCGTGTATAGCCCTATACGCCACGTATAGGTACCCACGTATGGGTTTTGTGTGCTGTGTATGGGTCCTATACGCCGCATATATCCCTATACGCGGCGTATAGGTACCCACGTATGAGTTTTCTTCAACCTATGAACTATACGTTGCATATAGCCCTATACGCCGCGTATAGTTCCTCAAACAGTTTACAGATCTATGTTTTTACCGCATAAAACATCAGTTTAACATTTAAATTAGCGTACGATTAACATAACTAAGTTATAAGAACAATAATACATACCTGAACTTGTGAATGGAGAGAAATCAACGAACAATACGTGTAGTATCGATCTATACGAGAGAGTTTTTTAGTTTGGAAAAGTTTGGAAGGGTGACTTTCTGAGGAGATGTCCTTGTGCGTTTACCAATTGATCAACAAACCCCACAAGTCTATCCAGTGAGCTATTTGTTTATTTAAGATATCTTTTTAAATTTTCATGTTGACTCTCGATTCCGTTTGTTGTGTGTTGCCCAAAATTGCGATTTGAGTTAGTCCAGGCTGATACAAACATTTTCTTGTAACTCTCTAACCAGTTTTTGTTTATATATGACAATACTCCTGAAAATATATTAAAAAATCAAATTAAGTGTTATATAAGAGTATTGTATATATGTATGTATGTAATGAAAAACTTACTTTCTCGCTTCACTTCAACTAGTTGTTCGTACAGAACATTATAGTTATACTCGTAAATATCCGGCGTGGGAGACTCATACAAACGTGCCCATGCATATTTAATATTTCGCTAGTCATCATTCGTAAAACTTACTTTACAATGTTTCGCGATATTCTCATTAATATGCCACCTGCATAAATACTTTGAAGCATTCGGATATACTTTAACACATGCGTTCATTAAAGCAAGATCTCTGTCTGTTATTATGACTCGCGGCTCCATACACCTGTTTAACGTATCTTTCAATCTATTTAGTACCCACTCAAAATTATTTTCTCGTTCTTTACTAATAAATGCATGAGCAACACAAAATGTCTTGTGTGTCAAGGTCACACCAACAATCTGAACAAACGGAAGTTTGTACATGTTTGTTTTATAGGTCGCGTCTATCATCAGCACATGCCGGAATGCACGCCAAGTGTCATATGATCTTGGATGACAAAAAAATATATCTTCTACGGTATTTGTATTGGGATCTTCTCGGCTGTAATAAACATACCTTTTAGAAGATAAAAGGTTTCTAAAACTTGCATTGGTGTTTCACCGACTTTCTTTTCACTTCTTATCTTATATTGAGCGTTGTATACGTCTCTGGTTATGGATGCGATCTTTGGAATTTGCTTTTTTAAAGCTGATAAGATGTTACGAGGTTCCACGTTCTGATCGGTAAGTTGTTCCACCAAATTGAATTCGTTTTGAGAAAACCTTCTTACAAATGGGTGCCCCCCATATGTTGAGCGGGATCATGGTTATGTTCGTCATTTCTCACCTCTCATTTCCACGAATGACATTTGTTGTCGTATATCCCCACTAATTTAAAAGGACATCCGATTTCTTTGCTACCAGATCGTCTAATTGTTGCTTTACTTTTGTGTTCACCACCACGATCACAAATAAGTCACACCTTTACGACCTGGCCTTCCTTTTTCTTCGATCTTTGTGTAATAATAACGTAACCATTATCACGTCCCCTATTAACAACCCAACAGACTAGCTCATCGAGTGATAAAAATTTTTGACATGTTTCAAACGATATTTTTGTGTTTTGATTTTCAGCACTCTAGATAAAGTTTATATTACTTTGTTGCGGGTCATAACTTGATTCTCGGCACAAATCGGACTCATCATCGGGAACATAAGGTTGGTTAAATCTGGCAATTCGTAAGCAGATTGAACGTACGAAGCATCTTGATTACTATCTGCCACATACGAAACGCTTGAATATTCACCAAACAAATAGTTACCATCCCAAAACGACATAACAAACGAAGAATGTCGGATCACTTCAAATTCAACCGTGCTATACGTTCCGTGGCAGCCCTATAAGACAAATGAGATTTTTTTAAGAAAATAGAGTTTTGTGGTTCAACTATTTCTTCAAAATAATAATTTTTCTCTAAAACTATAACTCTTATTTCGTTTATATACATACTTATGTACACATAAATATCTTGATTACTTAATAATCATTTCAACTAACTCGGGTTCCATGATACTAGTCGGTTACGATAAAAAAGCTTAAAATTTATTTAAGTTTACCGTAACCGACTAGCACCGATGGAACCCCCGAGTTAGTTGAAACGATTGTTTAAGTATGCAATTCAAATATATGTATATATGTATGCAAATACTTAATGAAATAAGAATCAAATGTTTACCGAGTAATTATGTGACAGAAGAAAATGTTGAACCACGTAACGCTAATTACCTTCAATTAAGATCAAACGTTTCCTTTGTAACAAACGAAATACGAACGCATTCGTTTCATATTCGATGCCTTTATATATCATCGAAAGAATCTTAAGTCGCGTCAGTATAATTCAAAATAAAGCCTATACGCCACGTATGGGCCCATACGCGACGTATAGGCTTTAGTCAAATCAGTCATTCAGCGGGTCTATACGCCGCGTAACTCATTATCACTTGAATCTTGTCTCTTGCACTATCCCCGACTCATGCTCGAAAGCTGATGTTGTGCCGGGGCCTGCTCACAAACCCCCGACTCATGTCCGAAGACTGACACAGCACCGGGATACGTGACAAAGATCCCATACGAGTCAATCACAGAGATTGAACTCCATCCGAGTCTATTGCAATGCAAAGTCGCTCGTCTCATTGTCTCGTCTCATGGACAAAGACCTCTGTCGAGTCTGTTGCAACACAGAGTCGCTCACCGCATAACTATGCTTGGCTTTACGCCACACCCCCGAAGTTATACATAACTCGGGTAACAAAACCCCTACCGAAGTAGGTAACAACACCCCTACCGAAGTAGGTAACAACACCCCTACCGAAGTAAGTAACAACACCCCTACCGAAGTAGGTAACAACACCCATAGGAATGGGTAACACCCGCATTGAAATGGGTAACACCTCTTAAGGTCAATCGCAAAGACTGGAACCCTTGCGTGCACACTTTAGCATTTGTTGAACCTCACGCGGTAGAGGTTAAGGCATTTAGAGCCGTGCACCTCTGTACATATTGCTTTCAAGCCTTTCTATGCTTCTCTCTTTATTCATTAATTCATGCATGGGACCTTCCAGGCGCATGAGCATAAAAATTCAAAGTATAAAACAGTCTGGGCGCATGGGCACTGTTTAGGCGCATGGTCCATACTTAGCCATTTCTTTCACTAGGACGCATGGGCACTATTTAGGCGCATGGTCCATACTTAGCCGTTTCTTTCACTGGGACGCATGGGCACTATTCAGGCGCATGGTCCATACTTAGTCGTTTCTTTCAATGGGACGCATAGGCACTATTCAGGCGCATGACCCACTCTTGGGCGCATGGCCAACACTTAGGCGTCTGGTCTCTCATGCTAGACGCACGGACAACTGTTTAGGCGCATGAACCACTGTTCATGTTCATCCGACATTCTAAAATATTTTCTTATACTACCAATTTCACCCGATTATCATTCTAAGCATACCCAAACACAGATCTAACATACTAAGGCTATCTAAGCATGCTAAACATCATCTCTAACCCATAATTAACACTATAACATGCATACATACATACAACATTCGAACATAAAGCTGTAAACCCACGGTTTCTTTCAAAATGTTTACTTTGTATGCATAATAGCCCCAAATCAGTTGAAATCAGTAAAAGAGGAGTTCTAGAAACTCACCTTAAGCAGCCTTTTGAACAACACACTTCCTGTTCGAATCCCACCTTCGATTCAGCTCTTGAATCCCGAAAACAAACTCTAAACAACCGGAACTTCGGTCAAGAACTCAATACTCAACTGAAACTGAGCTCAAACAAGAGAAGACTTACCTTTTTCCCCTCTTCTTCATCTTTCTCTCTCTAAAACCGGGCTCTCTCTCTCTCTCTTCTTCCTCCGAGATCAAAGCAGCTTTCTGCTTGATATGGGCGACCATGCCCTTTAATATCTTAAAATACTAAGATTTGTACTTTGTACACTTTTTCCCCTTCCACTTGTGCAAAGTTTCTATTCTTGCTATTTACTTTTCTTTTCCTTTCGTTTAAATAGAAAATTCAGGGTGTTACAAGTCTATCCCCCTTAAAGAGGTTTCGTCCTCGAAACCTATCGCTTCTCGAACAGTTACGGGTAACACTGTCTCACTTCTGTTTTGATCTTGCATTTAAACTCAGATCCCTTTAGGCTTCACTACACCTGCACAAGTAAAACCATCATCCTCCTTGGTCTATTCTCTTCTTCTTATTAGTAATGGTCATCAGTTGCTCCTCGTGGTTGGATACTCTGTCCATCCTAGTATTCTCTAGTAGTAGGATCATATCCTCATCGGTTGAGCTCTTTCTTAGACGAGATGCATGGAACATCATATGAATTCCACTTAACTCATCGGGTGGCTCCATTCTATGTGTCACTTCTCCTACTTGAGCAACAACTAGGAATGACCCTCTACACTTTAATATTAGCTTTACTTGATTTCAAATCAAGCAATCCGCTCTCCTGGTCGAAGCCTTCCTCATACTTCATTGTCGTAGGTCATCACCGAACTCTAGTTATGCACGGTTGATCAATCCATCTTCTTGCAACACTTGGGTTTTGAGTCATAGACTACTAATCAACTCACCCGGAGATGCCTGTCTACCTACCTATGTCTGTCTTGAACAGCCTAGCAAGAACAAGCACTCTCTCTCAATTCTATCACGTAATCCTCTAGGGCATTAGGTAACCCGGTAGACTTACTAATAGCAATTCTTAGATCGAAGGGCTCATCGATCTTCCTACCCCTAACGTGCAACATCATAGAAAATAACGGCAACAAAACTACTACTAGCGTCACAATTAAAGCATAGATGTGATAATCTAAACTTGCAAGAACATACCTGACGTTACCTCGGAGTCTGACCTAGCCTCCTCCGGTCATAGCGAAGGCTCTAGCCTTCACCCTCTGTTCTCCTTCCTCGTACCGGGGCTCCCTCCGATCTTCTTCGTTCCCGAACCTTCCGCTCTCAGCTTCTTGCAATCCCTGCTCATGTGACCTTCCTCACCACAGGAATAACACCTCCCCATACTGCAGTTCTTCGCCACATGTTCAGTCCTTCCACAACGGAAACAAACATTGCCCCCCAGTCTACATTCCCCGGGGTGCCTGTGTCCACACTTGTCACACCTTTTCGACCCCGCACAAGTTATGATCACACGCTACTCGTGCACCTTTGTCACCTGGAGTGGTTCCACCACGTTCCAATCGCTTCCCGTTCCATTCTTGATCACCGTCTCCTTTCTTGCTACTTTCAGTCACCATCACAGATCTTTCATCATACAATCTCCCCGCCAAATCGACTGCCAACCTAAATGTGCTCGGTCGGACAGCAATCATGTGCCTATGGATGTCTGCTGGCAAGCCCTGAATGTACCTCTTGATCTTTCGTGAAAGAGGTGTCACCTGATCCGGCACCAGACATGCCATCTCGTTGAACTTCGTGGTGTACTGTTGATGTGTTAGGGTTCCCGCCTCTAGCTGCAAGAACTCCCTTTCAACTTTATCCATCTCACGATGAGGACAGAATTCCTCAATCACCAGCTTCTTCAACTCCGGCCATCTCATCCTTCCAATAGCTCTGCTACCCTCGGCTTGGACTATATTGTCCCACCAGCACAGAGCCGAGTCCACAAAAGAACGGGCAGCAAACTTTACTTTCTGATCCTCCCGACACTCGCTGATATTCAATACTGCTTCTATCTCTCTCACCCATCGGTGAGCAGCAGCAGCAGTGCCATTTCCATCGAAAGTTGGGGGCTTGCATCGTTGAAACGTCCCATAATTACAGCCTCGTGCCGCCTCCAGCGCAGGCTCTTCCTCTTCGTCCTCTTCGTCAGTGAAGAAAACCGTTTTAGTCTCGGATCGTCTAATTTCGCCCGAAGGTCTACCCTCTTCCTGTCTCTCCTCGTCTCTAACAACCTTCATAACTTTGGTCACCACAGATGGTAGGATCGTCTGCATAACCTGGTGCACTTCCTCCCTGACTGCCTCTCTCATCGAGGCTCTCTGATTAGTATTCTCATCACCGCCCTCCTGATGAGGGGTCTCGGGTTCCTCATGGGCTGCTCTTTCAGCCCTAGACCTTCCTCTTGTGACCCGTGGTTCAGCACCACGTCCACCACCACCTCCACCTCGTGAAGCTTTCGAAGATCTACCGCCCGCCATCTTCAATCACACTATAAGATTCAACCACTAACGCGGTTATTCAAGGTAATAACTCTGTTTATGTCAAGTATAGTAAGTCCCTAATTACAGTGGCCAGTTGTGATTAGCCACTTACTTTACTCTTCATACTCCAAGCATTTCCTATCCCGACTACATCAGTATCTAAATCTACACATAAGCACACAAGCCACATACATGTGCACATAATGCCGGTTAACAATAACTTACATAAAACGTTTACATAAAACCTTTACCTGCAGGCACGTAGCTACTAGGACTGGCATCCCTTTCCTTTTAGTCCCATCCTTTTAGTCCCATTCTTAGTTCAAAATATTTACCCAATTCACTTAAACTTTTTCTCCGATACCAACTTATAAGGCCCCATTCCCGGGCACCTTACAGCTGGTGGTTCATCGCACATAAAACATTAGAAAACATATATTAATTTTGCACCGGAATTTAAAACATTCATTAATAACCAAAAAAATGTCAATTACAACATCAGTTTTTATCTCAAAATACATGACATGTCAAAATACGGATGCCAGCCTCAAAATGCTCCCAGTAGCTTATGCATCCATGCCTGCAACTCCTCAGCATCAACATATACCTACCAACTATCATGCATACAAAAGTCAGCGACGCTAAGTGAGTTCTAGTTTTATAATAAAACATACTTTTCTGTTAAAGCCGTTCTTTACTTTATTTCAAAACATGCTATACTTAATAACCGTTCGTGATCATGCATCATACGTACATACAAATAATATCATTATTATCTTCGTCATTACGTTCATTACTTGTTCATTCAACGTATTACATTATCGTTCACTTCTCTTTCTAGATCCGGTCAGACTTTACCCTCTTCGTGGCACTCAGCCACGATTACTGAGGTTGAATGACAAGGATCTTGTTCAGTACTTTATTATGTTAATTCATTTACGTTCATTCTTACGTTCGTTCTTTCATACATGATCTTTCGTTCATTACTCATTATCACTCGAATCTTGTCTCTTACACTATCCCCAACTCATGCTCGAAAGCTGATGTTGTGCCGGGGCCTGCTCACAAACCCCCGACTCATGTCCGAAGACTAACATAGCACCGGGATACGTGACAAAGATCCCATAGGAGTCAATCACAGAGATTGAACTCCATCCGAGTCTGTTGAAACGTAAAGTCGCTCGTCTCATTGTCTCGTCTCATGGACAAAGACCTCTGTCGAGTCTGTTGCAACACAGAGTCGCTCACCGCATAACTATGCTTGGCTTTACGCCACACCCCCGAAGTTATACATAACTCGGGTAACAACACCCCTACCGAAGTAGGTAACAACACCCCTACCGAAGTAGGTAACAACACCCCTACCAAAGTAGGTAACAACACCCTTACCGAAGTAGGTAACAACACCCATGGGAATGGGTAACACCCCATTGAAATGGGTAACACCTTTTAAGGTCAATCACAAAGACTGGAACCCTTGCGTGCACACTTTAGCATTTGTTGAACCTCACGAGGTAGAGGTTAAGGCATTTAGAGTCGTGCACCTCTGTACATATTGCTTTCAAGCCTTTCTATGCTTCTCTCTTTATTCATTAATTCATGCATGCATTCATTCATTACGTTCCTCTTTTCATTATCTTCCATTTTACGTTACATAATACTTTCATTACATTCATTAACGTTCAACGCAAAGCCAAGGGAAGACATACGTACATAATAAGGAACATACACAGAATCATAAACATACATCATCACCAATACAGGCACATCATACATGCATAACACACATCAAACAAGCCATATCATCATAACCAGGCTTATCTCCCCATTTTACCCCTTAAAATCCACTTAGAAAACCTCAAGTCCAAATTGGACGCATGGGACCTTCCAGGCGCATGAACATAAAAATTCTAAGTATAAAACAGTCTGGGCGCATGGGCACTGTTTAGGTGCATGGTCCATACTTAGCCGTTTCTTTCACTGGGACGCATGGGCACTGTTTAGGCGCATGGTCCATACTTAGCCGTTTCTTTCACCGGGACGCATGGGCACTATTCAGGCACATGGTCCATACTTAGCCGTTTCTTTCACTGGGATGCATGGGCACTATTCAGGCGCATGACCCACTCTTGGGCGCATGGCCAACACTTAGGCGTCTGGTCTCTCATGCTGGACGAACGGACAACTATTTAGGCGCATGAACCACTGTTCATGTTCATCCGACATTTTGAAATATTTTCTTATACTACCAATTTCACCCGATTATCATTCTAAGCATACCCAAACACAGATCTAACATACTAAGGCTATCTAAGCATGCTAAACATCATCTCTAACCCATAATTAACACTATAACATGCATACATACATACAACATTCGAACATAAAGCTGTAAACCCACAGTTTCTTTCAAAATGTTTACTTAGTATGCATAATAGCCCCAAATCAGTTGAAATCAGTAAAAGAGGGGTTCTAGAAACTCACCTTAAGTAGCCTTTTGAGCAACACACTTCCTGTTCGAGTCCCACCTTCGATTCAGCTCTTGAAACCCGTAAACAAACTCTAAACAACCGGAACTTCGGTCAAGAACTCAATACTCAACTGAAACCGAGCTCAAACAAGGGAAGGCTTACCTTTTTCAGCCTCTTCTTCCTCTTTCTCTCTCTAAACGGGCTCTCTCCCTCTCTTCTTCTTCCTCCGAGATCAAAGCAGCTTTTTGCTTGATATGGGCGACCATGCACTTTAATATCTTAAAATATTAAGATTTGTACTTTGTACACTTTTTTCCCCTTCCACTTGTGCAAAATTTCTATTCTTTCTATTTACTTTTCTTTTCCTTTCGTTTAAATAGAAAATTCGGGGTGTTACAGGGTAGGACGCTAAAAGGGCAACTATGCCTTGGCATGACTGGTATTAATTTGATGCCTTTAGGATTATGACTCCCTAAGCATTGACAATGCCATGGGTGACCCAATAAGACACTGTTACAATTGTTCAACTAAAAAGCTTGATGTGTATTTTATCCTATGAACTTAGCATGGTTAATCTTAAAATGATTTGCTAATGCTTGATTACAAAAATAATTTCTAATGACTGTTATTTGCCAGCATATCGCTGATATTGAATTTTATACCTTTTACATGCAATGAATATTAAATTTGACTTAAATCATGTCACACTATAAACTTTGTGGATATGTCTAACATCAATATCTGAGTTGTATAAGATGTAAGTAGAGATGGGCACATCTCTGGTTTTGAAATCATGTGGCTTGTAAATATGAACATGATCTTTATAAAACAATGTTATTAATCAAAGAATGATTTAGTTTTGAATTTATATTTATTTACAAAATAATATAATAATATTATTTGCAAATAAAAATGCCAACAAACCATTGAAAACAGTTTTTCAAATAAAATAATCAATAAATCTTTATGAGTTCCCATAATTGGGGTAACTCTAACTCGGGTGTGACATTTATAGTTAAGAAATTATAGATTCCTGTAGTAGTGCATTTCTCTTGAATTAAGGATCTTAACCGATCCTTAAGCCCTTTAAGGTTAGTGCTAATGAGATCGTTTACGGTTTACCTGTATTATCTCTATGATCTTTTGATTCTAATTTGTACTAAAGTCGAAGGATTAATTTGGAACCTATATGACACCCTCATGAAGCCTATTCTTTGACTAATATTGAACATCCATCACATTATTAATAGGATTAAGACCAACGTCCATGTCATCGATAAAAACTAGATCACTTCTCACTAAATCACTCATATAGAATTCTAGCCATCATCCAAGATCACTCTCACATTTCCAATTTCAATAGACATAATGGATTTCCCTATTCCTTTTGACATTTTCATAAAAAAGGAGAATCTAAGAAGGAAACGAAATTCTAAGGCATAATTATTTAAGTATAAAATTAGGTTATCACTTTTTATAAACAAAACCGTCCGGATCAAACATGCCAACTCCACTTAGATGAGGGAGTTTAGAACAAAGTTTAGTAAAGAGAAATTCCTTCTTGGCCTCCCTCCCTCCCTCTTATTCTCTTTATCTCTCTAACTCTCTCTTTCCTTCTTTCTCTCTCTCTCATTTCTCTCTTGTTTTTGTTAAGCTGTATTGGAAAACAACATTCATTAGGTAAGTTATATCATCTCCAAATAGTAGAAAAAAACCAAAGCTTCACACTACAAGATTTGAATCCATAATCATTTATTTGTGACTTGTAAATCACACTATTTACCACCAAGTTATCTCATTGGGATATTCTTTTGACATAACCTGCCACGGGTCACCATTTTTAATTAGATTGATTAACATGACCAGTTTGATTTGGTGTTTCAAAACTATAAGAATATTTACCGATACCAAACTTACTATTCAACAAGCATTACAAGATTCCTTCACAATAGCGGCGACACCTTTAGCGGCGACTTGGTTGACGATCCTCTGTTTACTTTACCGAATCAGATCTGTCCGTTCATCATGCATTAGATCTAACGGCTAATGTTAGAAGTACAAAAACCATTTGCAGCAACATGTCATCACTAGTGCTAAAAGATATATGCGGTTTCAGCCACATCTCATTCACTTTCCCTCCGCACAAATCCCTTCGACTCCCTCCGACCAAACACCACCATCCATAGCCAGCAGCCGCCGCCACCATCTACAACCGCCACCATCTACAACCGCCACCATCCACAGCCACCACCAATCACAGCCACCACCATTCTGCGCCACCACAGCCACCACCATCCGGTGCCACCACAACCACTCCCCGTCGACGTCACCACCCACCACAGCCACCATCGCCGTCGACCTCCGGCAAAAAACCCTGACTTAAGCACTATCACCACTGCTGCTCCTGTTATGTCGCCGCTACTACAAAGATCCAGTATTTTTTTGTTTTTTATTTTTTATAAATTTTGATTTCAAGATGCAAATGTTTTAGGTAGTGCTTAGTTGATAAAATTATTTTTTTGATTATTGGTATTTTGGATAAAATAAGATATAATTTATGATTTAAGTTTTGATTAATTGATATGTATATGTTGAAACCATATATTAAAGATATAAATGCTTAACTTTTGGACGAATTAGATTAGGATTAGAAGTCATAATTGTTTAGTTGATATGTATATGTTAAAACTATATTAAAGATGTAATGCTTAACTTTCGAACTAAACCTAGGGTTTTGGTGGTGTTTAGTTGATAAAATTATTTGTTTGATTAGTTTTATTTAGGATGAGAAACTAAATTTGTTAATATATGCTTTAAGTTTTGTTTAATATTTGAAGTATATGGATTGGGTATTTTGTTATTTAGTTGATTAGAATTAGTTGAAATTATATAAAACATGTATTTAAACTAATAACCATTTAGTTGAACAAGATTATTTAGGTATTTACTTAAAAGAAACAAAATTAGGTTTCATGACCTCATTCTAATCACTATGAGCTGAGAAATACCAGCCCGAAATTGATTTAGTAATCATTTTCGGGTTGTCCCTGTTTTGGGTCTGCTTTTGAGTATTTTATCTCATTTAGGATATGAATGTGTTTTACTTGATTGTTTGTGTAATAAAAATTTGGTTGTCATTTTCACATTGCTCATCGAGTATATATCACTATATGTATATACTTGGGAGCTTAGTGGAAATGCTGCTGAATTTTCTTAAACAAACAATCATGTAATACACATTCATATATGACATAAGATATTCAATAAGTGGGTATAACAACCTATCCTTTTAATTCTATATCCGTTGCCTTAGTTTTTATTCATGTTTTCTAGATAAATATTCATCCACTTAAATCCTAAATTATATTGTAGTATTGTAATCATGTCTGTCGATAAAAGTTGGCTTCTTAATCCAAACCGTAGATCACCCGACTATCAACAAGGACTTAGCTCTTTTGTCGATATGAGTAAAAAACATATCAACAAATATGGTCTGATTAGTTGTCATGTAGGAAATGTTAGAATACTAGGATGGGCTAAAATGAAATATCATTTAGAAATATGGGGCATGTGTCGGACGTATAAGGACTGGATCTGTCATGGTGAAAGTTTAATTCCTGAAGTTGTAGTTGTAGATGATGTTGAGCCAACAAATGAAATGGCTGACGTCATTGAAGACATTATGGTAGAGAGTAGCGGTGTTTGTGTGATTTTGAGGACTTGTTAGAGGAAGTTCAATCAGAATTATATCCTATTTATACTAAGTTTTCTTCCCTTGACTTTTTAGCAAAACTTATGAATATTAAGGTGAAAATAAATGGACCAATAGCTTATTTGAAGAGCTCCTTGAGTTGTTGCAGTCTTCACATCCTAAAGGTAACAAAATTACCTCTTCTCACTATGTAGCCAAGAAGACAATAAAGAAGATTGGTTTAGGGTATGAGTTGATACACGTGTGCAAATATGATTGTGCTCTTTTTTGGGCAGGAAACCTATTGTTACAAAGTTGTCCAATTTGTAACGAGAGTCGGTGGGTTGATACAAATACAAATGACAAGAAGTTACCTCACAAGGTGTTACAATGGTTTCCTTTAACCCCCAGACTATGACGTTTGTATTCTTCAAGGCACACTACAAAAGATATGATTTGGCATAATACTGGATGATTAAAAGATGGTATGATGCGTCATCCTGTTGATGGTTCTTCATGGAAAGAATTTGATATAAAGTACCCTACCTTCTCGAGAGAACCCCAAAACATCCACCTAGGACTTGCAGTTGATGGTTTCAATCCATTCGTTGTTATGAGTTCGGCTCATAGCACGTGGCCTGTTATACTCATGACATACAATCTGCCTCCATGGCTATGCATGAAGGAGTCTTCATTCATGTTGTCATTGTTGATTCTTAGTCCTAAATCCCTCGGGAAGGACATGGACGTTTTTCTTAAGCCGTTGGTGGATGATCTTAAGCAGTTGTGGATGTCGGGCATACGTACTAAAGACATGGTGACAAAAAAAATTTCACAATGAGGGCGGATTTGTTATGGACTATAAACGACTTTCCGGCTCGTAGTAATCTATCAGGTTGGAGCGGGCAGGGCTACAAAGCATGTCCGACTTGTAACAAATACACTCCTTCAATGCGTGTCACAAATAAGTCGTTTATGTTGGTCACCGTCAGTTTTTAGATGCAAATCATGAATGGAGAACAAGTTTGGACTTCAACGGAGAACTTAAGATATGAAGTAAGAGTTCCTATCTTTAAGTTTTTATCATTAGTTAAATATATTTCGTCCCTTTCTTTTTATATATATTTGTCTACAATATAGAGAATTTAAATCTGAAAGCCCACATGAGGATGTCATAACCAAATTTTCATCATGGTTTCTCGAGAAGGTGATCCGTGTACAAAATTCTCTTAGGTTTCCAACATGAATTCAAATCTATGTTTGTTAGCTAATTTATATATAACATATTATTTTCTTAGGTTTATTTGATGAAAATACAAAATTCTCCAGATTTTCACTCAGAGTTGTATGCTCTTTCGATGGGTGTGGACATAAAAGCCTATAATTACACTACTTGCATAGTCAACAGTGTTAGGTTTATGGTACTTGCACGTAACATGCAATGCATAACACAAAGCTCTAGTGTTTTAGTGGAGGGTGAGAATGGTGAGAAATATTATGGCCAAGTTGAAGAGATTATTGAGTTATGCTATGCAAACGGGTATTCCACAGTCCTATTTTGTTGCAAATGGTTTGATACTCGAAGGGGTGTTTCATACGATAATAATATCACCAGTATCAATACTGAAGCGAATGGGACAACGACGATCAAATCATATTTGCTTCCCAAGCAAAACAAGTGTTCTACATCCGAGAACCTTCTCGGAGAAACCAAACAACAATAAGCGGTGGGTTGTCGAGAATGTTAATCATCGTAAAATTTGGGATCGACCGCCATCTAATGATTACATCGGGGAGAACATTCAAAATGTTGATAATGACTTAACAGATTATCTTGACGTCATGCATAATCATTTTTTCATCTAATAGTGTACTTTTCATTGACTTCACCCAATACTTTCAAAATATTCCTACTTATGTAGTCGATGACGAGACTATAAGTGAAGTTAATCCACCAAATGTTGCTGCTAATGTGATGTCTGAGGATGAGGGTGATTATGATGAAGAGGATTTTGATTATGACACTGAGGGGTCTGAAAATGAGACTGAAGTATATGAGGGAGACTCAGATTAATATGAGTGAAGTTAATCCACCAAATTTTGTTTGTATTTTCATGATGTAATTAATAACTTTACAATTTGAGTGAAGTTAATCCACCTAACGTTGTTTCTTATAATTTGTATATCTTATAATTTGTATATCTTATAATTTTTTCAGACATGATATCTTTTTGGATTGTTTTGGTATATCTCATGGCTGATGTAATGAGCCATGGAGGTGATGGCGTGGGGGATCCACCACTTTCTCCTTTTGGTGGGCCTAGAAGCCATTAGTTGGAGGGTAGTATTATATATTTTTGTTTATTCAATTATTATTGATATATATTGTAAGTATTGATTTTTTTATTTTAAATGCAGGTTTGCCTTCTCGAAAAACAAGAAGGAAGGCAAAAAAATAAAAGGTTGCAAAAGGAGTTGGAAAAAAGGGGGACCTTTATCTCTTCCTTTTGATAGAGCTGCCACGTATACCTCAGTCGGTAAACTTAATGATATGTTTGTTCATGAGGTGGTGATATACATGGAGGCTAATAATTATCCTTTAAATGTACGTTCATGGACTGATCTTTCAGATGCTTAAAAAAATGCGTTGGAGGAGCATATGGTGGTAACTTTTATATGTTTTATGTTTATTTTTTGGTATTTATTTAACTAGCTTCATTTTGTTTAACTTAAATGTAGCGACACTTTGATTTTGATGAGATTTTGCAAGATCGTGAACACGCTCAGATTGAGGGTGGCATTCGTTTTGTGTTTTGTGTTTTGTGTATCTCAAACGATTCATAGATCAAAAAACAATGCAAAAAGTCACTTTGAGCGTGTTGGAGGATATTAAGATATGGAACAAGCAAGGCTCAACCCTCAAAGGGGAATGTGAATCATGAAAATTAGAAGAAAACAATTGATTTTTTCTTAAGTGATGGACACAAAAGCCTCATAATCAAGCAAAGCAAATGGACTACTACAACAATACACTAATCATGGGGGAACTGCTTCGTATAGTAGTTATTATTACAAGAAGGTAATGTTTTAATTATTTTTATGTGTATTCTATATAAGTATTTATTATATATATACTTATAAATGTTAAACAGAAAAAGAGCAGACTTGAGACGTTTCAGAATGCACATACCAATAAAGATGGGACCTTTGATACGGAGATAGCAGAGCAATAATATGTAAGTTTTATATCAAGTAGAGTTTTAAAATATTAAATAGGGGACTTTTGTGTGTATATATACATATATATATAATCATATTTGTTAATTAA
Organism: Flaveria trinervia; assembly: GCA_025506515.1. Classification (NCBI taxonomy): domain Eukaryota; kingdom Viridiplantae; phylum Streptophyta; class Magnoliopsida; order Asterales; family Asteraceae; genus Flaveria; species Flaveria trinervia. The sequence continues at coordinate 49,514,023 of CM046452.1, read as the reverse complement.
TATAGAATCAGCTTAAAGTACGATTTGATGAGCTATGTCAATCCCAAAATGAAGAAACTTGTTTATCAAACGTCGAATGAGGTCGAAGTTTTTGAGTTGGTTTTGGGAGAATGCCGCGGACATATTAGAGGGATTGGGCATAAATTGTCTTCATCTGCAAGGTCTAGTTTGTTTGTCCATGAGCAGGAACAAATACCTCAGATACTTTCAGAGGTTTAAAGTTATATAAATTGAATGTGTCAAAATGGCTTTAAGTGCTTAAACTTGAAGATGTTAAGTGTATCATTGTTGGTTTATCTTAAACGGGTTGAAATGGATAAATTTAAGTTGAATTATATACATTTTGGTTGAAATGAGTCAAAATGATACAAACACACTTGATATAGTTAAAACCACGTTATTTTGACTTAAAACTAGTCAAAATGGGTAAAAGTAAACTTTAAGTGCTAAAACATGAAAGTGTTAAGTGTATCGTTGTTGGTTTATCTTAAACGGTTCAAAGTGGGTAAATTGTAATGCCCCGTTCCCGCGACGCTTACAGCTGGTGATTCATCGCACGTAAAACATATACAAAATGTTCATTAATTTTGAAGCGGAATTTAAAACTTTCATTTATAATTAAAAACATGTCAATTACAACATCTGTTTTCATCTCAAAATACAAGACATGTTAAAATACGGATGCCAGCCTCAAAACGCTCCCAGTAGCTTATGCATCCATGCCTGCAACTCCTCAGCATCAACATATACCTGCCAACTATCATGCATACAAAAGTCAGCGACGCTGAGTGAGTTCTAGTTTTATAATGAAACATACTTTTCTATGTTAAAACCGTTCTTTACTTTATTTCAAAACATACTATACTTTACAACCGTTCGTGATCATGCATCATACGTACATACAGATAATATCATTATTATCTTCATCATTACGTTCATTAACTTTGTTCATTCAACGTATTACATTATCGTTCACTTCTCTTTCTCGATCCGGTCAGACTTTACCCTCTTTGTGGCACTCAGCCACGATTACTGAGGTCGAATGACGAGGATCTTGTTCAGTACATTGTTACGATAATTCATTTACGTTCATTCATACGTTCATTCTTTCATACATGATCTTCCGTTCATTACTCATTATCACTCGAATCTTGTCTCTTGCAGTATCCCCGACTCATGCTCAAAAGCTTATGCTGTGCCGGGGCCTGCTCACAAACCCCCGACTCATGTCCGAAGACTAACACAGCACTGGGATACACGACAAAGATCCCATACGAGTCAATCACAGATATTGAACTCCATCCGAGTCTGTTGCAACACAAACTCGCTCATCTCATTGTCTCGTCTCACGGACAAAGACCTCTATCGAGTCTGTTGCAACACAGAGTCGCTCACCTCATAACTATGCTTGGCTTTATGCCACACCCCCGAAGTTATACATAACTCGGGTAACAACACCCCCACCGAAGTGGGTAACAACACCCCCACCGATGTGGGTAACAACACCCCCACCGATGTGGGTAACGACACCCCCACCGAAGTGGGTAACAACACCCCCACCGAAGTGGGTAACAACACCCCCACCGAAGTGGGTAACAACACCCCCACCGAAGTGGGTAACAACACCCCTATAGAAATGGGTAACACCCCCATAAATATAGGTAACACCCCCATAGAAATGGGTAACACCTCTGAAGGTCAGTCACAAAGACTGGAACCCTTGTGTGCACACATTAGGATTTGCTGAACCTCACACAGTAGAGCTTAAGGCATTAAGAGTCGTGCACCTCTGTGCATATTGCTTTCAGGCCTCTATGTACTTCTCTCTTATTCATTAATCCATGCATGCATTCATTCATTACGTTCCTCTTTTCATTATCTTTCACTTTACGTTACATAATACTTTCATTACATTTATTAACGTTCAGTGCAAAGCCAATGGAAGACATACATAATAAGGAACATACACATAAACATAAACGTACACCATCACCATACCGGCAACATCAAACATACATAACACACATCAAACATAAGCCATATCATCATAACCAGGCCTATCTCACCATTTACCCCTTAAAATCCACTTGGAAAACCTCAAGTCCAAAGTGGGCGCATGGGTCCTCCCAGGCGCATGAGCATAAAAATTCTAAGTATAAAACAGTCTGGCACATGGGCACTGTTTAGGCGTTTCTGCCCTGTTCAGGCGCATAACCAATCACTTAGCCGTTTCGAGCACTTGGGCGCATGGGCACTGTTTAGGCGCATGGCCAATAATTAGTCATTTCAATCACTGGGACGCATGGGCACTGTTTAGGCGCATGGTCCACACTTAGCCTTTTCATCACTTGGGCGCATGGGCACTATTTAGGTGCATGCCCAACACTTGGGCGCATGGCCAATACTTAGACGCATGGGCCACTGTTTAGGCGCATGGCCAACACTTAGACACATGGGCCAACATGCTGGGCGCATGGGCCACTATTTAGGCGCATGACCAACCCTTGGGCGCATGGCCAACACTTAGGCATCTGGTCTCTCATGCTGGACGCATGGATAACTGTTTGGGCGCATGAACCACTATTCATGTTCATCAAACATTCTGAACTCTTTTCTATGCTACCAATTTCACCCGATTATCATTCTAAGCATACCCAAACACAGATCTAACATACTAAGACCATCTAAGCATGCTAAACATCATCTCTAACCCATAATCAACACTATAACATGCATACATACATACAACATTCGAGCATAAAGCTGTAAACCCACGGTTTCTTTCAAAATGTTTACTTAGTATGCATAATAGCCCCAAATCAATTGAAAATCAGTAAAGAGGGGTTCTAGAAACTCACCTTAAGCAGCTTTTGAGCAGCACTCTTCCAGTTCAAGAACCACTTCGATTCAGCTCTTTGAATCCCGAAAACAAACTCTTTTTCAGCTTCTTCTTCCTCTTTCTCTCTCTAGAACCGGGCTCTCTCTATCTCTTCTTCTTCCTTCGAGAGCAAGCAGCTTTCTGCTTTGATATGGGCGACCATGCCTTTTAATATCTTAAAATAATAAGATTTGTACTGTTGATACATATATGTACCTAGATCCTGATCTGAATGTAATATGTCTTACACTTATGTAATTATTGGGTACTTAATGAAATACAAAATGTTTGGTTATGTCTATAATGTTTAATATTTCATTAATGAGTTGTTTAACGCATATTGACTTGATTATATAGGTTTGTGATTCTTTGAAGTGTTATGCATAATGTTATAATATTGAATACATTCAAACTTGGTGAAGTGAAGTTCTCATGCGTCCGACTGGACCATGCACCCCAACAGTGGTCATGCGTCTGAATGGCCATGCGACTGAGTTTCCATGCGCCTAAATAGTTCATACACCTGAACAACTTCGTGTGTCTGACTCAGTCGCACGACTGAACACTCAGTTGTGCGAATGGATCAACCGCATGGCTCAATCGCACGAATGAACCATGCTAATGGTTCAGTCGCCCGAATGAGCAACCCTAACCTATAAATACCACCTAATTCGTGGAAAAATGTAAGCATTCAATCCACTTCGACTCCAGACGTACCCTAGCCGTCCAGAAGCCTCTAAGTTCGTACTCCAAGTTCATAGAACGTTGTAGATCGATTCCTAATCGATTCTTGACGTTAGATTCAATACATTATTGTGTCTACGTGCGTTCTCACTGATTGGATCGCCAATCAAATAGGATTCCGCACTATTTGGTTTGGTTTAACATGTTAATCAGTTGGTGTTTGGTCAAATACCAGATCCTAACAAGTACTTTGTACACTTTTTCCCCTCCATTTATGCACAATTTCTATTCTTTCTATTTAATTTTCTTTTCCTTTCGTTTAAATAGAAAATTCGGGGTGTTACAAGTCTACCCCCCTTAAAGAGGTTTCGTCCCCGAAACCTGTCGCTTCTCAAACAGTTACGGGTAACACTGTCTCAACTCTTCTTTGATCTTGCATTTAAACTCAGATCCCTTTAGGCTTCACTGCACCTGCACAAGTGAAACCATCATCCTCCTTAGCCTATTCTCTCCTTCTTATTAGTAACGGTCACCGGTTGCTCCTCGTGGTTGAATACTCTGTCCATCTCAGTATTCTCTAGTAGCATGATCATATCCTCATCGGTTGAGCTCTTTCTTAGATGCGATGCATGGAACATCAGATGAATTCTACTTAACTCATTAGGTAGCTCCAGTCGATGTGTCACTTCTCCTACCTGAGCAACAACTGAGAATGACCCTCTACACTTTAATATTAGCTTGATTTCAAATCAAGCAATCCACTCTCCTGGTCGAAGCCTTCCTCATACTTCATTGTCGTAGGTCGTCACCGAACTCTGGTTGTGCACGGTTGAGCAATCCATCTTTTTGTAACACTTGGGGTTTGAGTCATAGACTACTAATCAACTCACCTAGAGATGCCTGTCTACCTACCTATGTCTGTCTTGAACAGCCTAGCAGAACAAGCACTCTCTCTCAATTCTATCACGCAATCCTCTAGGGAATTAGGTAACCCGATAGACTTACTAATAGCAATTCTTAGATCGAAGGGCTCATCGATCTTCCTACCCCTAACGTGAAACATCACAGAAAACAACGGCAACAAAACTACTACTAGCGTCACAATTAAGCATAGATGCATAAATCTAAACTTACAAGAATGTACCTGACGTTACCTTGGAGTCTGACCTAGCCTCCTCCCGGTCATAGCGAAGGCTCTAGCCTTCATCCTCTGTTCTCCTTCCTTATACCTGAGCTTCCTCCGATCTTCTTCACTCCCGAACCTTCCGCTCTTGGCTTCTTGCAATCCTTGCTCATGTGACCTTCCTCACCACAGAATAACACCTCCCCATACTGCAGTTTTTCGCCACATGTCCGGTCCTCCCACAACGGAAACAGACATTGCCCCCCAGTCTGCATTCCCCGGGGTGCCTGTGTCCACACTTGTCACACCTTTTCGACCCCACACCAGTTATGATCACACGCTGATCATCCACTCGTGCACCTTTGTCACCTGGAGCGGTTCCACCACGTTCCAATCGCTTCCTGTTCCATTCTTGATCACCATCTCTTTTCTTGCTACTTTCAATCTCCATCACAGATCTTTCATCATACAATCTCCCCGCCAAATCGACCGCCGACCTAAACGTACTCGGTCGGGTAGCAATCATATGCCTACAGATGTCCGCCGGCAAGCCCTGAATGTACCTCTTGATCTTTCATGAAAGAGGTGTCACCTGATCTGGCACCAGACGTGCCATCTCATTGAATTTAGCGGTATATTGCTGATGTGTCATTGTTCCCGCCTCCAGCTGCAAGAACTCTCTTTCAACTTTGTCCATCTCACGAGCCTTTTCAACTCTGACCATCACATCCTCCCGATAGCCCTGCTTCCCCCAACCTGGACGATATTGTCCCACCAGCACAGAGCCGAATCCACAAAAGAGTGGGCAGCAAACTTTACTTTCTGATCCTCCCGGCACTCGCTGATATTCAATACCACCTCCATCTCTCTCACCCATCGGTGAGCAGTAGCAGCAGTGTCATTTCCATCAAAAGTTGGGGGCTTGCATCGTTGAAATGCCCCATAATTACAGCCTCGTGCCGCCTCCGGCGCAGGCTCTTCCTCTTCGTCCTCTTCGTCATTGAAGAAAACCGTTTCAGTCTCGGGTCATCTCCTTTCACCCGAAGGTCTACCCCCTTCCTGTCTCTCCTTGTCTCTAACAGCCTTCATAACTTCGGTCACCACAGATGGTAGGATCGTTTGCATAACCTGATGCACTTCCTCCTGGACCGCCTCTCTCATCGAGGCTCTCTGATTAGCATTCTCATCACCGCCCTCCTGATGAGGAGTCTCGGGTTCCTCATGGGCTGCTCCTTCAGCCCTAGACCTTCCTCTTGTGACCCGTGGTTCGGCACCACATCCACCACCACCTCCAACTTTTGAAGCTTTTGAAGATCTACTGCCAACCATCTTCTAACACACTATAAGATTCAAACACTAACGCGATCATTCAGGTTAATAACTCAGTTTATGTCAAGTATAGTAAGTCCCTAATTACAGTGGCCAGTTGTGATTAGCCACTTAATTTACTCTTCATACCCCAAGCATTTCCTATCCTGACTATATCAGTATCTAATCTACACATTAGCACAAAAGCCACATAACATGCGCACATAATGCCGTTTAACATTAACTTACATAAAACGTTTACATAAAAACCTTTACCTGCAGGCGCGTAGCTACTAGGACTGGCATCCCTTTTCCTTTTAGTCCCATTCTCAGTTTAAGATTAGCTTTTCCAAAATATTTACCCAATTCACTTAAACTTTTGCTCTGATACCAACTTGTAAGGCCCCGTTCCCGGGACACTTACAGCTGGTGATTCATCGCACGTAAAACATATACAAAATGTTCATTAATTTTGCAGCGGAGTTTAACACTTTCATTTATAATTAAAAATATGTCAATTACAACATTTGTTTTCATCTCAAAATACAAGACATGTCAAAATATGGATGCCAGCCTCAAAACGCTTCCAGTAGCTTAGGCATCCATGCCTGCAACTCCTCAGCATCAACATATACCTGCCAACTATCATGCATACAAAAGTCAGCGATGCTGAGTGAGTTCTAATTTTATAATAAAACATACTTTTCTCTGTTAAAACCATTCTTTACTTTATTTCAAAACATACTATACTTTACAACCGTTCGTGATCATGCATCATACGTACATACAGATAATATCATTATTATCTTCATTACTACGTTCATCAACTTTCTTCATTCAACATATTACATTATCGTTCACTTCTCTTTCTCGATCCGGTCAGACTTTACCGTGGCACTCGGCCACGATTACTGAGGTCGAATGACGGGGATCCTGTTCAGTGCATTGTTACGATAATTCATTTACGTTCATTCATACATTTGTGCTTTCATACATGATCTTCCGTTCATTACTCATTATCACTCGAATCTTGTCTCTTGCAGTATCCCCGACTCATGCTCGAAAGCTGATGCTGTGCCGGGGCCTGCTCACAAACCCCTGACTCGTGTCCGAAGACTGACACAGCACTAGGATACGCGACAAAGATCCCATACGAGTCAATCACAGAGATTGAATTCCATCCAAGTCTGTTGCAACACAAATTCGCTCATCTCATTGTCTCAACTCATGGACAAAGACCTCTGTCGAGTCTGTTGCAATACAGAGTCGCTCACCTCATAACTATGCTTGGCTTTATGCCACACCCCCGAATTTATACATAACTCGGGTAACAACACCCCCACCGAAGCGGGTAACAACAACCCCACCGAAGTGGGTAACAACACCCCCACCGAAGTGGGTAACAACACCCCTACCGAAGTGGGTAACAACACCCCCACCGAAGTGGGTAACAACACCCCAACCGAAGTGGGTAACAACACCCCCACCGAAGTGAGTAACAACACCCCCACCGAAGTGGGTAACAACACCCCTATAGAAATGGGTAACACCCCCATAAAAATGGGTGACACCCCTATAAAAATGGGTAACACCCCCATAAAAATAGGTAGCACCCTCATAGAAATGGGTAACACCTCTGAAGGTCAGTCACAAAAACTGGAACCGTTGCGTGCACACTTTAGGATTTGCTGAACCTCACACAGTAGAGCTTAAGGCATTAAGAGTCGTGCACCTCTGTGCATATTGCTTTCAGGCCTCTATGTACTTCTCTCTTATTCATTAATCCATGCATGCATTCATTCATTACGTTCCTCTTTTCATTATCTTTCACTTTACGTTACATAATACTTTCATTACATTTATTAACGTTCAACGCAAAGCCAATGAAAGACATACATAATAAGAAACATACACATAAACACAAACGTACACCATCACCATACAGGCAACATCAAACATACATAACACACATCAAACATAAGCCATATCATCATAACCAAGCCTATCTCCCCATTTACCTCTTAAAATCCACTTAGAAAACCTCACGTCCAAAGTGGGCGCATGGGTCCTTCTAGGCGCATGAGCATAAAAATTCTAAGTATAAAATATTCTGGGCGCATGGGCACTGTTTGGGCATTTCTGCCCTGTTCAGGCGCATCACCAATCACTTAGCCGTTTCGAGCACTTGGGCGCATGGGCACTGTTTAGGCGCATGGCCAATACTTAGCCGTTTCAATCCCTGGGACGCATGGGCACTGCTTAGGCGCATGGTCCACACTTAGCCTTTTCATCACTTGGGCGCATGGGCACTATTTAGGCGCATGGCCAATACTTAGACGCATGGGCCACTGTTTAGGCGCATGGCCAACACTTAGACGCATGGGCCAACATGCTAGGTGCATGGGCCACTATTTAGGCGCATGGCCAACACTTAGGCGTCTGGTCTCTAATGTTGGACGCATGGACAACTGTTTGGGCGCATGAACCACTGTTCATGTTCATCAAACATTCTGAAATCTTTTCTATGCTACCAATTTCACCCGATTATCATTCTAAGCATACCCAAACATAGATCTAACATACTAAGGCCATCTAAGCATGCTAAACATCATCTCTAACCCATAATCAACACTATAACATGCATACATACATACAACATTCGAGCATAAGCTGTAAACCCACAGTTGCTTTCAATTGTTTACTTAGTATGCATAATAGCCCCAAATCAATTGAAAATCAGTAAAAGAGGGGTTCTAGAAACTCACCTTAAGCAGCTTTTGAGCAGCACTCTTCCAGTTCAAGACCCACTTCGATTCAGCTCTTTGAATCCCGAAAACAAACTCTTTTTTAGCTTCTTCTTCCTCTTTCTCTCTCTAGAACCAGGCTCTCTCTCTTTCTTCTTCTTCCTCCGAGAACAAAGCAGCTTTCTGCTTTGATATGGGCGACCATGCCCTTTAATATCTTAAAATAATAAGATTTGTACTTTGTACGCTTTTTCCCCTCCATTTGTGCACAATTTCTATTCTTTCTATTTACTTTTCTTTTCCTTTCGTTTAAATAGAAAATTAGGGGTGTTACATAAATTTAAGTTGAATTATGTGTATTTTGGTTACAATGGGTCAAAATGATACAAACACACTTGATATAGTTAAAACCACATTATTTTGACTTAAAACGGGTCAAAATGGGTAAATATTAACTTTAAATGCTTAAACTTGAAGGTGTTAAATGTATTATTGTTGGTTTATATTAAACGAGTCAAAATGGGTAAATTTAAGTTGAATTATGTTCATTTTGGTTGAAATGGGTCAAAATGATACAAACACATTTGATATAGTTAAAACCATATTATTTTGACTTAAAGCGGGTCAAAATGGGTAAAAATAAACTTTAAGTGCTTAAACTTGAAGGTGTTTAGCGTATCATTGTGTGTTTATCTTAAACATGGCAAAATGGGTAAATTTAAGTTGAATTATATGCATTTTGATAGAAATGAGTCAAAATGATACAAACACACCTGATATAGTTAAAACCACGTTATTTTGACTTAAAACGGGTCAAAATGGGTAAAAATGAACTTTAAGTGCTTAAACTTGAAGGTGTTAGGTATATCATAGCTAGTTTATCTCAAACGGGTCAAAATAAATAAATTTAAGTTGAATTATATACATTTTGGTTGAAATGAATCAAAATGATTCAAACACATTTGATATAGTTAAAGTTGGATGTGCAATCTTATAATATAACACTTTGTTAAAATACAACAACTTATAATGTATGTTTTGTTTTATAGGCTCAAATTGCAAGTCTGTTTCAAAATGCATATTTTATGTCTCAAATGACTCAACATATTGTCTCTCAAAAAGCTACACAACAAGCTAATGAAGATGATTCGGACGAGGAAGATAAATTTGATGGCGGTTAAATAGTTTAAGTTTGTGTTAACGACATCTAATATTTAAGTTAAACAATGTATTAGCATACTTAATTAGTTAACAATCATAGTGGACTTTTTAATATTATTTGTATGTGAATGTTTTTTGTGTTATCGGGAAATCTGCATTTATTTTTATATAGGTTTATTCGGTTATTAAAAATAGAAATAAAAAAATAAAAAATGGATTATTAACGGCAACATATGTCACCGCTAATAGTCCATTTCACAGAATTCTTAACAAACGCAAATAGTGGTGACTGTGTCGCCGCTAATAACATTAATAGCGGTGAATTATTAGCGGCGAATTATTAGCGGCGACTCATTAACGGTGACATGTCGCCGCTATTATTAATAGCGACGACAAACCCTCATAATAGAGGCGAAATCTGTCGCTATTATTAGTCTCTCTTCTTGTAGTGAAGTCACTCTATCTATTTATTTATCTCTTAACTTTTGCTTGATACTTCACGCTTTATGAATCTCTCTCCATCCACACACTACTACAAAGTTGTTAATAGATTATGTGCAAAAAGTAACGCGCGAAAAAAATAACACATATTTTCTAGTAGTGACATATATCAATTAAGTGTTCAACATAATTATTGATGATAATATATACATGATGTTACGTTTTGTACTTTCCTAATAATATAACTTTCTCCAACCAATTTTTTATAGCATCTCAAATTTTCAGCGTATCATTTAAAAGTACCTTATTCTTATTACTAATTGATAATTATTGTTTTAATTGTGCTGATATAATTTCAATATAAAGTATCGAATATGAGACCAACAGAGTCAATATAAATTAAACTAAGGTTAAAACTGAAAACACCTAACGTCATGTAGTATGATGTCCAATTTAATCACACTTGAAGGACTAAAATTTCCATCTTGCAAATCAAAGGAACATCAAAAGTTGATTTCTATGAAATTGGCATCTGAAACTTAATCTCTAAATTACTTTTGCTTTTCATTGTCTTTGTATATATAAAATATTATTATCTATTCATATTCAATCACATACATTATTAATATGTAATAATATTACAAATATTGAGAAGGTTGACGTATAACTTAAAACTATAGCTTGCAGAAAATGAAGTTATTAGTCCCTATAACCTGTATCTCACGACATTGGAGAAGTGCAACACATCTCTGAGTGGTGGTTATTTATCCAGATATTACGAATTAAAAAAACACACTATTAATCAGGTAATATGAAAGATCTCTCGTATTGATTCATTACCTTCCATTTTAGAGCACCACCCCCTTATACATTAGATATATGTGTATGTTTTGATCAAGAACTTTAAGTGATACTCATTGTTAGAGTTTGATGCCCTTATAAGAACATATGTAAGTTTCAGTGACATGACTCGGGTAGAGTATTAATTGATCGAATTTCATTGAATATACTAGCAAACATGCTTTATAGCCATATTAGTTTAACATTTTTATCTCTAAGCATCCAAAAGATCTGGAACGGTTATATATGCTCATGTATGCTTTTAGTATTAGTTAGCCAAGTTTTTCCTAAAACATTAGACTTGAGTCATTACAAATAGATGTATATCTAGAAGAAATATGAATATGTGATCTTCAATAGCATAAAAAATACACAACAATGTATACATCATACACTATCAAGCAACCATCTCTCTAGTCGTTATATCTATACATCAATAATACTACAGGTTTTAGAGTAGAGATTCTAAAAGACTGTTTGATAACCTCTTAACAATCCGTGAGCAAACCTGAGAAAATCTTACTTCAATCAAGGCAACATCTTAGTCTAACATCAAACACAAAAAATAAACAGAAAAACAAAACGACAGAAAGATACCAACATAATTGAAGACAATAGCAGTCTCCCTCTTGTCTTCTTCCTTGTTCACCATCTCCTTCCTTCTTCTTCTCAACTCCTTCAACCTCCGTCGGCTCCTCCACCTCTCGTCATCATCAACCACCACCTTCCTCTCACCCACAATCGCCCTCTGCAACACCCCCATAAACTCCCCACCCTTCAACCCACCACCATCCAAATCCACCATCTTCATCACCACCTCCTTCACCTCCAACCCCACACCCCCCTCAACCACACCCAACACCACCTGTATCCGACACTGCACCATCTCATCAACCGATCCACCGCCACCCAAAACCGTCACGTACTGGACGAGGGTCTCGTTCGTCATCCAATCTTTCTTCACGCGAATCGGTTTCGTGCTCGATAGGTTGCCCGCACGCTTCAGTATCGGGTCGATTACGACCCACGTTAACGTCACCGAATCTTTCAGGTGAGACAACGTTGGTTCGTCCACACCCGCAAGCTCATCCACCTCCAATTCAATACGTCCAGAGATACCCTTTGCGTCTCCGCTTAATTTGATCAGTAACTCCGACGACATGAAATCAGGTGACGTGGTGTCGGTGAAGTCGACGGTGGAGTGAACGACGTCGGATTGGTATCGTATATCCAGAGCTGATATGAGTTCCGAGGGCCAAGGGGGGTGAGTTGAGTTATCGAGACAGCAAGAACAACAATCCGGTAGTGGTGGTGGTTGCTGATTAGATCTTGATGTGAAACAGCTGCGGTGGTTGAGGTCGGTGATTAGAGAAGGATACGAGTCTTTGAAGAAGGATCGGTGGCCTCCGGTGAAGGTGGAGATGAGGGCTTGGAGACGTGGGTGGTGGGCTACGGAGGGCCAGGTGCGGTTGGTGATGTTGGACCAGAGGTTGTGATCGGAGCAGAGGGTTTCTAGATCGGAGGAGAGGGTGGCGACGGTGGACAGTGAAGGGCCGTCGAGCCGGGGTAAGATGTGCGTCTTGATGATGTGCGGGTGGATATCGGCAAAAGTGGTGCTGGTGGTGGTCATTGTGATGTGAGCAGGTGGCTGTGTTTCGATGGATAATGGATATCTAATATCTTTTCGGTTGGTGGGATGGTGGGAGATAATTGGGGGCGTATTCTATTCTATTTATAAATAAACACGAGATCTTGAACCGCTGATATGTTAGGAGAAATTAGTATTGTATTTCCACTTGTTATTTAGCATACTTTTAAGGTTTGATAATGTAATGTGATATGATATTATATTATATTATATTATATTATTATATTATATTATATTATATTATATTATATTATATTTGTTTCTAGAACACACATATTTGTCAATATATAAATTAACGCATCTATAAGTCATTATTTAAATTCAGTTTAATGTTTTAAAGTTTTATATTTAAAATCAACTTGAAAAAAGTTTGAATCGAATAGAGGTTAAACAAGCTCGAGTTCACATTGTGCTTGTTACTAAACGAGCTCGAACCAGCTCGCGATCTTAAAAGAGCTTTATGTTTATACAACTCTTTAATTACGCTTTATATATATATATAATATATATATATATATATATATATAATATATATATATATATACACACACATATATATATATATATATATATATATATATATATATACATACATACATACATATATATATAGGGGAGGGTTCAAATGAGAACCACTTTTTTTGTAAGAAGCTTAGGAACCAATCTCAGTTACTCATTTTTTATCACATGCAAATCACATGTCATTTCCCTCTTTTTTTTAAACGTTCGTAACTTTTTTTCACGACATCATTTTTTCAAAAAAAATTCACCACAAAATTCAGTATTTTTTATCTTTCCAACGCCTACCATATTGATATACTTTTCTAAAAAAAATCGTACATCCGTTGTTTACATATGTGTAAATCTAGTTATACACATGTGTAGTACTGGATTTACATATGTGTAAATCCGATATTACACATGAGTAAAACGAATTTCGTTAAAAAAAACGGAAATTTTTTTATAAGTCCTTTTATATTTTTTTTGAAAGAGAGAAAGTTGGGGAATATTTTTATGTTTTTATTTTTTTATTTTTATGTTATTTTTTATTTTATAAATTTTTTAAATATGTTTTTGTTAATTACAATTTTGTTATTGAGAACTAGTGATTGAGATTGGTTTCAAGAGTTCTGAATCTCGCAAAAAAACTAGTTCTCATTTGATCCCCGACCAACGGCGGAATCATCGGGGCGGACGAATGGGAGACGATTGCTCATAGCATATGGAACTAGTTAAGTTGAAATAATATTAAATATCATTATTCATTAAACATTACAAGACAAACAAGTAATTACAAAACAATCAAGATACAACTAATAACATATGACTTTCAATTTAAACTAGGTCCAAGTCCTATATGAGTACAAAAAGATCTTCAAGTAGGAAACCTGAAACATGTTAAAAATAACGGGTCAACTATAAAGTTGGTGAGTTCCCATGGTTTAAACACGGGCATATATGTATATATATAAAGGGTTACAAGTAGCAATTCATGTCCATGGTTAAGAGTTAGCAAGCTTATAGAACACATATAGTTACAACCAAACCTCAACTTGATTACAAGTATATAAGATTGGCTAAGTGTACTTGGTTCCCATGATGAACAAGCATACGTCATCAGGAGTCAGTATTACATCGACTTTAGCACCAAATAGGCTTGTCGGGCCCAAAGATCTAAGATGTCGCCAGGCTAGCAATAGTTAATGATTGTAAACAAAATATGTATCTCATATAAGACTTACAATAACACAAATAACCATGACAAAAAGGTAAAGATAAATTGCATGTGCATTTACAAGTATCAAGATGTTTACAAGTGTAAGTTTATAAGGTTAACATGTTTCACCCCAAAAGGTGTGAAATAAAGTAAAAATAGGCATGGAGAACTCACATGGAAACTCACAATAATAGTGATGGTTGTAGAGTACATAAGAAAGCTTGGATGTCAAGAGTCAAATGCGATGTCCTAAATGATAAAAAACAATAACTTGAGGTTGGAATTCATTACAAGGAGTTAGGACGTTTAGAGAATGCTAAAAAGCGAAAGGTAGATTGAGAAAGGATTATTGCATCAATTTTAGATTCTGGACAGAATGTTTGGTATGTGTTTGAACAGGTTTTAAAAATAGAAAACGGTTTCATACAATTATAAACATTTATACTTGACTAGGTCAAAGTCTCCCGGACAACTTTCATTCAGAAACATTTTTATGAAAAGATTTTTAAATAGGTCAAACAAGCAGCACAAGACAGAAGGTGCTGAAATGCGCACTTATCTTGTGAAGGCTATTGTTGAGTCGTCCGATTGAGTTTGAAGACGTATAAACTATTTTTGAAAAGGTAATTCAATTAACTTAACATTGGAGTCTGAGTTTACTCAAATTTAGTTTCTTATGATCAAGTTATTGTCGGTTGAAGTAAGATAATATTCTGCCAGAATTGTAGTAAGGCACTTATGTGCACTTTTAAAATTGTTAAAGCATGAAACGGGTTAGAACATTTTATTATGTCAATATATGGTATATTAGTCTTCATTTGAGTTATAAAAATATTCTAAGATTTTGGCATATCCATCATTTAGAACAATAATCTTGTAGAATAACCGAATACGGCGCCATAGCCGTCCATATGCAAACAGGATTCTTTGTTTATGTTAGGGTGTTGTTAGCTTAATTTAGGTATGTTAGTGATTGTTATAAGATTAGTGATTATTAAAATGTTAATGATCAAATGATAATTATTAAAATAAAAAGAGATTTGGTAGAAGAAAGAATAATAGTAAGAACATAAAGTCATGAAAACAATTGAATGTTAGGATGATTAAAATGTATAATATAAAAGAAATAAAAGATTGCCTTAGTATTAAGAATTCTTGAAATATCTTGTAAAATAAAATTCTTCACATTGATCATAACCAACAAATGAAAGAAAGATATGATAGTGAGATTTTTAGAGAATGAGCAAATAAAAAGTGAGGCCTAAGCCTTGCTTTTATACTTGAGGTTAGGAGGAGGTTATGAATGGTGTTAGTGGTGATTTATAAGTCTTTTAAAAGGGGGTTATGATTTTGAAATAAATATAAGATTAAATAAAAAAATAGGTAAAAGAATAATTTATTTTCTTATAAAATCTTTATAACTTTTATAAGACTTGTAACTTTATAAGTTTATTAAAATTCATTTTATAACTTTGTAAGGTTTAATAAGTCTTTTCCATTTAATTATTTATTGTAAAATGATAAATAAAGATTTATATTTTTATGAAAAAGATTTATTTATAAAATAAATTATTATTCTTTGTTTAAATGATAAAATGAATAAAACAATTTTCAATATTGCTTAAAGTGCACATTTGACGCGTTTGATTCAATAAAATAAATAATAAAAAATTTAAATATTAAAATTTCCATCGTATGAAAGTTTAAAGTGAGTTCGGGTTTGGTTTCAAAATTTTGAAATTCGACGGATGTTACAGTCTCCCCTACTTTAAGAAATTTCGTCCGGAAATTAATCACGAGAAGATTGATTTCAAAGATATGAGGAGACTTGAATTTCATTTCGTGTTTGCAAGTGAACTTTTAGGAACGTTTAAATTCAATAAGTTTAATTATGATGTTTTGCTATGCTTAAGTTTGTTAAATTTCATAATTTATGATTTTATGTGCTTCTTGACAAGAGTGTATTAACTTAGAATTTTAATTGATAAGATTTCGTATTTTGGACGGTTCAAGACGATTAGGAAAGTTTTGTCATGAAGGAAGCACCAAACATTAAATCGATTCGAGACTCGACTTATCAAACATGATAAATAAGTTCAAGACACTTTTGGATTGAATATGAATTTAATAGAAGCTTCCCAAGAAAATAATTTTAACAGGGTTCTTAGATGATCGATTCTTGTTTACTTATTTCATTAAGGTTTCAAAGTTACATTATTGTAATGTTGATACGAGGATCGTGTTTGTTAAGATTCAAGATTCAATTTAGAATGAGAGCATCATTGTAATGTGTTTCTGGCTAAGTGCGGTTTTGAGGGGAAGACATTCGGAAAGATTATTAAGGGTCATTAAGAGATTTGGGATAATGAGTTTAAGGGAACAAAATAAATGATGAAATGATTCAAAATAACAAGATGTTTCGAGTGTAACATTCAGTTTACAAACCAAAAACATTACAGTGACTTATCAAAGTATTATGTCAACTACAACCTTAATGAAGACATGCGTACCTATAAGCGGACACTCACCCCAAGGGTTCTCAGGTAAGGTAAATGGATCCATCGGTTGATTTGGATTTATATGAATACCTTTCCTAGACAGAACACCTCGAGATACAGGCATCACGCTCTTCCAGCATTACATGTTTCAAGTTATAGGACATAGACTTTGACGAGACTTGAAAACCACGAATAACGATTCAAAAGCACATTTTGAAAACCATTTGATTTAGGCATATAATGCCTTATAATATAATTTAAGGTTTGTGTGTGCATTGATAATATTCAAGTTATAAGCATAAACACATAAGGCATATAATCACATAATCAAATATAAACATTTAAGGCACATAAAATCCTATCTAAGCATATAAAATACATGAGAGGACTCATGTGTAAAGGTACTTAGTTATAGTCTAGGTCATTCCATTTCTAATAACCTAAATCCCTATAACCATGGCTCTGATACCAATCTATCACACCCCGACCGACGGCGGGATCATCGGGGCGGACGAATGGGAGACGATTGCTCATAGCACATGGAACTAGTTAAGTTGAAATAATATTAAATGTCATTAGTCATTAAAAGTTACAAGACAAACAAGTAATTACAAAACAATCAAGATACAACCAATAACATATGACTTTCAATTTAAACTATGTCCAAGTCCTATATGAGTACAAGAAGATCTTCAAGTAGGAAACCTAAAACATGTTAAAAATAACAGCTCAACTATAAAGTTGGTGAGTTCCCATGGTTTAAACACGGGCATATATGTATACATATAAAAGTGTTACAAGTAGCAATTCATGTCCATGGTTACGAGTTAGCAAGCTTATAGAACACATATAGTTACAACCAAACCTTGACTTGATTACAAGTATATAAGATTGGCTAAGTGTACTTGGTTCCCATGATGAACAAGCATACGTCATCAGGAGTCGGCAATACATCAACTTTCGCACCAAATAGGCTTGTCGGGCCCAAAGATCTAAGATGTCGCCAGGCTAGCAATAGTTAATGATTGTAAACAAAATATGTATCTCATATAAGACTTACAACAACACAAATAACCATGACAAAAAGGTAAAGATGAATTGTATATGCATTTACAAGTATCAAGATGTTTACAAGTGTAAGTTTATAAGGTTAACATGTTTCACCCCAAAAGGTGTGAAATAAAGTAAAAATAGGCATGGAGAACTCATATGGGAAACTCACAATAATAGTGATGGTTGTAGAGTAC
This sequence comes from Flaveria trinervia, assembly GCA_025506515.1. Lineage (NCBI taxonomy): Eukaryota > Viridiplantae > Streptophyta > Magnoliopsida > Asterales > Asteraceae > Flaveria > Flaveria trinervia. The sequence goes on along the minus strand of CM046452.1, from coordinate 49,495,734 downwards.
ATAAGAAATCTTGGATGTCAAGAGTCAAATGCGATGTCCTAAATGATAAAAAACAATAACTTGAGGTTGGAATTCATTACAAGAAGTTAGGACATTTAGAGAATGCTAAAAAGCGAAAGGTAGATTGAGAAAGGATTATTGCATCAATTTTAGATTCTGGACAGAATGTTTGGTATGTGTTTGAACAGGTTTTAAAAATAGAAAACGGTTTCATAAAATCATAAACATTTATACTTGACTAGGTCAAAGTCTCCCGGACATTTTTATGAAAAGATTTTTAAATAGGTCAAACAAGCAGCACAAGACAGAAGGTGCTGAAATGCGCACTTATCTTGTGAAGGCTATTGTTGAGTCGTCCGATTGAGTTTGAAGGCCTATAACTATTTTTGAAAAGGTAATTCAATGAACTTAACATTGGAGTCTTATTTTACTCAAATTTAGTTTCTTATGATCAAGTTATAGTCGGTTGAAGTAAGATAATATTCTGCCAGAATTGTAGTAAGGCACTTATGTGCACTTTTAAAATCGTTAAAGCATGAAAGGGTTAGAATATTTCATTATGTCAGTATATGGTATATTAGTCTTCATTTGAGTTATAAAAATATTCTAAGATTTTGGCATAGCCATCATTTAGAACAATAATCTTGTGGAATAACCGAATACGGCGGCATAGCCGTCCATATGCAACAGGATTCTTTGTTTATGTTAGTGTGTTGTTAGCTTAATTTAGGTATGTTAGTGAAAGGATCGGGATCTAGTTTGATCAATTAGATTAAGATTTGCAGCGGAATAAAACAAGACTTAGACGAAATTTAAGCAAGAATAATATGAATATTCAATCCAAAAGTGACGGTTATAAAGAGAGAGACAGTTTTCTACAAAGAGAATATTTTTATTCACGCACAAGCTTTGGCTGCAAAGAAATTAGGTCAACATTCCTTTTATAAAGGAATGTGACATCAGCTGATGTCATTTGATAGTGACAGCTAACTGATTTATATAAACAACTGAAAGTAGACTAAACTACTGAAGATGTCCACAACAACTGAGGACACCTTCACAAAAAGCTAAGTACAAGCTAAAATTACAACTACTGAAGTTATAATATCTAAAGTGTAAGAACTTTAGATGTTTTACATAAAATAAAACTACTTATTACAAACTACTGAAAAGTAAACCATCACAACTACTGAAAAGAACTACTTCAACTGTTATGACAACTTCTGAGAACTTGGTCTTCAGACTTTGTCTTCAGCAGTTGTCTTCACACTTTGTCTTCAGCAGTTGTCTTCAGACTTTGTCTTCAGACTTTGTCTTCAGACTTTGTCTTCAGACTTTGTCTTCAGACTTTGTCTTCAGACTTTGTCTTCAGACTTTGTCTTCAGACTTTGTCTTCAGCTGTTGTCTTCAGACTTTGTCTTCAGACTTTGTCTTCAAATTGTCTTCAGACTTTGTCTTAGCTGTTGTCTTCAGACTTTGTCTTCAGCTGTTGTAGACCACTTCAGTTGTTATGATGTCTGTGGGACTTAAAGGTTTTTCTGATCTGGCTCATTGGTTTTTTTGGTCCACAAACTCCCTGAACCAATGCAGCCAAAACCTTTAAGATTATTGAAGTCCCACTTATTGGCAGAAACATTTTCTGGATGAGCTCAGAAATCACCAAATTAAGCTCAGGCCAGGGAAGAGGTTTCAGAAAGTTTGATTGGCAAAGGATGAATGGGAACTCTGTCTTGGGGAATTGGGCACAGAGCTGTTACTCCATCCATGAGACCTACTTCCTAATGATGAGTCTGTAAGACTCTCTAACATAGGCCTCAAGGAATACAACTTGTTCTTCCATTATGAGTTCTTCAGCTTCACTTTCAAAGAAGAACTCAGGCCCATAGTACTCTGATAAGTATTTAACATTCTTTCCATTCTTTAGCTCCACAGTAGTTATTTCTCTGTATGCAAACTCATCAGGATGAGTACCTTCAAGTAACAACTGGAGCTCATTTCTTCTTATTTCTTAAGCTTCTTGTAGATCAACCCCTTCTTCACCATTTTGTTTTCTAGTAAAGTTTGTGGAGTCATCTTAGACTTGTAAGCTCTCTTGAAGTCTTCAAGGATTTCCCAGGGTGACACTACAATGGCCAGCATTATCACAGCATCTACAGTCTTCTTTACTTGGCCATTGTATCGACTTGGAATATTCTTTTTATGAATTCTGTCACTTACTCTGGGGTCAGGCCAAATTCTCACTCTCTCTTTCTGATATTGAAATGTGAATCTGAGAGCATACAACCTATGAGCATGTTTTTTCATAGCTTGTATGGATGAAGAGTTAGGAAACTCTTTATCAACCATCCTTAACAGTTGCTCATCATGTTGTTTGTGTTGTTCTTCTTCTTCAAGTTTGAATTTTACCATTTTCCTTTGGATGTCAGGTGTGATTGTTGTTGGTTGACTCCTGGGCTCAGGCATCTTTGTTTTAAGAACAGCAGAGATTGGCAGACTATCATCCTCATCATTCTTCTTCTTATTCCAACCTCAACCCCTTCTCTTCCTCTTGGGTGCATCATTGGTAGTGGTTTGAGTAGGTTTCTTGGGTAAAGGAGTTGGTTTTGAGGGTTGTGAAGTTGGTTGTTTTGGTGTGGGAGATTGTACAGGCTGCTCTAGCATCTTGGTTGTGAGTGAGGCTTTGGATAACTTTGCCATATCAGACCTTTTCCCAGCACCAGCTACATCAAGAGCTTCTATGATCAATCCTTTGTTGAATACTTTAGAAGAACAGATTCTGGTGGTTATCTCCAAAATACTGTCTGTGGACCATGACTTCACTTCAAGATTGATCTTCCCAAATGCTTTGATATGAATCTTATCATAGCTTCTAGCCTTTCCCTTTCTTTCTCACTACAACTTGCCCATATGCTCAATCTCTTGAATCTCTAGCCTTCTAATTTCAGAGTCAAGTTTGGTTGTGTCAAAACCTTGTCTGAAAAGTTGATCAATGATCTTATCCATAGATCTGCTATGTTGCTCATCAGCTTCTTTGATCAGTTCTTCTAACTTTTTCTCATCTTCAATCGGTTCAGCACTCTTCTTTCTCTTGAATGTGATCATCTCCTTTTCTTTCTTCTCTTTTTCTTCTTCCTCTTCAACTCTCTTTCTTTTGTCTGCTTTCACTGACTTAGACTCCACCTTTTTGGTTGCATTGGGTTCAGGGGTTTGAATGTCATAAAGTCTCTTAGAAACAGCATCATCAACTAAGGTTTGAAAATTTGAGGAAAGCCTCTCATCAATGGCTTGATGCACAATGTTAGTGATGATGGAAGTGATGAGAGGTAAGGAGGATTGAAAGTAAGCAACCATTTGCTCAGAGGGGTTCTGTCCTGAGAAATGGTGCCTGAATCAGAGGCTGGTGGCACAGTTGTTGGGAGTGGCTCATGTTTGGGAGACCTTCAGAAGAAGCTGCCATCTGTGGGTGAATTTGGGCAGATGGACTTGATTCTTGTGACAATTTGGCAAGCAGTTCTTGTAGTCTGCATACCTCAGCCTCAAGAATGGTGTTGTGGGCTAGAACATCAAAGAAAAAGCCCATGTCATCATCAGTCTTTGCTGAATCATCTGACCTCCTGATTAAATCAGGATGAACATGTGCTGAGTGTAGATCAGTATTCACATGTGCCCCTATTTCTTGGAACTAGGGACTTCCTGCCTTTGGATTATGTCCTTCATTGAAGTCACCTCTGGTGAGGTCTTAGAGATGATACTACCTTCATCCTGTTCATGTGCTGAAACAGGAGAAGAGGCAGCCTCACCAGATGTTCGAATCTCCTCTTCTACACAGGGAGATTGAACTCTGTAATCCCTGTACTGTGGGTTATCAGCCACATTATAATCCTCTCCCTCAACTGTTGAGGTTTTCCCAGTGGTAATAGGTTTCTGGGGAGGGGTAGAGGAATGTAGTTGAGTCAGCACTTGTGCAATAACCACAGTTGGGCTTGTAGGGGTGGCTTCAGTGGGAAATAAGTGTGAAGAAGATTGCACCTAGGTGAATGGTGCTCTTCAATGGCAATCTTCTCAAGTGAGAGAGATTCCAGTAATGTGGTTTCCCCATTTTTGGTTGCATCAGGATCTTGTTGAGAGGATACCTGAGCGGTTTCAGCTGGTAGAGTCTTGGAAACTACAGGGGGATTACTACTAGTAGTTTCATCCTGCCTTTGTGTTGCAGGGGCATCATCAGGGGACTCAACTCCCTGAGTAGCCTTTTTGGTTTGTTTGGATTGTGGTTTGGAAGGGACATTGGATCTGGAGGATGAGGTTGTGGGTTCCCTCTGCTTGGGTTTTAGCAGTTTGGCAGTCTCTTTGAGTTGTGGGTCAGAGTTGTGCCTGGAGTATACCTCAGGCAAAACTACCACAGCAGGGACTCCAAGGCCAACAGGGCCATCAGATTTTAATTGATTGATGATTATGGCCATAAGAAACCTTGGATATAATATCCATCTGTTAGCCACAGGTTTCATTGCCAGATCTTTTAATTCCAAAAATATAACTTCATAAAAATTTAAGCTTTGGCGTTCAAGTATAGAATACAATACCTACTGCCACCTGGATGACATTTGATCCCATGAAGAGGATTTGGGGGCAAGGAAGACATTGATCATATGAAAGATTAGGCGTTCAGCATCATGGAAGTGCTTCTTTAGAATGGTGGTAGCACTTAGGTCACCCCCACACCCATGGTTGATGAATGATAGATCAGTGGTGCTCTTCGGGTATTTGGTGACATAGGTGGCATCATTCAGATCTAGGGTTTGGCGAATGATAGCAGGAGTGATGACCACCTTCTTCTGGTTTACAAACGACTAGGAGTGATCGCGACATCATTCTCACCAGTATGGACAGTGATATTTTTCCAGAATTGGCGAAGGGTATCGGGATAGATGGTTGGATTCAGAAGAAAAGCAGTTTGATACGGGGAATCAACCATCTGATCAATGGCAGCATCAAACTTAGTCCAAAAGGCCGATTTTGTGAAGTAGGCAACACAGTTGTGTCGTGGTTTGATTTGCATGGTCGCCAATAATGGAAGATGAAAGTTCTGAAAACGACTTATGAAAAGTTTGAACTTAGGTTTAGGTATTTATTGGTTATGAAACGGCTAAAAGAAAACAACTGAAAGTTTTGGTGTTAGTCATCAGTTGTTAGAAAATGAATGAAGACATGGTTTTAACTTTCAGATGTTGTAAACAACTGAAGACTTGGTGTTTGTCATCAGTAGTTTGAAACTACTGAAGACTTGGTTTTGGCTTCAGTTGTTTTGAAATGAAACAACAGTTGTTTGAAACAATTGAAGAGTAAAATTTCTCATCAGTTGTTGTCATCAATTCACAGATCTCAGTTGTTTCATTGACCTTAACACTTACTCAGTAGACTATCTGATTTTCAGATGTTTCATTGGTCATCAGTACTTATCTATTAGAACAGACATCAATAGTTGTAACCACACCAGTAGTTGTAACTACATCAGTACTTTTCAACAAATAAAGTACTTCAGTACTTTTAAGTAATTTAGTCTTCAGTAGTTATGAAAACTGTTGAAGATAAAATAACTTATCAGTACTTATTTTTGACAGCTGTATATTAATGCTCATCAGTACTTGTGAACTGAGATCATCAATAGTTGTCAATATCATTCTAGCTACAGCATACCAAGCCTTAGCACTAGACTTTGGAAAGTTGCACTATCCAAAGGTTTAGTAAATATATCTGCAAGTTCATCAGCACTAGGAACAAACTTTGGATCAATCAGACCTTTTTCATAACAATCCCTGATAAAATGATGTCTGATCTCAATATGTTTGGTCCTAGAATGCTGGACAGGATTCTTAACAATACAAAGAGCTGAAGCACTGTCTATCAGTAAAGAAGTCTTAGTCTCTGTAATGTCATAATCCAGTAATTGATTCTGAAGCCAGAGTACCTGAGATGTACAACTTGCAGCAGCAATGTACTCTGCTTCAGCAATGGATGTTGCAACTGAAGTTTGTTTCTTACTCTACCAAGAAACTAAACAATTGCCTAGAAATTGGCATCCACCACAGGTTGATTTTCTAGTTAATTTACGCCTGCATAGTCAATATTAGAGAAAGAAACTAATTTGCAAGAGTGCCCAGTGGAATACCAAAGTCCTAGAGATTGAGTTCCTTGCAAGTATCTAAATATCCTTTTGACTACAATCATATGGGATACTTTAGGTGCAGCCTGAAATCTAGCACAGACACAAGTTGCAAACATAATGTCTGCTCTAGAAGCTGTAAGGTACATCAAGGAACCAATCATACATCTGTAAGAGTTTCATCAACTTTTTACCTTTCTAATCAGCATCCAGTTGTGTGGTGCTGCACATGGGAGTAGAAGAGGGCTTACAATTTTGTAAATCAAACTTTTTCAACAAATCCTTTGTATATTTTGACTGATGAATGAAAGTTCCATCAGCCATTTGTTTAATTTGCAAACCCAGAAAGAACTGTAATTCTCCCATGGCACCCATTTCAAACTTTTGTTGCATCAACTTAGTAAAGGCATCACACAACTGTGGATCAGAGGATGCAAAAATAATATCATCTACATAAATTTGAACAAGGAGCTTATGCATGCCTACTTTCTTAATGAACAATTTTTTATCTATGGAGCCTCTAGTGAGATTATTTTGAAGAAGAAAGTTAGACAGTGTTTCATACCAGGCTCTGGGAGCTTGTTTTAACCCATAAAGAGCCTTATCAAGCTTATACACCCAATCTGGATGTTTATGATCTTCAAAACCTGGTGGTTGACACACATAACTTCTTCTTTTATTTTACCATATAAGAATGCCTTTTGACATCCATTTGAAAAACTTTAAGATTATGGAAAGCAGCATAAGCTAAGAACAATCTGATTGCCTCCAGTCTGGTTACAGGGGCAAAGGTTTCATCATAATCAATACATTCTTCTTGTGAAAACCCTATACAACTAGTATAGCCTTGTTCTTGACAATTTGACCTTTTTCATCAGTTTTATTCCTAAACACCCATTTAGTGCCTATTGCACACTTACCTTGGGGTAGAGGAACCAGTTCCCACACTTGCTGCTTTTAAAACTAAAGAAGCTCAAGTTACATGCCTTCAACCCATCCATTGTCTTTTAATGCAATATGATAGTTCTTTGGCTCTTGCTGATTGATGAAGAGAGCATAAAACCAGAAATTGGACAATTGACGTCTAGTTGAAACACCAGCATTGATGTCACCAATGATCTGAGTCATGGGGTGATTCTTCAGTTCTTGGTACTCAATAAGATCTGTGCAAGTGTTTGTAGGAGATTCAGCAACAACAATGTCGATCCAGACTCTTGAAACCTAGAATGAGATGGCAATTCAAATGAAGTAGAGGATTCAGAGATCTCATCAGCATTTGTTGTGGATGGAACTACTAAAGCTACAGGAACATCAAGTTTAGTAGATTCAGGTAGGTGATCACTAAACTTGCATTTGTACCACCAGATGGATGACTAGTTGCAGGAGATGATGGATTCACAGAATCTGCAACAGCTGGAGACTGATAAGGAACAATTGCAGTATGTCCAAATCAAATAACTCCACAGGGTTTTGTGGGATTTTGTCCTTTGGAGATTCATTAAACTTTACATGTAAGGTTTCTTCAACTATCTTTTATCTGCAATTAAAAACTCTGTGTGCCTTGCAAGTAGATCAATACCCAACAAAGTACCCTACATCCACCTTTGATTCAAACTTCTGAAGTGGATTCTTTGTGTTAAGAATGTAACAGGGACACCCAAATGCTCTAAAAAAGGAAATCAGAGGGGCCAAATGATGTAATATTTCATAAGGAGTCTTCATCAACCTCTGATTTACTAACACTCTATTTTGCACATAGCAAGCTGTGTTGACAGCTTCAGCCCAAAAGGTTAGTGGCAAACCAGAATCAGCCAACATTGACCTTGCGGCTTCAATAAGGGTCATGTTCTTTCTCTCCACCACTCCATTTTGTTCAGGAGTTCTTGGAATGCTATACTGCCTCTTGATTCCCTTAGATAAATAGAATTCATCAAGTGTATGGTTTCTAAATTATGTGCCATTATCACTCCTCACACACTTGACTGGAAGGGAGTACTGCTTTTCCACATACAACACAATGTAGATGATGATTTGAACAGCCTCATCTTTTGAATGTAAGAAGAAGGTCCATACAAATCTGGAATAATCATCCACAATTACCAGATAGTATTTTTTCTTTGCCATGTTCATCACTCTTACTGGACCAAAAAGATCCATATGCAGTAATTGCAAGCAGGCAGTGGACTTTGGTTCTTCTATTGGAGGGAATGATACTTTGTGTTGCTTTCCTTTTAAACAAGCAGAACAGTTGTCATCACATTTGAACTCCTTTAATGGCAGACCTCTCACTAAACCATGATGGATAAGCTGGTTCATGTTTTTAAGATTCACATGACCAAGCCTTCTGTGCCATAGTTCAGATTCCTGAGGAGAGGCCTTGGAGAATAGACATGGATGGCCTTTTAGATCAATTTTCTTTGATAAGTCTAAGGCATATACTCTTCCAATCCTGTTGGCCTTCAGGAGAGTATATTCATCCAATATCTTGTCAATCATTCTCAAAACATTGGAAGACAGAATCCGATAGTTCTGGCTGGTGAAAAGTGCAACATGCCCTTTATCACACATTTGACTGACACTCAACAAGTTGTACTTGAGATTCTCCACATGGTTAACATCATCAAATCTTATCTCACCATTTGACACAAAGCCTTTGCCGATGATGTAACCCTTAGCATCATTACCAAAAGATACAAATCCCTTCTTTCCTTGAGAGTAGTCATGAAGAAGAGAACTGCTCCCTGTCATATGCATAGATCCTCCACTGTCCACATACCAGATGCTTCTATGGCATGCTAAAGAACCCTGCATTTGTCACAAGAAACTAGTTAGCTTTTGAGACCCAAACCATTTTGGTTTTGGGTCTGTTCTTATCAACAGATTTTTTACTAACTGATTTGTCATGATTAACAGCCTTTGAAGGTGGAGATGGTGCTGAAAAGGATTCCTTTGATTTTGGCTTAGTTTTCCTTTTTAGTGGTTTAATCACAGGTCCATCTATTTGGTTAACTCTCCCCAACAATGTTGAACCATCATAACAAGTTGTGTCTGATTGGTTATTAAAGCCTTCAGTTCAGCAGACACATCAGTACTTGTTTTTGGTTGGTTCCTGTGACTCACCATGTCCTCCTTTTTGAAAGACACAGACTTAGTCTGGTGTTTTGATATTCCATGAGGAATACTTTCAGCTGTTTAATGATAAACCCCTTCCTTCTTTTTAGATTTTTGTAAGAACTTTGGGTTATTAGTTTGAGATGTTTGTGGTACAAACTTGGTTTCAAATTCATCTTTCATTTTACTAATTTTCTTTTCATGATTTTATCTTTGTTGAATTTGGAACCCTTTTTGTACCAATATTCATTAGTGAGATGATTTAATAGACCACATATTTCACATGGCTTTTTCTTCATCTTCTGTTGTTCAACTACTGAAGAAGATGAAACTACTGAAGGTGTGTTCTTCAGTACTTTCTTCCTCTCAGTACTTATGTTAAGTACTAAAGGATTTGTAACAACTAAAGATTTGTTCTTTAGAAGTTTTCTATCAGTACTTTTGGATTTCCTGATAGACTTTTCAGCAGTTGTCAAACCATGTTTGTTTTCATTTAGTTTGAAATGCTCTTCAGGTGTTGTTACTTGCCCTTCACTACTTTGAATACTTTGTGAGACAACACCTGAAGTGCTCAGTTTTTCTTTGATCATGTGTTTATCAGCAGTGAGACCATCAGCAGATTGATTAGCTGAGGTACTAATACTGACTTCATCCTCTGATTTTGGATTATCACTTGAGGATGAGACACATGATGATGTGGTTTGGGAATTGCTTTCACCTTCAGATTTTACTTTTATCTTGGGAGTAAAATCTGTAGGAGGTACAGTGTGATTATACCCAATCCCAAATTCACATTTGAAGCTGTTTGCTTGCTGAGAAGCATTTCAAACCCCTTGCAGGATGTTACCCAATGTTCACACTCTATTTGAGTAGCTGCAAGTGTTTCTTTGAGATTCTTATGATTCTCTAAAATGACCTCTACCTTTGCCTTTTCATTAGTAATTTGGCATTTTAATTTGTAAATCTCATCATCTTTTTCATTTAAGACAAACTCAAACTCAGCTTTTCGTTTGGAAATCACTTTCTCTAGGTCAAGATTTTGATTATTAAAGCTACATTTGCTTCTAGAATTGAGACAAAAGCAGCTATGCATGACTCAAAACACAACTTGGCCTTAGCCTCAGAAGATACCTGTGGTACCTGTGATGATGAAGCATTTGAGCATGAACCATCAGTAGACTCCAGGGCCATAAGAGCAAGATTTCCAAAAGGATTTTCACCACCATGTTGACCAGCACCAGAAAACAATTGTTCGGGATAACCAGAAAGATCATCTGGTAAGCTACTCCAGTCAACAACTCCAGGTGTGAAAAAGCTTTGATGTGATTGAGATTGAGATTGTTGATTTGATTGAGATGGTTGAGGCTCAGGTAGGGCATGTGGTTGTTGAGCTATGGGTACTGGAACCTGACTGGACTGAGGCATGTAAAAGCAGGGATAAGGATATGGCATTGGACTTTGAGGGACAAAATATGCAGGAGATGATTGAATTTGTGAATGATGACCAGAACTGGTAGAGTGTTGCCCTTTGTTTTGTGAGCTATTGCATGGAAAGGTCACAAAGGTGCAGAAGAGTTAGATCCAATGATCTACACTCTCTTGCAAAATGTCCAACCCTATGGCACTTGTGACACCTCAACTTGCTTTTGTCAAAACCAACTTTGGTTTTTCCAGAGAGACCAGGAAATTTTCTACCTGTCCTTTTGTAAAATTTTTGAGATCTGATATTGATTAATGCCATTTGGCTCAAAATATCCATCTCTTCCAGATCATCATCAGCAATTCCTTTCAAATCATCCATCAAAAAGCATAAATTATCACTACTACACCCTGAATTACTATCAACACCAACAAAAGCAGGATCTCCACTGTTTGAAAAGAAATCTATGCTCATCATAAGAACTTTCTGATGCAGCATATTCTGACTCATGACCGACCAGAGCAGTATTCCCTGGTACAAAATCATCAGTGAGCTTCCCAGATGAAGCCAGTTTCCTTTTCTGTTCTATCTCTCTTTCAAATGTTAACAGTTTCCCATGAAGTTGGGTGAGAGATAGATTGTCCAGATTTGCACTGGAGCGTAGGAAAATAGTATATGTGTCCCATCTCTCAGGCAGGGATCTGAGGAATCTGTTGTTCATCTGACTATTTGTATATTCATGTTTAACCATTTTCAGCTCAGATATCAAACAGGAAAATCGCTCAAACTGTTGAGTCAGTGACTCACACTTTCTATGAGAGAATGTCTCATATTGTGGGCAAGGATCTCTCTATTGTTTGCCAAGACCTTATCAGTTCCTCCAAATTGTTCTTTCAGAGCAACCCAGAGGTCATGAGCAGTTTCATGATGCATAAGTCCAGAATAGATTTCATTAGGTAGTGCCATGGCCAGAATTCCATGGGCTTTAGCATCAATTTCAAACAGTTTGAGATCTTCATTGAGTATTGCTCTTTCTTCTTCGGAACCATCTCATTGGTTTCCGGATTACTCACCATAGGCTTATATGGTCCATGAACCACAGATTTCCAACACCTGAACTGTTGACAGACAGGTGATGGAGCATTCGGCGTTGCCATATGTTATACTCACTCCTAACAAGCATCGGAGGCTTGTTGAGGAGCCAATATTGTGAGGATCATTGATTGATGTAGCCATTTTCACCGATTCAAACAGGTTCAATGAAATTTTAACAGATCTAGCTCAAAAACTCAACAACTCAGTTTGAAACAAGACTAATCTCAAATTAATTCACCGGAAGCAACAGAAAATCAACTCTATAACCAATTCTTGCAAATTTGCTAATTCGATCAAACTTAGATATCAAAAGAGCAGTTTCAATGATCAATTGTTAAATCGATCAATGATTAATCTTGCTCTGATACCATTTGAAAGGATCGGGATCTAGTTTGATCAATTAGATTAAGATTTGCAACGGAATAGAACAAGAATTAGACGAAATTTAAGCAAGAATAATATGAATATTCAATCAAACAGTGACGGTTATAGAGAGAGACAGTTTTCTGCAAAGAGAATATTTTCATTCACGCACAGCTTCGGCTGCAAAGAAATTAGGTCAACATTCCTTTTATAAAGGAATGTGACATCAGCTGATGTCACTTGATAGTGACAGATTTATACAAACAACTAAAAGTATACTAAACTACTGAAGATGTCCACAACAACTGAGGACACCTTCACAAAAAGCTAAGTACAAGCTAAAATTACAACTACTGAAGTTATAATATCTGAAGTGTAAGAACTTCAGATGTTTTACATAAAATAAAACTACTGATTACAAACTACAGAAAAGTAAACCATCACAACTACTGAAAAGAACTACTTCAGCTGTTATGACAACTTCTGAGAACTTGGTCTTCAGACTTTGTCTTCAGCAGTTGTCTTTAGACTTTGTCTTCAGACTTTGTCTTCAGCAATTGTCTTCAGACTTTGCTTCAGCTGTTGTCTTCAGACTTCGTCTTCAGCTGTTGTCTTCAGACTTTGTCTTCAGCTGTTATAGACCACTTCAGTTGTTATGATGTCTGTCGGACTTAAAGATTTTTCTGATTTGGCTCATTGGTTCTTTTGGTCCAACATAGTGATTGTTATAAGATTAGTGATTATGAAAATGTTAATGATCAAATGATAATTATTAAAATAAAAAGAGATTTGGTAGAAGAAAGAATAATAGTAAGAACATAAAGTTATGAAAACAATTGGATGTTAGGATGATTAAAATTTATAATATAAAAGAAATAAAAGATTACCTTAGTATTAAGAATTCTTGAAATCTCTTGTAAAATAAAATTCTTCACATTGCTCATAACCAACAAATGAAAGAAGATATGAGAGTGAGATTTTTAGAGAATGAGCAAATGAAAAGTGAGGCCTAAGTCTTGCTTTTATACTTGAGGTTAGGAGGAGGTTATGAATGGTGTTAATGGTGATTTATAAGTCTTTTAAAATGGGGTTATGATTTTGAAATAAATATAAGATTAATAAAAAAATAGATAAAAGAATAATTTATTTTCTTATAAAATCTTTATAACTTTTATAAGACTTGTAACTTTATAAGTTTATTAAAATTCATTTTATAACTTTTATAAGTTTAATAAGTCTTTTCCATTTAATTATTTGTTGTAAAATGATAATAGATTTCTATTTTTATGAAAAAGATTTATTTATAAAATAAATTATTATTCTTTGTTTAAATGATAAAATGAATAAAACAATTTTCAATATTGCTTAAAGTGCACATTTAATATGTTTGATTAAATAAATAAATAATAAAAAATTTAAATATTAAAATTTCCATCGTATGAAAGTTTAAAGTGAGTTCGGGTTTGGTTTCAAAATTTTGAAATTCGACGGATGTTACACGTAAGCAAGTTTATATATGGTTGTACATCTATTTACTGTAACTTTCTTTAGATTCTAGTGTACTTTTAGTGTTACGTATATATAACTTATAAAGTTACACGTAACGTAGTATATGCATAAATCAAGTTACGTATATGTAATTGTGACATCCAGTAAATTTCCGTTATCAAACTCTGTTAGTTCTGTTAAGTCTTGCATACACGTGTCGTAAACACACACTAGTTGTCGTTTAACGTTGGTGACCTAATAATAATTAATAATGTTACATTATTGATAATCTAGTTGGTTATGTGATTATAGTATTATGTTTATGTGTTTGCATGTTTTAAATGTTAATTAGGAAATTAATCGCGTAACGCGGAAACGTGCCTATTTATTCGTATGTCTTGTGTTTTTATAAAGATAAAATATATAATGATTTTCATTAGTTTATATCCTAATATTAATAATTTAAAAACACTTTACAAAGAGTTTAAAGTCTTGTTTTTATAAAATACAAATTACAAGGGCTTAAAGGGTAAATATGGAAATTAAAATTAAACAAAACACCCCAAACCCTAGCCCCCACCCCAAATCGGCCGCAAACACCCTTCACACCCCCCCCCCCTCCCTTGCGATTTCGACCTAGAACACATCAAAGCATCGGTTTTGTTCGATTTCAAGGATTACAACACGTTGGAATCATCAATTGCAAGTTAACACATGTTTAAAGGTTAGATTTTACATGTTTTTATGGAATTCTTGTTAGGGCCGAACCCTAATTTGTTTATGGACCTTCATGGTGTCGAAACTGATGTTGTTTGATGATGTTAATATGTTAGTTGGATTGAATACATGATGTTTAACGTTGATTATGCATGAATTATATGTTTTTAATGGATTGATCATGAACTTTGATTTTAGGCAAACCCTAATTCGAAATTAGTGTGATTATGTGAAGTTGATGATTGTTTAATGAATGTATGATGATTAGTAGGTTGTATGAATGTTAGCATACATTGATCTTGCAAGAAATTGATGAATTGAAGTTGGTATTCATAGGTTACTAATAATAGTAACTTTATTTCCATGACATGATGATCTAATGATATATTGATGTTGTTGATGTGTTCATGATGATAATTAGATGCTAGATTGTTGATATGAATGCTAGAAATCTTAGAATGAATGTTGTTGTTCATATCTGACCAAAAGTGGAAACTTTTGTTCATGATTATTGTTAGATTATGATGATTAGGCGATGTTGATCATGTCTAGATGTTGTTATGAGCTTGAGATGGTATAATTGTAATGAATTCATGAATACATTGAGTGTTTGATAGATGTTGGAATGTACTTTCCCAAAATGGAAACTTTATATGCACAAAGTTTGAAGGATGATAGTTGGAACATGTTTGGGATGTTAGGAGCATGTTAGTATGTTCATGGATGAATTCTAATATGATAGAACATGTTAAATTAGTTGTATGGGATGCTTGGATAATCATGGGTGATGTTTGGACTTTGATGAGCATATATGATGTTGATGTTGGTTAATAGCTAAGACATCATGTTTGGAGACTGGAACTGATTATTGTGGTGTATGTTAAATGCAATGAACATGGCTAATGAATGTGAATGTGATCATCATACACGCGTGCGAATCTGAAGCCCCTACTTAGTAGGATTGGTAGGGTTTAGGATGTGAAGTTGTGAGTGGCTTCACATGGCATGTGGTGCGTGATATGATCTTTGTGTGGCATGTTAGTTGTGTTATAACTAGTAGACATGTTAATGTTCTAGATTCACATGACTTGTATGATACTTGGTTGTATGATGATCTAAGTGATACACCTGGATAATATAGCATACATATGATCTATTTGAATGTTAACCATGTATGATATATGTGTATGATTGCTTGAATGGTTTACAACACATAAAGTCACCAACGGGTCAAACGGGTCAACTGGGTCAAACGTGTCTGTTTTTCTGAAACCTTGAGTCCTTGGTTGTAGTGTACTTAGGGTTTCACATGTTCTCTGTTTACACGTATTCATGTACTTATATGATATAGGTAACCTCTGAAGGTTGTCTGTCCATTCTGTCTGTCAAGTAAAACTCTAAGTGTCTATCACGCATATCAGGTGAGTTCATGCCCCACTCTTTACTTAATCTCTTTTGGGGGAGATAGCATACTGGTAAACTACAAACGCATTATATATTCAAGTTGTGTATAATATTAATATAGTGTTGATATCATGGAAAAGTCCTCATACTTTCGAATTGTTAATATTGAATAGCGGGGAAATTTGGGTAGTACTACTGGGTCTGACGAGCCCCACCTGTGTGACTCGAGGTCAACCGGGTGCAATTTGTCCTATTGAACATTGTCACGACCTGTTAAGTCGTGACAGGATGCAACAACGTAACACAGTCAGCTTCAATTGCGAAATCACTATGAGTTAATATTTATTGTTAATGGACTAGCTATCTATTACAATGCACTACTTTTATATCTCTACTATTAAACTGCTTATGTTTGAATATCACTCTTGACTCACCAACCATGTGTTGACATTTTAGTATGTTATTCTCAGGTCATTAGCTTGCTTGCCATAGGAGCACTACATGGTTTCACTCGCATTCTAAGACTCGGTCTTCAAGACATCTTTATTGTTTTAATAATTAATGTTTACTCTTTGGGTTGGCGCATATTTTTTGCCATAGTATACATTTTTATTTCTTTGGGTTGTTTTACAAAACGCTTCCGCACAGTTTAAAGTTTATACTTTGGTTGATTTTATTTTATTATGGCATATAGAGTCGTTATGTGTAACTATTGACTGTAATCCTGGTTTGTTCACACGCCTCGTGGTAAAACTCCGCACGTGGATTTTGAGGGTGTGACAGTAATCATGTCAATATATGGGTCAATTTCCGAGTTTAATAAAATGTTTTGCATTTGTTATATGTGTTATACTTAAATACATAAAAATGGAAATGGTTGTATATATAGTATAATTTATCAATGTGTGTTAGTAAGAAGAAGATTTAAAATTCGATTTGTTGGTGAATATAAAGCTTTATGGGTTACGTATACGTAACATTGTGTTTCATAAGCGTGTAAGATAGTTTTACACATACGTAACATAATGTTACATTTTAAAAGTGCATGTTGTTTAACATGGTTACATATACGTAACTTAACTGGTGTTAATCTTTTTTCTTACTCCATTTATATCTAGTTCTTCTAATATATAAAAATTATATGATTTAGTGTTTAAATTATTATAATATGTTGATAAATAGGAGGGATTTAGAAAAATTGGTTTAAATTGAGAGAGAGAGAGTGATTTTAGGGATTTCATTAACTAATTAGAAGTTTCCATATAATTTATAAACATGTTTTACCTATTATACCCTTAGAGCTTATAATTAATTTCTTTAAATATTATTTATTTATAATTTCGACATTGTATAATCTCAACCATAGATTACATAAATCAATGGTGGATAAATAGTTTTCTTGGTTTTCTTGTAAAAAATGGTTTTCTTAGGAACCTTCCCCTATATATATATATATATATATAATATATATATATATATATATATATATATAAACCATATTATTATATATATTATTATGAAAAAAAATATTAAATGATATATATTATGTTAAATTTTAAAATTATAATTACAAGTATATATTAATGTAACTATAAAAATTAAATTTTATAACTTAACAATAAACAATTCGAGCTCGAACTTGAAAATTTCCGGATGACCCAAGCCGAGCCGAACTCGAGTTTGAAATTTTTTGGTTGAGCCGAGCTCTAGATTTTAAAAACCAAAATAAGTCAAACTCAAACTCGACACAACTTGTTTACATCCTTATTGATAAATCGAGCTCGAATTGTACTCTCACACCTCCAAAGAGCAGGTAATATGTTCAATTTGTCATGTAGCATGACAAAATGTAAATTAAAGTCATCATGATTTATTTTTTAAACTAAATTTATGTTGAAATATATAGTAACTTGGATTTATATAATCGGATGAAAATTTATTATATTTGACCCTATGCATTCCAAACAAAAAAGTTACATCGAAACGTAGATGCATTCATATAAATGAAATGAAAACATTTTATATTTGTCCATACTCGTTTCTTAACAAAATTTACGTCAAAACATAGACGAAAATCAAAACCTAGAAATCAATTACTCGTTTCTTAGCACTAGTTCAACCCGTCAAAACAGTTAAAATCGTACAATCCAACCATTAATCGAGTTGGTTTACATTTATACCCAGAAATCCCCATTTCTAATTACAAAATTGTTATATTTATTAGTTGTAATTGATTTTAGGTATCCTTAAACTTGTAATGCGTGAATCAAGTCAAAAATCGTTACAGCCTACATACCGTATCGACCTTACAATTCGAGGTTGAAAGCTCCGCCATTAAATAGTTATAATTATTGTTATAATATAATTGTAATTAACATAAAATTAGTGTTATAAGTTAATAAATTTAGAAAGCATTGCAAGAGCATGAAAAAAAGAAATTTATAACTTATGAAATTTTATAGAAGATGTATATTTTCTCATCTATATTAAGGTGATAATTATACTACACATATTCATCATTTTGGTAGACAAATAAAACTATTTGGTAGATAAGTACTATAATAAACTTATCTACAAGTTTAACAAATAGTTATTCACTTGCTATGATAATAATTCTTAACACTCCCTCTTAGATGACAATTTTCAAACTTCAAGGGTTTAAAATAACTAGCAGGAAATGCAGCTTATAACTCCCTCTTAAATTGCCATGCAGATAATGTAACAATTGCTTAAGAGCTGACCAATGTATAGTAGTTGGTGCATGCATAAATTGTGATAATCGACTGATTGTAAAGGCAACATCCAGTCTTGTAATCTATAAGTATTACAAATCTCCAACAATAGCCTAGTAATAAGTAGCTAATGTAGTGACGAAAGAAGATAGTGTGGAAGTAGATGGGCTGGTCACGATAATATCATCCGCATAAACAAGGACATAGATAGGCGATGGATTAGAGGTTTTAACGAATAAAGAAGGGTTAGCAGTTGTTGGTTAAAATTTTAAGATTTAAGGTAGGACTTGGCTCATTGTATCAAGCCCAAGAAGCTTTACGAAGACCATAAATAGCGTTGTGAAATTTACAAACATGAGAGGGGAAGGAAGGATAAATGAAGCCTATGGGTTGAGCCATGTAGACATTCTTATTTAGAGTTCCTTGTATAAAAGCATTGTTAATGTATAAGTGAAGTAGAGTCCACTTTTTCAAGACAGCAAGGATAAAATAAGATGGAGGGTGGCCGGTTTGACAAAGGGACTAAAGATGACACCATAGTCTAAACCAGGTTGTTGCATAAAACCCTTTACCATTAAACGAGCTTTTAGACGATCTACCGAACCATCAAGATTATTTTTAATCCGTAAAACCCATTTACTCCTGACAATATTGCTTGCATGAGAGGGGGAACTAGAGTCCACACTATAAGAATTTGACCCTATGGCGACCACAAAAGTCGTCACCATAGACCCCATTTGTCATCGCCATAGGCCTAGTAGCCACAAGCCCGTCGCCATAGGCCAGTTTTTTGTCATCGCCACAAAGGTCTATGGCAATGACAAGTCATCACCATAGATTTGTCGTCATATATTCTGACAGTTAATTAATTAAATAAAAAAATGTTGAAAAGTTCTATATCGCCATAGGTCTAGCAAACAATATATTATTATTATATATAAAAATAAAATGTTTTATTTTCAAAAAATTTCGGCAACCCTATGGCGAGATAGACCTCTCTGTTTTAATTTAAAAATTAATTTTTTTATATTTTTCTATTATTCTCCAAATATTACAGGTTTTAATACAAATTTGTACAATATATTACGAATATTAATATGATTCAAGTTGCATATCATAAAACATACCTACTAATGTAAACATTTTAATTTTTTACAAACCAAACAAATTAACTATCTAATTGTCGTCATCTTCATCATTATCGAGATTTGATTTTCTTCTTTCAAATTCATCCATTCTTTTTTTCATTTCACGCATTTGTTGCATTATGGCTTCCATTTCTTCATTTCGATTTGATGACGACCCATTTGAAGGTTCATAACGAGATACATTTTTTATTTTTCAACCAACACATCTCGTATGACCACGTCTTTGATCTAAGGCGAGCTCCAAACATTCTATCTCATTTACAGGCGACTCGCCTGCCTCCATTTGCATTTGGGCATATTGATTTTCAATTTTTTTCTGCATTTTTAAAGAACAAAATAAAAAATATTAATATTTTTATAAAATTCGCCAACATAACTGCTGTAAAATGGAAACAACCGACCTGTTTAATTATAAGTATATATAAGATAATAATTCCTAAATTTCAATATATAAACCAACAATACTACCAATAAATATAATATTCATTTTAACTTAATTGTCGTGTAAAATTCGGGTAATGTTGACCCCTTTAACTAAAAGCACAACTAATGTAGTAACAACATATTAAAATAAAAAATCTAGTGGCGTATGTTTAGGTGATTTTGACCCATTCAACGTAAACAACATAGTAGGAAACAATATACTAACAATATATTAAATCTAATTAAACTACTAACATACAAAAACATGATAACAACATATTTAACAAATCTTAAAAATATAAGTTTTAAACTTACCCAATCATCTTCTGCCCTCGAATTGACTCATCCAAACATTTCCTTTTAATGTGCTCTCCTCCATGTCTAAATGTGGCTCAGGGTCCTAGTTTGTTGCTCCTTTAAACATTAAAAATAATATTTGTGATTTTTGAAAAAACTAATAATATATATTTGGATAATACATGTTTTCTTACTTGAAGATATCACCTTTGGATATAGGAATGACTCCCATGTAAATTTGAATAGAGTTGTTTAGATCTATTGTCTTAGCCTTTTTTATGAAAGGTGTTTATGTTCTTCACTTGTGAACAACTCAACTATCTTCTCCTATGCTTCTTGACTCTGGCCATTCGGGGGATGACTCATAGCCTGCTCTATATCATCATAACCTCCTTCATTCAAAAATGTTTCTTCATGTCATGTTTTCTGTCTCTAAAAGCTCGTTGGCTGTCCATGTGGATTCCAAGCTGAATTTCCTGCCAGTGATCTAAAGCGCGATGAGCTTCTAGGTCAAAGTATTCCTATAAAAGAAAGCAATTAAATAAATATATAAAAGGTATGATAATCAAAATACAAATAAAACATTACATAAAATACTCACCTCAAGAAAATTAAATAGTTATATCTTAAAAGTATCTGGAACTTTATTTCATATGGGATAATGAAAAGGAACCGTGGAAACGTGATTTGATAAAACCCTAACAAATAGTTTATTGTTTTCTTTGACGGCTTTATATTGTTTACCCGTGTGATCAAATTGAATGGGTAGTGGTTGGCTGTTGTTTGCTGTCCATTTCTCAAATAGGTTTAAGTTTCTTCCTATTGAACGTTTTTTCTTACTTGACGCTAAATTGATGTGTAAATTTAAAAAGTTAGCCACATTTAAAATATATATTCGATGAAAAAATTCGTATTGAAAATTAACAATACTTACACGACTGGCAACTTGAAAGGAGTGTATAACCATGTCCATGCGGGTCCCGACCTCCAACGTCACCACCATGCGCTCCTGCTACACTTGATGACATAATCTTCAAACAAAACAAAAAATAATTACAACCATCTTATATTTTTAATCAACTCAAACAACTTATATTATCATTCTAACAACACAAACTAATAATCAACTTAAACAATTTATATTATAATACTAACAATATAAACTAATAATCAAATCAAAAAAATAATATTATCTTTCTAACAATACAAACTAATAAACAATTCAAACAACTTATATTGTAAACTATATCAGATAAAGCATGTATACCAAAAGTTTTCGGAAGAAATCTGTCTTCAAGTGTTACCTTCGAAAGACTTTGTCTCTGAAGCTTCAGAAGACTTCATCTTTAGCCTCGAAATATATTGGTCTTGGCTTCGGAAAATTTCACACTTAGAATATTTCTGTTGCTTGTGTGAAACTTTGAAAGCATTCTTCTTTAATACCCATGTGCATGCATGCAGGAGAGACTTTGGGTGTTTGGGTTGCATCAGACTTTTCTTATATTTTTTACAAACTCCACCTAGGTTGATGCTACCAAAACACTTTGAAGATTTCAAATATCAACAGTCCTCATTATGATGATGACCATCCCTTTCCTCATGAGATGATCAGGATCACTTAGACTCTCAAAATGTCTTCTCATGTCAAACAAATCATGTAAAGGTAGATTGAACATGTCCTGCCACGTGTTGACATCCTCAATGCCTTGATCTCTAATGACATGTCATCTTTTCGGATTTGTAGTGTATGTCCAGGACAAGATGGGTCTTCCTGATGCTAAATGAGCTGCTTGATTTGGAGATAATGGAGCATCCACTGGTTGCACATCCTCAGGATGTTTTGACTCATCCTAAGGTTCAGAAAAGAATGTTTTTTTCTTCTTTTTTTTGGCTTTGAAGCCATCCTTTTCTTTCTCTTTGTTTCTTTTAACCGAGAAGACTGGTCTTATCAGATGTCAATTGACGGTGGAGTTTTTATCCAGCCTTTATTTATATTCGTCCTAATGAGATAGAGGGGGACGATCTGCGATCTGAGATTTCGTTTATGCTATGTGGATGATCTTATCAGATGTCAATTGAGCAATTTGCCATTTTCTCGGGACTTTATTATAAGCCGAAGACTATTACCCCTCTATTTACCGAGGGAATTATTGAGATTGAAGAGACCCGATTGAGAGATTGGTGGCCTCAGATTGCTGGAGGTCCGTTTCAGAGGACTAAGGGCAGGGTCACTGGCATTAGAGATCCTCTCATTCGTTACTTGCATCGCATGATCGCCACATCCATCACGGGACGTGGCAAGAGTCGGGAGTGCTGTACCATTCCCGACTTATTTACTTATATTGTTTGCTTACGGGGACCAGGTGCAACCTGGCAAGATGTTTGGCAGAGTATTACGCTTCGTATTATCATCGCCGGGAGCAAGGAGTGGTGTATGGCGGCGCGTACATTACGATGATTGCACGTTGTCTTGGTTGTCTTCCTCGCCATGTTGCTGACGTATCTCCTCTGATTGAGCCGGTGAGATTAGATCGTCGTACGTTATTCGGCATGCGTATTATACGCTAGTTTCTGGGTGGCATACGGTTCTCTCTTCGACCTGGTTAGATCTAGCATCCGGCACCTGTTCAACAAGTCGACGATGACGATCCACAACAGCAGCGGAAGCATATTACGCATGACCAGCCGCCACACGACCGGCCGCCAGCACATCAGCCGCCACTTCAGCCATAGTTCTCTCGATATATTTATAAAGATGTGAGGCTGCCTACAAGTATGGAGACATTTATGCAGGAGATTACTACAAGATTACGGGATCAAGGTCGTCGGCTCGATCGAGTTGAGGATCATATGAATTGGCACGTTAAGCTTGAGATTGCACGAGCCCGTGTTGCTGGTATTGATCCTCCAGACTTGCCACCGCCTCAACATACCCAGATTTACCGTAGTTTTTTATATTATTAATTGTATTTTCATTTTTTTATGTATTTAAAAACTTCGTTATTTATATTATCATTTAATGTTTGTTTTGTTTTATATGTTTTATTGGTTATTAAAATGTAAAATTATCATTAATAAGTTACAAAACATAATTTATACGCAAAATCTCAACCTTAACATGCAAAATAGAGCCGACACCAATTTTTATACGCAATTTTTTATAAACAATAATATATAAAAAACATCCTAACTTATACGTCGCGTATGGGTCCATACACGCATATAGTTTCTTCAGCAAACAGAAAAATTTTGCAACAACAAAAAAATTGGGAACTTATACGCCGCGTATAGACCCATACGCGGCATATAACTACCCCGACAGGAATCTGACATGAGTGTGCCATGGTCTTGTCAGGGAATACCTATACGTAGCGTATAGATCCATACGCGGCATATAAAGTATGATGACTTTCCCGCCAATTGACCCTATACACGGCGTATGAACTCATACGCAGCGTATAGAGTACACGGGTATTGATTTAAAATTTTGAGGTATCCAAATAAAACGGCCCTATTTTTATATGATGTTTTTATATACTTGCAAGGAAAGGTTATAGGTAATGTAATCAGGTCGTCATGTATGTACTATTAGGGGTATAAATTGTTATACTTGCACCCCCATGATTAAAATGTAGAAGTTTTTAAAAAGGAGGAATTACTTGCAGTGTTTAGACAGCAAACATGCAGTTTTGGTGTTGTTATTCTGTTTTCTCAGGTCATGTATGTACTATTAAAATGTAAGTAGTTGAAATTCTGTCTAAACCAGATGGTAAATCATGAATGACGTCGAAATAACATCTCTAAGCCTGAGGTCAGAAGGACCAGTGCCACTTGAGGTTAGTGTTCTACGGATGTGTGGACTCCAGCTTTTAGAGAGAATGAAACACACTCCACATATATAAACCGACAGGTACATTGATAGACATCATACAAATTCTCAAGTGGGACGAATGTATACTACTATACTTCAGATTTCAAACTAGAGACGTTTTATTACGTTTATTCATCTTTTCACAATGTGCTTCCTAGAGTCGTAAGATAAAAGTGTTTTTCTGGTATTTCAAACTTTCAACTTACAATAGCTATATATTACACATCTCACTATAAATATGAAATCAAGTTTTACTTTTAAAGCTAACCATAATAACACCTGCATTTATGCAATTTGGTTCTCTTTTTCCTTCTAACAAGTGCTCAAGAATATTTCCGATACACGCATTATCTTAAAATAATTATTCACAAAATTAATCGGGATTACACACAAAATGTTAGCCAAACAAAATCATGTTCAAGATAAAGCAAACATGCTTTTTAAGGATCAAAACAAAAAACAAGCAAACAGAATTACTACAAACAAACATGCTTTTTAAGGATCAAAACAAAATTCAAGAAAACAGAATTACTACAAAAAAAGTCATTAAATGATCATGTCTTAAATCTTTAACGTTCATAAAAGGGTCTAGAAACCCAAATGGAGCAAGCCCTTGCTTCTTGCATAAAAAGGTTTCAAAATTCAAACACAAAGCACATACCTAGATCACAAAGTTCAATAACATATATGATTAAACTGGTAAAGATAATCAATAGCAACAAAGATACAGTAATGTTTGGCAGCATTTACCACACAATGACACAATTACTAATCACCAACAAACACAATCCAAAAGATGTACCAATACAACATCTCAAGAAGTCAAAATTGCCACAACACCCAAAAGATTTTCATTTACAATATCAAATCAAAAGGCGAAACGAAGATAATTGAGTACACAATCCAAATTCATTCAACATCATCTTTAACAATACAAGGCCCTCATTTCTTACCAACAAGATATCATAACCACTACAACCTAAAAACCAATTTCAACAGCCTAAGAGCTAGTAAACTTAGTAACGGCCTTAGTACCTTCCGAAACAGCATGTTTGGCCAATTCCCCAGGAAGAACAAGTCTCACTGCAGTCTGAATCTCCCTCGACGTAATCGTGGCTTCTTGTTATACCTCGCAAGCCTCGACGACTCCTGAGCAAGCTTCTCAAAGATATCATTGATAAACGAGTTCATGATCCCCATAGCCTTGCTGGAGATCCCAATGTCAGGATGAACTTGCTTCAGAACCTTGAAGATGTAGATCTTGTAAGTCTCCACTGACTTCTTAGCCCTCTTCTTCTTCTTGTCGGTGGATGCGGGGTCCTTCGGGAGCTTTTTCTCGGCCTTTGGTTTTGGGGCTTTCTCTGCTGCGGGCTTCTTTTCGGCTGGTTTCTTCTCGGCCTTGGGTGCCATTGCTGGTGAGTTTGGTGGGTTTTTGGTTTTGGAGTGGGTGTTGCAGAGAGATAAGGCAGGTAGGTGGTGAGGAGGTTTGTGATGAAGGGGTGTTTCTTTATATAGGGTGTGGGCGTGAATTCGATTGGTTGTTTTGCGTGACGCGGATTGAGGATGTGAGCTGTTGGATCGTGATTAGTATAAAAGGAACGGTGGAGATTGGGTGGATGGGAAATTTGGTTCGGGGTTAAGGAATGAAAGCCACGAGCAGGCCGAGTGACGTAGGAAGCTCAAGGTGACGATGTGTTAACTTTTTTTTAGAGTAAATTGTTATTTGCATTCATAACGTTTGTTCATTTTAACCACTTGAATTTTTGCGGTTTTAAAATTGTCATCCGACTTTTGACGTTTTATGTTATCTTCATTTGAGTCTATGTTGTTTTATTTTTATTTCATCTGAGTATAAATTGCTAACACCGTTAGTTTGTAGTTAAAATTATTGTTAAAAAGACAAATCTACCCTTCATCACCACCATGACAACTAACCATCACCACTTTCCAACCCTCATCACCACCACCGCAGTTCTATCACTACCACCGCAGCCCCATCAGCACCACCACAGCCCCCATCACCATCACTGCAGGCCCCATCACCACCACCGCAGCCCCCATCACCACCATCGCAGCCCCCATCACCACCACCGCAGCCCCCATCACCACCACCGCAGCCCCATCAGCACCACTTCAGCCCCCATCACCATCACCGCAGCCCCCATCACCACACCACCGCAGCCCCCATCACCACCACCGCAGCCCCCATCACCACCACCGCAGCCCCCATCACCACCACCGCAGCCCCCATCACCACCACCGCAGCCCCCATCACCACCACCGCAGCCCCCATCACCACCACCGCGGCCCCCATCACCACCACCGCGGCCCCCATCACCACCACCGCGGCCCCCATCACCACCACCGCGGCCCCCATCACCACCACCGCAGCCCCCATCACCACCACCGCAGCCCCCATCACCACCACCGCGGCCCCCATCACCACCATCGCGGGCCCCATCACCACCACCGCAACCCCCATCACCACCACCGCAGCCCCCATCACCACCACCACGCAGCCCCCATCACCACCACCGCAGCCCCCATCACCACCGCCGCAACCCCCATCACCACCACCGCAACCCCCATCACCACCACCGCAGCCCCCATCACCACCACCGCAACCCCCATCACCACCACCGCAACCCCCATCACCACCACCACAACCCCCCATCACCACCACCGCATCCCCATCACCACCACTACACCCGCATCACCACCATTTCAGGCCCTATAAAAAACAAGTTCTATGTAACTACACAATTCATCAAGAAACTACTCAATCACACAAAATCAACACCCCAAATCCCCCAATTAAACAACGAACATAAACCCCAT
The DNA here is from genome assembly GCA_025506515.1 of Flaveria trinervia. Lineage (NCBI taxonomy): Eukaryota > Viridiplantae > Streptophyta > Magnoliopsida > Asterales > Asteraceae > Flaveria > Flaveria trinervia. The sequence goes on along the minus strand of CM046452.1, from coordinate 49,468,667 downwards.
CAAGAATCCACAAGAAAAAACAGAAAAATTAAACCTTTTAGCTCTTTTAAGGTCAATTAGAGCAAGTTTCGTTAACTTATCAGGAGGAAGAGCTTTCTTCGAATCACCCACCATCATCACCATCGAATCCCCATCAAACGACGACCTATCAATCAAACGACAACGTCGATGCCTATACCCACCACCATCGCCTCCGCCGCTAAAGCTCAACCCCAACCCATTAAAGAAATTAGCATCCACCAACAAACTCCTAGCGTGACTTAGCAACCCCACTGGCCAACTCGTCGTCGATCTAACGGTGTTGACGTCAAACGACTCGCCCTCCGGCTTGGAGGAGGAGTCGCCGATGGTGGTGGGGACGGTGGCGTCAGAGGAGAAGAGGGTAAGTCGATGGAGGCAAAATTGAAGTCCGAAATGACATCGTCTAGGAGGATGTCTTTGTCAGGAAAATGAAAGGGGTGGAGTGGGGTGGGGATGAGGGGTATTAAATGGGGGTATTTTTGTCATTTAATTAAAATTAACTGAGAAATTTAACGTCGTTAGTGTGTTGGACTCAAATAGAAATAAAAATGAAACGTTAGGGGCCGGATGGCAATTTTGAAACCGTAGGGATGCAAGTTGCATGAACGTTGAAGGGTATAAGTTACAACACAACAACACAAAGAGGAGATAAACTAAACTTAGATCAAACAGTAAACTGGATTAACCAAGTAGTGACACTAAGAATACAAGTAATATAAGAGACAGAACACAAGTATTTGGTTTTCAAGAATGCAGTATATTGCCTTCTCTATGTTCTATTACAAGTGTTACAAAAACATATCCGAAAGATACAAGAACATGAGATACTTATACAACATCCTACAGCCGGCTATACTTTGAAAGCCAGCTGGATAAAATTGACTAGACACACACAAAATCAATTGTAGAGTCAAAAGGCAGATTTCCTTTTGACTTGTGACTATGAAATGACATAGCTCACATCCTTATCTATTACAAAAAGGATAAAGTACATAAAGTAGAAAGTTACAGACTCAAGACCTCAATGTACAGTTACCAAAAGCATGGACCTTTTCACCAAACCATGTTAGTTGGTGACTTGCAGAGTTGCAGCGGAAAGGTGTCCAGCTTTATGGAACAGTACATAAGATAAAGCATGTTACTAAAAGTCTTCAGAAGAAATCTGTCTTCATGAACTTGAAGCTTCGTAAGACTTTGTCTCTGAGGCTTCAGAAGACTTCATCTTTGGCTTCGAAGATGTTGGTCTTGGCTTCGGAAGATTTCACACTTAGAGTGTTTCTGTTGCACATGTGAAACTTCCGAAGCATTCTACTTCAATGCACTTGTACAGCATGCAGGAAAGACTAAAGGTGTTTAGGTTGCATCAGCCTCTTCATTAGACTCTACAAACTCCCCCTAGGCTGATGCTACCAAAACACTTAGAAAACTTCAGATATTAACAGTCCTCATTAGGATGATCACCATTCCTTTCTTCATAAGATGATCAGGATCCTTCAGGCTATCAAAGTGTCTTCTCATGTCAAAGAGGTCATGTAGAGGCAACTGAAACATATCTTGCCATGTATAAATGTCTTCAAAGCCTTGATCTCTAATAACATGCCACCTTTCTGGATTTGTGGTGTATGTCCAAGACAAGATGGGTCTTCCTGATGCTAGAGGAGCTACTGAAGTTGGATTTGATTGAGCATCCTCTGGCTGCACATCCTGAGGCTGTTCTGATTCATCCTGAGGTTCGGAAGGGGATGCAGGCTTATTCTTCTTCTTAGACTTTGGTTTAGAAGCCATCCTTTTCCTTCTCTTTCCAAATTTTAATTGAGAAGATTGGCCTGCAGCACCAGATTAATCTTTACTGTCTTTCTCAGTTGGGACTTCCTCTCTCTCAGGTTCAGATGGAGAAGGAGGTTGACCCTGCTGTGGATCAGAAGATGAATCTTGCTGAGCATTAGCAGGAGGTCCAGGTTGTGTTGTGTCTGTTTGTTCAACCTTAACATCCACTTCAGGTGGGGCCTGACTTGGAGTGGAGTGTAAGTCAGTAAGCACTCCACTCTTAATCTTCTGCTTGATTACCCTGATATGCTCATCCATAATGGATAGAGACATGGGTCCAAGTCTCCTACCGGAGAATCCATACAGCTTCAAGAAGCTTATCATCCTCTGCCTATCAGCAGACTTCTTCATGCTCTTTTGGATGATGGCTCTTGACTTTGTAGCTTCTTCCCTCATCTTCTTCTTTGTTGTCTTTCTTTCCTTGACTAACTTAAGCTCAAGTTGTTTTAAATACTCAAACTCAACATAGTCATAAGGTAAGGGAAGGAGTGCATCTGCCTGATAGAGATCTGTGGCACTCAGGTAGTTAATCATCTTGATTTTGTCTTCTTCCTTATCTACCTGAGGTTCTTATTGAACCACATCCTCTTGTTCAGGGCTTTCTTGAACTTGTGAGAGGGTTGGCATACCTCTGTATAGTCTTTTTCTTTTTCTTTCTTCTTTGACCTGTACTAGGAGTTCTGCATCTTCTTCCTCCCTCTTCTCTCTTGACCTTTCCAGATCAACCAGCTCATTCAATTCATCCAAGGGGAGAGAAATGACACTATCTATGTCATAGTTCCTAGTCTGCAGATAGTTAATCCTGACTGCCCTTAACTCGTCATTCTGAGTATCTGGTCTGGGGGCAGCCCTGATTGCAGACTCCATGAGTCTTAGAGACTCAATAGAGGAACTTTCTCCCCTTAACCTCCTTTTCCTCTCTCTCTCCTCCTTCTCAATCTCCTCAGATGTCATCTTTCTTTTCCCTTTGTCACTCACAGATCTTTGTGACTCAGGGTGGAGAGAGTTTTGGCCTTCATTGCTCGTTGCAGCATCTGAGCTCAGGCCAGAGAGAGGTTGAGAAGCACCTTCACCAGCAGGTGTCTCAGAAGAAATATGGATCTTTGCAGCAGTTGGAGATGATGAAACAAGGCTCTCAGGTTCTGTCATTGGGCCTTCAGTCAAGGTTTCCCCTATGAAGCTAATCTTAGGGTCTGCCTTAACATCCAGTTGACCGATGACATTGCCTGATTGCCTTAGTCTCCTTCTTAGGCTGAACTCTGTAATGATCCTGTCTTGGATTCTTTTAGCCAGTCTGTCAGCTTGTCTTGATTGGCTTGGGTTGACAAGTGGCATGTTGACTAGATCCAAACCTTAATAGTAGTCCAAGTTTTGAAAATTTAAGACTTCTTGCTGTCTTTGAACTCTTATGATGATGAGGGCCTTCCTGTTGTTGTCATACCTCCACCCAATGATGTGGTTGAAGGATGGTGAAGGTGACATAGCCCTTGGTATCCCATCCTCAAACAGACTCTGTATGAAGGAGTCTGTGTAGTCCACATCAATGTGAACTAGAGGAGGTTGCTGAGAATGCACAATTGCAAGTGAGGATGGTGAGTCCTCAATGTCCATTCTCTCAGAGGAACTCCCAGGTTCTGTGGCTGTAATGACTTTCTCCTCCTTTTTGGTAGCATCACCCACTGGTATAGGTGAGCTGGAGGATAGGTCAATCACATCCACAGGTTATTGTGTTCCTGGTTGAGCTCTCCTTAAGGGTCTCCCAGTTAGTTTTTCCTTAAGATATGAAATCTCAAGTTGCTGATCATTGATCCTGTTTTGTAAGGTAGTCACCTGAGATTCAAGGTGACTAACCTTTGAGACTAGGTAAGTGCATGTTTTAGACAGTTTTTGCACTTTTAGTCTCAGATCCCCCTCATCTTCATCAGAAGAATCACTGGGGGTGGAGAAGATTGGACCAGAGTTCTTTCTCTCATGACCAGTTCTAAGTTCTTGGCTACTGGATTTCCTCTGCTCACTGGCAGTCTCAGTTGAGATGTCAGTGGGCTGAGTTGCCATGGTTGAGGTCTTAATGTTGTAATCACTTTCAGAAGTGAGAGCCTATTCCATATGGACATCCTGAACAGGTTCAGGAGTGTCCACCTCAGTTGTAGGTGACTGATATGGGATAGATGTAGGAGACTCAGGAGTACTCATCTCTCTTTGAGTAGAGGGAAAGAAGAGAGATTCATTATACTCACTGAACCTATATCTTCATCAGTATAGAACTCAAGGTTGGGAATGGGTTGGTTTAGATCTATAGGCTGGGCATGGTAACTGTCCCCTGAAGGTTGATCACTTGAGTGTTGAGACTCAGAGTGATGGCTTAAGGCAGTAGGGCTAATGAGCTCATCAGGCTGAGCATGAGGAATCTCAGTACTGATTCTGGAAGAGATGGGAGTGGTTTGCTCCTCAGGAGAAGTGGGAGCTCTAGTGTCCACTTTTTCCTGTATGGGTGAGTATATGGGGCCTCCACAGACTGAATAGTCTGAGCAGGGGTTTGTTTGGATTTTCTTTGGTAGGTGATAGAGATTTGAGGCTGTGTGGGTGGTTGGGAAGTAGCAGGTGTGGGTTCAACACTAGCTTGTGCTGCTAGGTTGTCACCTTGAGCAATGAGCTCTAACATTTTTGGGACTAGGGCTGTTTCTACCCCAGAGAATCCAACAGTGGACTTTCTCAGTATTTTAAAGATGTCGGGCTTCATCTGTCCCCATTTAAGAATGTTACCTATTTCCCTTAACTGTGAACCCAGTTCACAGTTAAGAATATACTGGACATATCTAGGAAACATGTAATATTCTAAGGAGTCTAAATTTGCAAGTAAATTTGTATAAATAAACTAAGAGTACCTGAATTTTACCCCTTGAACCATTCCATGGACTATGAAGGAGAGATCTTCAGGAATCTGGTCCCATCCACCATGCTTGTTTGATAAGCTGTGGATGACCACATGGAGCAAGAATCTCCATTGGGATGAGACCTTCCCTTTACTGAAGGTCTTTACAGAGAAATCTCCCTCATACCCCATCTGCTCAAAGGAATGATTGACAGCTTCCTTTGGGAAAAACACCTCACCTTCTTCATCATCCAGTTGAAGATGTCGGTTGATGATGGCCGGAGTGATGAAGATTGTTCTTCCCTGCATTGTGGCAGACAGTGCCTTCTCCCCATCCATAATGACCTCTTGGCAGGTCTTCCAGAATTCAAGCAACTGATCCTCATAGAATGGAGGATCAATGGTTAGGTAGGTGAAGTAGTTGGACAGAGATAAGATACGGCAAACCTCTGAGAAATAAGGATCTTTCTCAGAGAATAACAGAGCAACTTGATTGTGTTGTCTGTGTAGTTGCATGGTAAAGTTGGGATCATTTCTGTGAGCAAGGTTGGCCATTTTGAAGTAGCTTAGGGACGAAGAAAGAAGAAAGAAAGAAGAAAGAAAGAAATTCGGAGAGAAATTTGGGGTTTTAGGTTTGGAGGAAGAACAGATGATAGAAAGAGGGGGGAAACCGTTGGGTTTATATGTGAAAGGATTTCGATAAAGTATAATGAAAGAGGATAAACTTTGAAATCCGGATGTCGGTCCCACCTCTAAAAAAGTAGTTACTTTTTGCTTAAAAAGTAGTTTTCTTGGAAAAAAAGCTTCCGAAGGTTATTTATCTTCGGAAGTTTTAATTAAAAAGCTTCCGAAACTAAAATGACTTCGGAAGAATTTCCTGAGAGGTTTGAAAATTTTGCTTCGGAAGAAAAATTAAAACTTGAGTGCTTTGTGTATAACTAACAAAGCTTCCGATATTTAATTTTGCTTCGGAAGTAAATGGTCCTTGCAATAATTAAGTGTCTGAGACAAGTATTTTAGCTTCGGAAGATAAATTTGAAAACTCTTTCGAAGGTAAATTTCTTAGACAGTTATTTATTTTGAAGGCATGACTTCCGAAGTTAAAAACATAACTTCCGAAGTATCAGAAATTTTCAAAAAAACTAAGGAAAATCTTCAAAAAGAAATTTTCATTCAAAGAAAACATAAGCTTATGAAAGTGATGAACTAGACAACTTAGGACACACATATTTTAAGAAATAATAAGAATTAATTTTAACAAAGATCTACTCAAGGTTGATCATCCCAATAGCTGATATAAGATATTTAAATCTATGTTCATCAAAAGCCTTTATAAACAGATCAGCATATTGTTCATCTCTGTGAACCTTGATTAGTTTAATTAATCCATTTTTATAGTTATCTCTTATTAAATGATACCTGATATTGATGTGCTTTGTCCTTGAGTGCTGCATAGGGTTTTCTGTGATTGAGATAGCACTGTTGTTGTCTATGTGAATGGGAGTCTCCTTGAAGTTTAACCCATAGTCCAACATCTGATTTTGAATCCAAAGTACTTGAGCACAGCAGCTTGCAGTAGCAATGTATTTAGCTTCAGCAGTTGATGCAGAGACACAGGATTGTTTCTTGCATTGCCATGAGACAACCCTTCCACCAAGAAATTGACATCCCCCAGATGTAGACTTTGCAGTCATGTTACAACCACCATAATCACTATCTGTATAGGCATACATATTGAAGTCAGAATTCTTGGGATACCATAGTCCAAGTGTTGATGCACCTTTGAGGTATCTTAGAATCCTTTTGACAGTGATAAGGTGAGACATCTTAGGGTTGGCTTGATATCTTGCATAAATACATGTAGCAAACATGATATCAGCCTGCTAGCAGTAAGATACATAAGAGACCCAATCATAAGCCTATATAAATGCTCATCTACACACTCCCCCTCAAGATCAGGACTAAGAGAGTGGTTTCTGGGGTGTCTTAGCAATCTTACAGTCAGTCATATTAAACCTCTTGAGTATGTCCTGAACATACTTTGACCGACTTGAAGATGCCATCTTCAACTTGCTTCACTTGAATTCCCAGAAAGAAATTGAGTTCCCCCATGGCACTCATTTCAGATCTGTCTTTCATCAGCTTCTCAAAGTCTTTGCAGAGCTTTGGATTAGTTGAACCAAAGATGATATCATCCACATATACTTGAACTAGCAATATGTCTTTTCCTTGTCCTTTGATGAGAGAGTTCCATCTATAGTACCCCTCCTATATCCATGTTTACAGAGATACTCAGACAGTGTCTCATACCACTTCCTGGGCCCTGGTGTAGCCCATAGAGAGCTTTGTCAAGCTTGCAGACATAATCAGGATGATCAGGATCTACAAAACCAGGTGGCTGTTTGACATAAACCTCTTCATCTATCACTCCATACAAAAAGGCACACTTCACATCAGTTGAAAGACCTTGAAGTTCTTAGATGTAGCAAATGCCAGGAATATCCTAATGGCTTCTAATCTTGCCACTGGAGCAAAGACATCAGTGTAGTCAATCCCTTCTTCTTGTGTGTATCCTTGAACAACCAGTCTAGCTTTGTTCTGATGATGATGCCTCTATCATCTTTCTTGTTCCTAAACACCCATTTGGTTCCAATGGTAGTCTTCCCAGAAGGAAGGACAAGGTTCCAAACTTTCTGCCTTTTGAATTGAAGCAGCTTTTGTTGCATAGCTTCAACCCAACTTCCATCCTTTAGAGCTTCATCAACTTTCTTTGGCTCTATCTGGGATAGAAAACAAGATTGAAGACAAACATTTGCTTCGTGGGTTTGTCCTCTTGTCTTTACCTCTGAGACAACATCTCCAATGATGTTTGTGGTAGGGTGAGACTTGTCGATCCTAAGCTGAGGGATCACATCAAGTTGTTGAGAAAGATCTAAATTTGAAAAACTTAGATCTGGTTCTCCCACCACCATATCACACACTTTTCAAGTGAAACTTGATCCAAGCAATGTGTGACATCATTAATGTTCTCATCTATGGTGTGGTTAGTGGCATCAAGAAATTCTTGGTCACTGTCACCATCACCATTGTTGTCTTTCACAGTTGAGGTGTTCTTATCTGGTTGTAGAGCCTCTGAGCTGGAATTTGAAGGCATACCAGATGTATCAGCTGAATTTGTCATTGTTGGGCTGACAGAAACCTCATTTGCAGAAATGTTCCAACGGAGCTGAAGATATAGTCTTGAAGATCTTCCTAGCTCAAATCTTGGATCAGGATCATCTGTATTTAAATTTTCTGCAGATCCTGAAATATTCTCACAAGATTTGTTAAAACAGTTAGTAACCAAATCAAGATCAAACACCAATCTGGACCAGAACCAGCAACACAAGGTGTGTGTTCATTGAAGTCACATTGGCTGACTCCTCAAAAATTCTAGTTCTGAGATTGTACACTCTATAAGCCTTAGCTTAGGAGAGTGTCCAATAAAGTATCCATCATCTTATTTCTCAACAAACTTGGCAATTTGATCTTTGGTATCAAGATGGTACAAGGACATCCAAATGACCTGAGAAAACCAATGAAAGGTCTCCTCTTGTGTCAAAGTTCATAAGGATTTTGCCATGAGTCTTAACTACTAAAATCTGTTTCTGCACATAGCAGGCAGTGTTGACTGCCTCTGCCCAGAAGGTGATGGGCAGTTTAGAGTCAGACAACATGGTTCTTGCAGCTTCAATCAGTGTCGTGTTTCTCCTCTCAGCAACACCATTTTGCTGAGGAGTCATGGGAGCACTGAATTGTCTTGTAATACCCTTTTCATCACAAAATGTATCAAGGATTTGGTTCTTAAATTTAGTTCCTTGACCACATCTCATGACTTTGACTTTGTGATCAGACTGATTCTCAATCTTTAAGATGAAATTCTTCAGAATCTCAGGAGTCTCATCCTTAGTTCTAAGGAAGAAACCCAAGTGAATCTTGTAAAGTCATCTGTGATCACTAGACAGTATAAGGTCCTTCCTAAACTCATTACACTGGTGGGGCCAAAAGATCCATATGTAACAAGTGTAGGGGTGTAGTGATGGAGTTCTTTTCCTTAGGCTTGTGAGATACCTTATGTTGCTTCCCTTTCAGCATGCAACACAGTGGTCATCACTTGTAAACTCTTTCTTTGGCATTCCACTTACCAAATCATGCTTAATCAGTTTATTCATGTTCTAAAGTTTACATGGCACATTCTTTTATGCCATAGGAAAGACTCATCACTGTTGGCTTTAGACAGAAAGCATGAAACTTCTCCAGAGGGAGAGGTTTCTTGCAATCCATCTTGTACATGTTTCTTTTCCTAGGGGCTCTAAGTAGGATATGCTCATAAGGAATGACCACACCAGGCTTAAGAACAATGCACTCATGCTTAATAAAGAGCATGTTATGACTCTGATCACAAAATTGAGATACACTCAGAAGATTGTATCCAAGCTCCTTTACAAAGTTTACTTTTTCTATGCTGAGCTTACCATTTGTGACATTGCCCCTTCCAGAAATGTAACCGCCTTCATCTCCTTCAAAAGCAACTGGTCCTCCATCAATCCTTTCAAAGTTCTAGAGTAGTGACCTATTGCATGTCATGTGCCTGGAGCAGCCACTGTATATGATCCAAACATTTCTGTCTGTCTTCAGTTGTCCCTTCACAAAGAGAATTATTAGTTACATTTGGAAACCCAAGCCTTGCTTGTCTTGGGCTCATTTGCAGAAGGTATTCAACAGTAATAGATCCTATGGTTGTACTAAGAGGATCTTGAGCTGTTGTGATGGAGAAATCTCAGTCACTTGGTCTTTCTTAGACGTCCACACCACCTTTGGAGTCTTGGACTTGACCTTCAAAACTTTAGAAGCTTTTGGAACTTCAGAAGTTTTGATGACTGAACCTTCGGAAGATTCTGCAGACACTGCAGCAGACTTCAGTGCTTCGGAAGAACTCCTTTCTTTCGAGACCAGATATTCTTCCGAGAGAATTTTCCACTTTCCTTCTTGTTAGATTGGAACTTCCGAGGAAACTGTTTTCCTTCCGAAGCTTGAATTCTTAGAACTCTTTGAAGCCTTTGTTTTGGCCATATGGACAGTACCTTTAGGATTGAAGGGACAATCCTTGGCAATATGAGTGGTGCTGTCACACATAACACAATTCATCTTCTTCATCACAAGAGCCTTTTCTTGAGAGTAAGACTGTCTTTGGTCACTTCCCTTCTCCACCTTCATCTTTGCAAATGTTGAGACAGTCCTCTTGGGCCAAGGACTGTACTTGGAGTTTGATGGTCCAGGCTGTGCAGCAGTGGTACACAGCAGATCAGTCTTCTTCTTACTACTGAGATGAGTTGAACAAGAATCAGAACTCTTAGCAGAGGAGTTTTGGTTGATGTCTTCAGTCCCTAGCACTTTAAACCCTGCAGAAATAATTTGTTTCTGCTTAGAGTCAAAGGTAGCCTTGATCTCTTGAGCATCCTTGCCTTTCTTTTGCTCTTTCTGATCAAGTTCTTTCTCATGGACTTGGTCATCACAATCTTCACTTTCCTCAGAAGGATAGTGGCCCTTCTTGAATCCTCCTCTTCACTATTTGTAGAGGGATTCTTTACTATCTCTTCTTCATCCTCCTCACTCATTGGATCTATGAGAGGAAGCTCATCTTCACAAGTTCCACACCTAGGAGATCTTACTGACAAGATTATGTGTGGGGAGCTATCTCATTTGATCCCAGTCCCTGCCTGTTTTGATAGCACACTTTGTTGTGCAGGGATGAGATATCATGTTCTTGAAGGTCTCCTCTTCAAGAATACTCTTTTCTACCCTGGCTTTGCTGATCACACGCTTAGCCTGGCACTCAGTTAACTTGGTTATGAGATCTAATTTGAGTCCCAAAATCTGTGTGTTCATGTTTTAGAACTGAAATGGTTTTCTCTAAGTCCTTTATTTTCAGCTTATAATCATTTTCAGACTTTCTAAAATCAGATTTTAAAATGTTTAAGGACTCAACATCAGATCTCAGTTCCAAGTTATAGGACCTGTACCTGTTAACTTTAGCAATACATTCAGGAGTACAGAGATGTTCCAATACCTTAGCTTCATCATGATCTGCCATCAGTGCTTGGTTTGGAGAAGCATCTTCCACCTAAAAGCTCCAGTCAAAGCCTCCTTCTTCAACAACAACAGCAGCTTGCTGCTTTGACTTCTCATTATGGAGAGCTTTGTCAGTGTAGTTTGGTCTGGATTATGTTTGCCCAACATTTGTTCTAGGTGCCTTACACTCTCTGGCAAAGTGGTCCATCAAGTTACAGTTGTAACACTTGACTTTGCCTTTGTCCAGTCTAAACTTTCCACTGGTTGCATTGCTTGGAAACTTTCTTCTAGTCCTCTTGTAGAACTTCTTGGCTCTATGAGTGAGAAGAGCCATCTGCTGGACTATTTCCATATATTCAAATCATCTGGATGGATACAATCCAGGTCTTCAAGAGTGAAAAGAGAGTTTCCACAACTTTCATCAGAAGACACAAAAGCTTGAGAAGAGCTTGTCTCTTGGAATGGGCTTCTTTGAGTGTAGTTCTCCTTTGGTGTCTCTAGGAAGGTGATGAAAGGACCCTTGGGTGAGTTCTCAAGGTAGCATAAGAGATGATGTTTGGGTTCTATGCTATCCCTTTCAACCACATGTAGGGCTGAACCCATCTGATTGTTGGAGTTTCCAGATGAACCTTGCATGTTCATCTCCATCTGGTAGCCACTGAGAATCCCATATAACTCTATCAGAGTAAGAGTTTTGAGATTTTCAGTTCTCTTGATCACCAAACAGTAGTGTGTCCATTGCCTAGGAAGTGAGGACATGAACTTCCTTACAATGTCTCTGTTTTCAAGAGAAACTCCTCCATCCACAAGGGTATCCACAATCTCAACATACCTAAAGTACTGCTGAGTCATGGTCTCACCTGTTTTGAAGGGAAGTTTTCAAACTGTTGCTTCAGGAGATCCTTCTTGTTCTCCTTGGCTTCAGAAGAACCCTCATACATCAGTTTCAGTGCATCCCACAGCTGCTTGGCTGTTTTGCACTTCTTGAAACCTTTGTACATAGAGTTTGGAAGGGCAGTTTGAAGAGCTGTCATAGCTTTTCTGTCTATCTCTACTCTCTTCCTATCTTCATCAGAGTAGTTAGCCACATCTTTGGGGATCATACCAGCACCAGTAGCAGAAGGTGTGCTGGGTATGAAAGGTCCATTCTCAATAGACTCTCACATTCTTGAATCAAGAGACCTGATGAAACCTTCTATTCTTAAACACCAGGTGTCAAACTCATCAAGAGTGATCAGTGGGGACTTGTTCATGGTTCAAGTTTCCATATCAGTTTTGGAAATGGCTGCCACTTGAAAAGTTTAGTATTTGTGTGTGTGAGGGATCTTAAGATGGTGAGATCTTATATCAAGAGCCTGGAATGCTCTGATACCAAATGCATTTACGTTGAAGGGTATAAGTTACAACACAACAACACAAAGAGGAGATAAACTAAACTTAGATCAAACAGTAAACTGGATTAACCAAGTAGTGACACTAAGAACACAAGTAATATAAGAGACAGAACACAAGTATTTGGTTTTCAAGAATGTAATATATTGCCTTCTCTATGTTCTATTACAAGTGTTACAAAAGCATATCCGAAAGATACAAGAATGAGATACTTAACATCCTACAACTACAGCCGCTATACTTTGAAAGCCAGCTGGATAAATTGACTAGACACACACAAAATCAATTGTAGAGTCAAAAGGCAGATTGCCTTTTGACTTGTGACTATGAATGCCATAGCTCACATCCTTATCTATTACAAAAAGGATAAAGTACATAAGTAGAAAGTTACAGACTCAAGACCTCAATGTACAGTTACCAAAAGCATGGACCTTTTCACCAAACCATGTTAGTTGGTGACTTGCAGAGTTGCAGCGGAAAGGTGTCCAGCTTTATGGAACAGTACATCAGATAAAGCATGTTACTAAAAGTCTTCGGAGAAATCTGTCTTCATGAACTTGAAGCTTCGGAAGACTTTGTCTCTGAGGCTTCAGAAGACTTCATCTTTGGCTTTGGAAGATGTTGTCTTGGCTTCGGAAGATTTCACACTTAGAGTATTTCTGTTGCACATGTGAAACTTCCGAAGCATTCTACTTCAATGCACTTGTGCAGCATGCAGGAAAGACTAAAGATGTTTAGGTTACATCAGCCTCTTCATTAGACTCTAAACAAATGGTTAAAATGAACAAACGTTAGGGATGCAAATGGTAATTTACTCTTTTTTATCATTTTTTATGGTTAATTAAATCACTTACATGTTATTTCTAACATTTTTTTCTTAACTAGTATAACATCTCGTGTAACATACGGTTAAATAAATGATATAAAAGTAATTTGTAATAAAATTTTTATAAGTTATAAATGATATTTGTAAATAAGATATGATTTAGTTAGAAATAAATAAGTAGTTTAAGTAAATACAACAATAATATCATTTTAAAATTTTATTTTATAAGGTGTGTTTTTTAATTGTTTTTTAATCATTCTGGTCTACTTTTTAATTTTATTTTGAAAAAATAATTATATTATGAAACTTAGAAAAAATGGTATTAAAATACTTCGTATTAAAAAAAGGATTTGTGTCTCATATTTTAAAGTGTATTTTTATTATAATATCAAGTTTTTAAAATTTTATAATATTTTTTATTTAAAAATATTTTAATAATTAATTACTATATATATTTTTATCATTTATTAGGAAGAGAAACGAAAAAATAAATAAATGCTTATATGTTGATATGTGGCATCTAAAATAACTTCTTATATTATAGGTAATAGATATTATTATTTAAGTACATAATTTTTGTATCGAATCTGAACCACCCTTAATAAAAAAACCTAACATAGCTGCGAAACATAGCTCCAATGGAACATTTTCTTTTTTGTTAATAATATTTTTCTTTTAAACTCTTTCAATTTTCATATTTATTTGTATTTTCAGATGTGGGTCAAGGTTGGGTTTTAATATTAAAATAATAATAATATATTTATATTAATAAAATATTTAGTTTTTCAATATTAATTTAAGTGTTAGGTGTTTCAAGTTAACCTCATACGTCTGAATAGTGCCCAAATACCTGAACAGTGCGCCAGAAGAATGTTCATGCGCCTTCACAGTGCTCATGTGCTTGAATAGTAAATTTAATTTTTTATTTTTTAATTTTTAACAATAACTTATTATTTATTAAATTTAAAGTTTAAATTTCAAATTTTAAAAATTTTAAAAATTTCCTCTAAAAAGTATTTAACTTTTATATTTTTGAATTTTAAAGTTTTAAAATTTCCATCCAACAAAAAATAATAAGTATTTTGTTTATATTTTATATTAATATATAATATTTATATTAAAAAATAAATGTAAAAGGTGATAATGATGTGGCAATGTTTTTAGATGTTTTTAAGTTTTACCATTCGAGAAGTTTTTTGAGTTTTTTGAAAAATGAGTGGTTTTCTGATATACATGCTGATTAGACATGTTTTTGGTGTTTTTTTATTTCACCATTAGTGATGGTCTTAAAATATAAGGATGAGAAAGAAGTGGTGTTTTTAAGACTGGTAATTCCCGACTTGTTTATGATACGATTAAACTTATTTAAAAAAATATTTTTTTTATCTTTTATGTTTTTATAAATAATTAAAATCAAGAGGCTAGACTTTATTATTTTATATTCTTAGTACATAAAAACATATAAAAATCATATATATAATATATAGGTAGTTAAATAAGTCTTTTATATGTTTGATACGTGAGCTATGCACGTTATATCTAACATGTTAAACACGATAAAACATGTTTTGTTGTCACACGTCCGCTTATAGCGGAAACACGAGGATGTAACGGATGGGATTGTCATAACACATTGTTAATTAATAGAGATGCATTAAATGATGAAAGGTCAATGTGTCATGACATCACCGGACACAAATGGAGACTTGTGTCATGGTTAGTCAGTTTCACGACAAACATAGTCATACAAACCAAATAAGTATAAGTCCCACAATCCGGGAGCAAGTGATCAAAATGTGAATAACAAATAAAAGTCAGAGTAATTGTCATAAACATCCAATGTCCAAATAATGTAAATCTAAGGTCATCGCTAAGGCATTATCCCTAGCAATCCTCAATGATTATTACCTGAAAAAATATGCTTAAAATGATCAACATAATGTTGGTGAGTTCGTAGGTTTAAATAATAATCAGAACTTGATGTTGTATACTAGTTTAGTAGGACATGAGTGCATACAATTATAAGCAAATAATATCACATGTAATCATGAGCATCACAACTAAGCCTACGACGTACACAAAGAATTTATCGGAACATATTCACCATAGGGCCCGTTCCTGGCCACTGTCAGTCCCAACTAGTATACTAACAAACAAGGGTGGGGGTGTCAACCCAATAGTACTATCAATATCTGTTCGTCGGCTTCAACACCGGAGTTAAATAGTTGTGAATACGGAACCATAAAGACAACTCATACATGTACTAGATAAACACTTACAAATAGTAAACACAACAATCCCAAAAGAATTGAGTAAGTTCACGACATAAAAAGAGTGAGCATACTTTTCCCCTAGTTTATAAATGTTTAAAATGAAAACGGGGCCGCGAAACTCACCTTGAAATGAGATGAAAATGAATGAATAAAACGCTTCAACGAGTGAGAGCAACGGACGATCAAACACCTATAATGGTTGTAATTAAATCTTTAAACACGCTCAATGAGAATAGATAGATTCGGTCGGTTTCGGTTCGGCTCGGGTTCGACATGTGATACGCACACAAAACATGTAAACCATCATATATCATACCCATTATATATCATTTGTAATAATGATATAATTATAATAGTATGCTAACAATAATATTATCAATCATAGTAGTAATATCAATATTAACAAAGTAGTAAAAATAATAACAAATAAGAAGGAAGAAGAACAAAAGGAAAAAGGAAATGAAAAAGAAAAAAAAGAGAAACACACTCACACAGACAACACACGGTCACACACACATACACAATGAAACACACACACGTACACACAGAACACACTACATGCACATATAATGCATATATATATACATGCGCATACACCCTATCAAATACATATATCTTAAACACACTCACCGTCACATACGCATACACACACAAGCAACAAAGCTTGCACGCATACATACATCATATGCATACACACACTGTCGTATATATATATATGCATATACACAAGCAACACACACATATATATATATATATATATATACAGGGAAACGCTCACACATACATATATTACATACAATCGGTAGACACACACATAATTATATGTCGATACGCACATACATAATATACACATACCCATACACCGTCACACACATACACACAAATATATATGTATGTATATACAAACTAACACACACAAACACACACTTAATCACACACATACACAACCGGACACGCACCGCAACACACACAAAACACACACATCGATCAACACAATTGCTTACCAACAAGCACACCTACATATATACACATATATACACAGCCGCACACACATACACACACATGATACATACATACATATATATATATATGTATACACGGATGTGAAACATGCGTACACAGTAGCTTCCGGCTGTTGTGTTCCCTTCGACACACACACACACACACTCATAATGCGCACACACACGCACACACTGTTGCACGCACCCACAACACATACACACACCCGCGCTTATATATATGCATACGCAGCCGTTCACACACACCCGCGCTTATATATATGCATACGCAGCCGTTCACACACACACATATCTATATATAGATATACACAATGACAAGAACACACACAGTACATGCACATATGTATATGTAGATCAAACATGCGCGAATCAAACCGAACGACAAACCGAAATGAAACGAAACGAGATTCATAATGACCGGTTACCTACGAGAAGGCTAAACAGCAAGACGACGGCAACCGACGGCGGCCTACGTTGGTGCAACGGCGGAGGAGATGAGGGTCGAGGAATTGCACGGCGGGGGGGGGGGGGGGGGGGTTCACGTTAGGGTTCGAGCGAGAGAAAGAAAAAATATATATATAATATTCATTTTACACTTTAAATTAATTAATCCCTCAAGTTTAGTTAAATTACAATTTAAACCTTGGACTTAATTATTTATTATTAGCGTTAGTTAATATTAAGGTTGGCACGAAAAGGAGATATGACGAGACTCGATTGCAAAAATAATAAATGAGCGAAAAAAGAATTAACGGATTTTGAGTCAATTGAAGGACCTGATAGTGACGGATGTCACAGTTGTCAACCCTAGTGATTTTATTACAACATCAGCTTTGTCGGAAACAAAAGGTCATGAGGGACCGTCTCCGACTGCACCCCTCAAAAACCTAGTCTCTCTACGACAATGAACAAAAAAGATGCTATGTTTACTTAAAACCAATAATTGGGTTTAAGCGCTAAAAAAATAATTAAAAAAGATCACATGGATAAAATAGAAAAACCCAAAGTCCACCATTTTCATATGTTCACTAAAGTATAGGTGAATTTAAGGGTTGGGGATATGATACGAAATCGAATATCCAAACTAATCCAAAAGTGTTACAAGTCTATTCTAAGTGGGGCAATGAAAAAGTGGCTAAAGCATGCTTTAAAAAACATATTATAAATAAGAGTGGGGGTAGGGGAATGAGAAGTTAGTTAGGATTTGGCTTTAATGGCTCTTGCATCATGCAAAAAGAGGGGGTGTAACCCTAGTGTTCTATTGTTTTCTCATTTCTTTTTATTGTAATTTTAAGACTTTCAATATAGTGAAACCTTACTTTTTCTTCATAATTGTTATCCTATTTATCAATTCCTAACATTGGGCGGCTCTAGGGGTGTATTCTCTTCTTCCCGTCAAAGGCGGATTCCATTGGGTCATCTTCCACCCTTCCTTGGGTAATTAAGACGGTTAAGTTAGCGGAGTTTTTTGGGTTTGACCCGCAAGGGTGGATTCAGAAAGCTAGTTTGTGCTTCGACATGAATGCTACCACCAAGGATGCTCGTATACAGTTAGCTCGTTTGAGTATGATCGGCGTCACCCAACATTGGTTTACGGTTATTACACAGGTTCGTCCTTTCATTTCATGGTCTGACTTTCAATTCGAGTTTTTACAAAGATTCAATGGTCTCGAGTGCAGGGCCGGTTATGGTTGCTCAACAACAATCTCACAGTTAGATCAAATAGGGAACCTGACAAAGACACAAAGAACAAACAAGTAATGAACTCAAGAACATAAAGATTGGTTTTCAAGGATGATGTATATTACTCTCAAGTGTTTTATAAGTGTTATAATGCATAGTCCAAAGACTTGTACATGAGATACTTTATACTACATCCTACAGCCGGTCTTACTTTGAAGGCCAACCATTTGACATATAATTATAACATGCCATAGCTCACATCTTATTACAAAAAGGTTAAAAGTAATAAAGTTAGAAGTTACAGGACACCATACGAAACAGTTGACAAAAGTAAAAGGTCTTTCTTGGTTGCTTTCCTGTTACTCCCCAATATTCCTCTCTGATGACTGATGGGGGATAGGTTTTCTAATGTGATCGAGGAGTTCATTCTTTATCTCATACCGAATGGGAGGAGCGGTGGAAAAGGGGTCTATGGTTTTGCTATGGGAAACAATTTGAGGCAACACATAGATGGCCTGAAGGTAATTTGAGGGTCTTACTTTTAGGGGAGGATGAATATGAGCTTCCCTCAGGCAATCAATATCTCTTAACCACCAATAAGCTATGTGACGATGTTCCGGCAACTGATTCAATGTGTACTTATCAGGCGTTGGAGTGTGCGGGTATTCTGGCGACTCATGAAACTATTACAACCACTAAATTGGAAGGGGCTTTATGTGGGATTCCAGTTTGCATATTTATTGACATTAGAGCTTCTCAAATTTTATTTCCCGCCTCCTAGTGCCAGATCTAGGATTACTAATTCTCAATTATCGGGCATCAAGATTAAATTAGGTAATGGTCATTTTGTTTTTGTGAATGAATGTTGTGTCGACATTTTGATGATAGTAGGACCTTGTGAGTTCATGTTGGATGCTTTGGTCTTAATACATAGTCTTTGGATTGTATATTAGGGCTGGAATGGTTAAAGTCCTTAGGCGAAGTTGTGCATGATTGGTAAAACTCTTGGATGTGATTCATGTATTAGGGAGTCTTGGTTTAATTACAGGGGTTGCGTACGAAGGATTCCATTTATACTGCCTTACTTTTATGGTTGGGACTTGAATTAGAGACACCATCCTTGCCTCGATTTGCTTCTCCCTTGGTACCGCCTCTTCCACCTATCACCCTTCCTTCGGCTCATTTCCCTTCTCAACATACTTCTTTTTTGATCTTTTAAAAATCAGTTTCCCACCATCTTTCTCTCCCTTCTTATTTACCTCCCAACTATTCGCATGATCATATTATTACCTTATCTTCTTCTACTCCAATTTGTGTACATCCCTATCGTTACCCGCATTTACAGAAAGCAGAGATCAAACGCCACGTTCATGACCTTTTGTCTCTAGGAATGATTCGGTGGCTAGCAAGAGTGCTTTTTCGAGCCCGGTAATCTTGGTTTGCAAAAAAGATAACTCATGGTGTATGTTTGTTGATTATAAAGCTTTGAACAATGCTATAATTCTGGATAAGTATCCCATTCCGGTTGTTCATGAATTAATTGATGAGTTACATGGGTCATGTTTTTTAAATTGGATCTAAAATTCGGTTACAATCAGATTCATATGCACCTGGATAGCATTGACAAAACAACTTTTCGAACACATGATAGTCATTATGAATACTTAGTCATGCCTTTTGGGTTAATGAACACTCCTGCCACGTTCCAAGTTGTTATGAGCGATCTCTTTCGCCCTCTTCTATGTCACAAACTAGTAATTTTTTAATGATATCTTAGTCCATAGTCCCTCATGGGAAACACATTTGGTTGACCTCCAAGATGTTTCCCAAATTCTTTAGAATCATTTTCACGCCCATCCGCAAAACTGTAGTTTTGGTAAACAATCTATAGATTACTGGGCCATAATATTGATGGCAAGGGCGTTTCCATGGATCCAAATAAAGTAGAGGCTATCGTGGCTTTGCTGATTCCAAAGAATTACGGGGTATTTTAGGCTTAACGGGTTGCCACAGGAATTTTGTCAAAAACTATGGCAGCATTGCTCGCCCTTTAACTACTTAACCAAAAAGGATGCTTGCGGGTGGTCCGTTCAAGCTCAAACAACTTTTGATCGGTTGAAATTTGCATTGGTGACAGCTCTGGTCCTTGCTTTTCCTGATTTTTCAACTCCTTTTGTGATCAAATATGATGCTTTTGGTTATGGCATTAGGGTTGTTCTCATGCAACAATAGCGACCCATTGCATATTTTAGTAAGGGTTTAAGTGCTTAGAGTCTAAGTAAATCTGCATATGAACGTGAATTGATGGCTTTGGTGTTAGCAGTCCAACATGGACGACTTTATTTTTTGGGAAATATTCATTGTTTATGCAAATCAGAAAAGTTTACAGTCCTTTTTACAACAACGGATCTCTTCATTGGATCAACAAAATTGGGTTTTTAAGCTGTTGGGTTTTATAGTATGAGTTTCATGTCATTGCCACTAGGGGTCAATTTGGATTTTATAGTACGTATCGTCGTTTGGCAGCAAACTTATATTGGTCAGGAATGACCAAACCTATCAAAATTTTTATTCAGGACTGTGATATATGTCAACGCTACAAGGCTAGTACTTCTTTACCCAAGGGTTTGTTGCAGCCACTCGACATTCCGAATATAATATGGGAAGAATAGTCCATGGATTTCATAGTGTCCGGGTCTACTTCCTTCCAAAGGGTTCATCATTATTCTTGTCGTGGTTGATCGCTTAACAAAATATGCTTAGTTTATTTTGCAAAAACATCCTTAAACAGTGAAATCGATGGCTGAAGTGTTCATTAAGGAGGTTATCCGACATCATGGGATTCCCAAGTCCATTATTAGTGATCGAGACTGTCTCTTCCTTAGTATGTTGTGGCAGGAAATCTTCTGGTCCATGGGCACTAACCTTCATTTGAGTTACGCTTATCACCTACAATCTGATGGTCAAACTAAAGCGATTACTATTACTTGAAAGCTTATTTGCGTTACTTTGTAGTAGATCAGCCAAAGACTTAGACTACTTGGTTAGGGCAAAATATTAGTATAATACGACATTTCATGCATATACAGGCACCACTCTGTTCACCACTATCTATGGGCCACCTCCTCCTTCAATTTTACAATTTATACCGAGGGAATACGAGTGGAGGCGGTGGCTAGAGATTTATAGGATTGTGATGAAGCTTTACACCAACTAAAAGTTCATCTAATGAATGCTCAAAGTATAATGAAGTCTTAAGAAGATAAAAACGACAATATATAAGTTTTGAAGTAGGGGATTGGGTTTATGTCAAATTAAAACCTTCGTGACAACTATCAGTTACGAGTCGTATACACCAAAAACTGGCTGCTAATTTTTGTTGGTCCTTTTCAAATTGAGGACAAACTCGATGTTATGGCTTATAAATTGAAATTACTGGCTACTTCAAATATTCAGTCATTTTTTCATGTTTTTCTATTAAATGGGTGGTTTCGGGCCCTACTAAAGCCATTTTACCCTCGAATTGGATATTGGCAATGTTACTCCAGTAGAGCCGATGGTTGTTTTAGCAGCGCGTGTACTCCAGGATGGTTTGGGAACTGATAAAATAATGGCTTGTTCAATAGCAGGGACAAACAAAAGATGAGGCCACATGGGAAACTTCAGAATGGCTAAAGCTTTAATTTCCTAACTTCAGTCTTGAGAACAAGACTATTTTCGAAAGGGGAAGTAGTGATATGAACTCAAATATCCAGACTAATCCAAAAATGTTACAAGTCTATTCTAGGAGGGGCAAAGGGAAAAGTGGCTAAAGCATGCATTGTTAGAAAAGATATTATAAATAAGAGTGGGGTAAGGGAATGAGAAGTTAGTTAGGATGTGGCTAAATGTGAGTGGCTCTTGTATCATGCAAAGAGAGAGGGTGTAACCCTGGTGTTCTATTGTTTTCTTGTTTCCTTTTGATCGTAATTCTACGACTTTTAATATAGTAAAACCCTACTTTCCATTGATAACTCTTATTCTATTTATCGATTCCTAACAGGATGAGAGTACTGTAATAGAGAAAGAAATAATAACAATAAGAGAAAAACGAGAATTCTTATTACGAAAATGAATATGTTTTGTTCTTACCATAACACTCGTATATATATACGTGATTAGAAGTCAATGTAATGAATTTAAAGTTATTAAGAAAATAAAAACTTGAAGTTTAAAAAACAACAATAATTAATATTCATAAGACTCTCCATTAGTTACCAACTTGATGCGCTTGAAAATATGCATCGCTAAAATCTTTTCTAAGAAAATTCATTACAACAAAACCATAGTTAGGATAAAAAACAAGTGCACTCCCTCCCCTAAAATCTTTGCTAAGAAAACTCATTACAACAAAACCATAAGTAGGATAAAAAAAGTGTAAACCCCCCACCCAATGCTTTTATCAATTATCTTTCTACTTAAAAAAATTATTACTACGAAAACTCAATAAGAAAAAAAGCTTAACAAATGAAAAAAATACAACGTGTATAATACCCCCTTTTGTTTTAACATATATCATTCAACGTTTGATATAGTTGGTCAAAAACATGTGTAGTTAAATCAAATCCTACTTAACTCCTTGATGTGTAGTTCTTTATGCTAAGTAATGTTATATAATCTATATTTTAAAGTTACATGATTACTATCATAAAATAGGTATCATAAGCTCTGTCACCAGATTAAGCTTCATACGCTTGTAAGACTAAACAAACTTATTTTATTGGGTTAGTAAAATATGATTTTTAATCTTCATCCCTTAAATGAAGCGAAATATTTGTGTTGACACATTTTGATGTCTTCTCACTAAACATCTAGATCATGTTGATATATTTAAATATTATATATATATATATATATATATATATACATATATATATATATGATGCGGTGCGGAGTGTATTTATTTTGATAAAGATTTTTACACATATTCAGTTTTAATTGGTCATTACTAATATTAAACCACACACACAAAAGACAAGTGTACTTATCGTATGGTAGTATAGTGGATTGTAAGAACTGAGTATCAATCCGTGGACACACCTATCCTACTCAACAATCTTAGTATTTGACTATCAGATCTAGTTTTTATTTGAGAAAATAATGAGTTGCATTGATAAGATTTTTGGGGTTTAAAAACAATAATTGAATTAAAGTAAAATAAAATTGAAACGTTTGGATTTAAAACTGTGACATACGGTAATTTTTTGGTTACCAAACTTCGTTAGTTCCGTTAAGTCTTGCATACACGTGTCGTGAGCACACACTAGTTGTCGTTGAACGTTGGTGACTTAATAATAATAATCTATGATAAACAATAATAATCTAATAAATAATGTTGATTATTAGTTGTGATTATGTGGTTTATGAATTTATAAAATTTTAAATGTTTATTGCAGGATCGGTGTTTGTCACTTAAACACAAATGTTTTCTCTCAAACTCACCTAGAGTCGCACTCGGGTAAGAATCAAGAAGAGTTGATCACAATATGAAAAGTAACTAAGAACACAGAAAGATAATTTCAAGATACTTTTATATATTGATTCTCAACTCACAATACAAATAACTCTTACAAGCAGATTTTTTTTCTCTATCTTATGAATTACAAGGAGAACCTATATATAATACTATCTACAGCAGGATATACTTTGATACCAGCTGGGATCCTATACCTAAAGTCTATACTACAAGACTGAAGATTAAGGTATCTCGGATAAAGTCTTATCTGAGATTAGGTAGTCAGGACATATCCCTAACTTACCTTTTGTCACCAACTAAAGATGGTAACAGTACTATCATGAAAAGGTAAGCAGTGGAATAAAGTATGGTCAACAACATGGTTCTTTAGGAAGAAGCATTGTTCATATCAAGCTTGTACATATCCCCTTTCCTGGGAGATCTAAGAAGCACCAATTCCGGAGGAATTGTCATCCCTAGTTTGAGGATAATGCACTCATGTTCTGTGAAAAGCATTTGGTGCTTTTGATCACATAATTGAGAAACACTTAACAGATTGTGTTCAAGCTGTTTGACAAAGTTAACTTTGTCAACGGTTAACATACCATTGGATATACTCCCTCTGCCAGAAATATATCCTCCGGCCTCACCTCCAAACTGGACAGGACCTCCATCATAATGTTGAAATTGTTGAAGGAGATGTATGTTCCCTGTCATGTGCCTGGAGCATCCACTATCTATAATCCATACATTGTTGTTCTTGTCAAATGGATGTTCCTGCATATAAGATGAGAATTCAGTTCTGTTTGGAAACCCAAGCTTTATTTGTCTTGGGTTCTTCCAAAGATAATGACATGAGTGAACCAAATGATATGCATGGGGGTTCAACAAAGGTCTTTGAGGAAGAGGTTTGGGCTGCAGCATCTTTCTTGATCTTCCAGTCCACCCTTTGGCTGATTTTGGAGGATGAGCTTGTAGAAGCTTTTGCAGCATGGTCTTCTTCCGAAGCTTCTTTTTTTTCGGAAGAAGTCCTTACCACCTTCTCTTCCAAAGCAGTCTTCTTCTAGGATGGTTTCAAGAGAGCTTTCTTGTTTTTCTGAACCTTAGTAGCTTTTGCTTCCGAAGCCATTTTCCTTTCGGAAGAAAGAGTTTCTTTCGAAAGCAACTTGGCTTTGGAAACTAGCTTTCCCTTCTTCAACTCTTGAACTGTATGGAAAGGTCCAAATGTGAAACCTTCCCTGACTCCTTCTTTCCTAACATTATTTGCATAATGTGTGCTTACAGGATTGTAGTAACAATCTTTTGCCATGTGATTTTGCAGGCCACACATGATGCATGCAATGTTAGTCTTTTTGGGAAGTGAGGGTTGCTGTTTCTTGGTTTTCTTTTCTTCGTCAGCAACCTTTCCCTTCAACTTCTGATCCTTTGGTAGGATAAGAATGTTGGTATTACATTCCTTTCCTGAGTCAGAAGTACCCAACACCTGGAAACCAGCTGAAACAAAGACACCCTTCTATTTGGGGTCAATTTTCAGTTTGGATTCAGCCACTTTCTTAGCAGTTCTCCTAGCAGCTTTAGCTCTGCTTCTTCTGGCTTTGATGGTTAGGATTTGATCATCATAGGAAACGATAGGTGTATCTACCTGTTCATTCCTGTGGTGGCCACTATTGGTGCCTCATCTTTTAACTCTGGAAAGAGAGGGTTAGCAGTTGGAACCTCTTGCTCATCAGTACCACATCTGGGCTGTCTGATAGACTCATAGGAGTGTGGTGGAGCAATTTCATTGGTTCCCAACCCTTCTTTGTTCTGATAACAGAGTTTGGAATGGGAGGATGATGCAAGAATAGCTTGGAAGTTTTGCTCAGAGATAGCATGCTTCCTGGCCAGAGCCTCAGCAGTGATAAGCTGGGCTTGAGCCTCAGACAATTTGGATATCAGATCCTTGATTTGAGTCTTGTAGTTGGTGTGTTCATGTTCAAAAGAGATATAATTTTCTCCAACTCATCAATTTTCTTTTGATAGTCAGATTAAGCTCTTTTAAAATCAGATTTTAGAATATTTAAAGACTCAATGTCAGATCTGATTTCCATATTGTAGTCCTGATAGAGTTTAACTTTAGTTATACAGGCTGGAGTGCAGAGATGTTCATATACCTGGGCATCATCTATTCTGGCCATGAGAGCTTGAGCAGGAGTCACGTCCTGTACCATGAAGCTCCAGTCAACTTCTTGAGCCATTGCAGGTGTCTCAGTTGACTTCTCAGTGGGCTTTGAGTTTGAGGGATGTGTGGAGGCCTGTGGGGTTCCCGGATTGGTCTTAGGAGCCTTGTATTCCCTTGCAAAATGACCCAGTTGGTTACAATTGTAACACTTTGCTCTGGTTTTGTCAAACCCGAACTTGTTGGTAGTTGGGTTTTGAGGGAAGTGCCTTCCAGGTTTCTTAAAGAACTTCTTTGCTCTGTAAGTTAAAAGAGCCATTTGCTGGACAATGTCCACGTACTCTACGTCATCTGGGCTGAAGCACTCAAGATCATCAAAGCAGTAGTGAAAATCTCCTGAGTGTCCACCTCCTGAGACAAAGGCACAACTTTCCTGGAAGGAGTTGTGTTGAGCCTGTTGAGACCTTGGAGTCTCAGGATAAGTGATGTAGGGACCAGATGAGCAGGATGGCTGCTGATAAGTCAGGAAGTGCTGAGGTTGAGGGGTTAATGAGCCTTCAGCAACCATTAAAGCGTTGCTAGCAGGAAGACTCATGGATCTGCTTGTTTGATGGCCTTTCTTACTCTCCATCTCTAGACGGTATCCATCGAGGATGCCATAGAGCTCAGTCATGGAAAGAGTGTTCAAGTTTTCTGTTCTCTTGATAGAGACACACTAGAATGTCCACTCATTTGGAAGAGCACTCATGAACTTTCTGGTGAGATCTCTAAGTTTAGGAGTGATCTTTACAGACTGAAGGGAAGAGATAAGATCCATGTACCTGAAGTACTGCTGGCTGAGGGTCTCTCCAGCAATATGAGTGAAGTTCTCGAACTGCTGCTTCAGTGAGTCCTTTTTTGAGTCGTTGGAGCAAGAATACATCTGAGCAAGTGCATCAAACAATTCTTTGGCAGTCTTGCAATGCTCAAACCCCACCATAATAGAGTTCGGTATTGCAGTCATGAGAATAGTCATAGCATTGCTATTGATGTCCATCTTCTTTCTGTCTTCATCAGAATAGTCCTCGACAGCCTTTTCTATCATGGCACCGTTTCCACCAGGTGAAGCCACCTTTGGTTTGTACGGTCCGTTGACAATCGAGTTCCACATCTTGCTGTCTTGGTATCTGATGAAGCCTTCCATTCTTCTACTCCAAGACCTGAAGTTTTCAGGGGTGATGATTGGCGCTTTGGTCATCGTCCCCATATCTACTTTAGATTTGTTGAGGGCCATTGAGGAAGTGAGTGGTAGGGAGGAGTGAAAACAGGTTGATTTGGATGGTTAGATCACGCAATCAAGAGCCTGAGAAGCTCTGATACCAATTGCAGGATCGGTGTTTGTCACTTAAACACAAATGTTTTCTCTCAAACTCACCTAGAATCGCACTCGGGTAAGAATCAAGAAGAGTTGATCACAATATGAAAAGTAACTAAGAAAACAGAAAGATAATTTCAAGATACTTTTATATATTGATTCTCAACTCACAATACAAATGACTCTTACAAGCAGATTTTTTTTCTCTATCTTATGAGTTACAAGGAGAACCTATATATAATACTATCTACAGCAGGATATACTTTGATACCAGCTGGGATCCTATACCTAAAGTCTATACTACAAGACTGAAGATTAAGGTATCTCGGATAAAGTCTTATCTGAGATTAGGTAGTCAGGACATATCCCTGACTTACCTTTTGTCACTAACTAAAGATGGTAACAATACTATCATAAAAGGGTAAGCAGTGGAATAAAGTATGGTCAACAACATGGTTCTTTAGGAAGAAGCCATGCTGTATCAGAAGTCTGCAGTGGAGTGTCAGAGACCATACTTGTGTCCACTGGCCATAGCAGTGTCTTCTGAAGGTTAAATGGTTTCGGAAGAGTAAGTACTTCCGAAGTCACTTTATACTTCGGAAGAGGCTGCTTCTTCCAAGACTTGGAGACTTCTTCATCATACTTCAGAAGTGGTCTTCACTTTATTCTTCTAAGTCTTGAACTTCGGAAGTATGCATTTGTCTTCGGAAGTATGCATTTGTCTTCGAAGTAGAATTCTGTCTTCAGAAGCTGGACTTTTCCTTTGTCTTCGGAAGAAATCTACAACCTTTGGAAGTTCAATGAAGAGCTTTCGAAGCCTTTTGCATGCAGCATCAAAATAACTTAAGTGATGTAGTTTTGGTTGCATTAGCCGTCTTCTTGATCCAGCATTATTTTATAAATTCTACGCGATAACGTGACACGTGTTATATATATATATTCTATGTGTTATGTGATTTGTTGTAAATATTTAGGATTATTATTATTGGTTAATAATACTTGTGTTTAGTAGTTAAAAACTATTTAAAAGGTATTAAAAAGATTGGTTTTTATAAAATATAATTAAAGGGGTTTACTTGTAATTGTTCTAAACCTAAAACATACCTCAAATACAACCCTAATCCCCCCAAACCCCAATTTCGGCTGCAACTCTTCCAAACACCTTCATCCATTGTGAATTGATCCAAGAACACATACACAAGTTGAATTCCAAGTGGTTTCAAGTAGTACAAGTTGTATGCAAGTGATAATTATCATCAAAGCACATCTAAAGGTTAGTTTTGATTGGTTGTTCATAGTTTTTGTTGAAAATGAACCCTAATCCACGAAATTTTGATGAAAACCTGAAATTGATAATTGTTAGATGATTATATGATGTTAGTTAGGTTGTATGAATGTTGAATGATGTTGATTATGCAAGAAATCTAGGGTTTGATCATCTAGTTCATACATTGCCATAAGAGGAAACTTTTTATTCTTGGAATTCATGATTTGATGATGCTAAGATGTTAGATGTAATGCTTAGATGTTAGTTTAATTGAATTGTACAAGAAAATCCATGAAATTGTGATGTTGATCATGACTTACTAAAAGTAGAAACTTTTGTGTATGATGTTTGGCAATTTGGATGTTTTGGAGATGATTAACATGTTAGAATGAATATTATGAAGTTGATTAGGTATAATATTGATGAAATTATCATTGGATTGGATGCTAGAACACTTTTGGGTGTTACTTTCCCAAAAGAGAAACTGTATTTTTGTAGAACTTTGGATGTGATGATTTTGGGCATGCTTATGATGTTAGGATCATGTTAGAATGATTGTGGATGATGTTTTTGTGTTAGAATCTGTAATTGAGTTGTTATGGATGTTGGTTGATCATGTAGGAAGTATAGGCTTTGTTGATCATGCATGAGAATGGATTATGGTTAGTGATTAGGAGATCATTTTTGGGATTGAAACTGATGGTCAATGTGTATGTTGGTTGGAATGAACTAATGAATGAATGTGATTATGATTTTCATACACGCGTGCGAATCTGAGGACCCTACTTAGTAGGATTGGCAGGGTTTAAGATGTGAAGTCGTGAGTGGCTTCACATGGCATGTGGTGCATGATTAGTCTTCGCGTATTGTGATGTATTTATATATATATTAAGCATAATGATTATTGAAGATTTGCATAAGTGTATGATGATCTAGTGTGGCATGATGACTTAGGTGGAACCTAGGTTATTAATGTGATATACATGGATAAATTGCATGATACTCTTTTATGTTAAGTTATCATATATGATTAAACTA
Organism: Flaveria trinervia; assembly: GCA_025506515.1. Classification (NCBI taxonomy): domain Eukaryota; kingdom Viridiplantae; phylum Streptophyta; class Magnoliopsida; order Asterales; family Asteraceae; genus Flaveria; species Flaveria trinervia. The sequence goes on along the minus strand of CM046452.1, from coordinate 49,439,332 downwards.
TATTTCAACTAATATGTCACCAACGGGTCAAACGGGTCAACTAGGTTAACCAAGGATTATTGAGGTTCTATGTGTACACGTACTTATGTACTTGTGTGTTCTAGGTAACCTTTGAAGGGTTGTCTTTGCATCTATCACGAGTCTCTTTATTCACTATCATTACACACCAGGTGAGTTCATGCCCCTCTATTTTTATAAACTCTTTTCTGGGGGAGGTAGCATACTTGTACTCAAACACTATTTTATTATTATAAGTTGTGTACGTTTTAACATATTGCTTAATACCTTGAAAAGTCCTCACACTTTCGAATTGTTAATAATGGTAACTAGCGGGAAATCTTGGGTACTACTACTAGGTGTGACGAGGTCAAATGGGTGCAATATTATCCTAAACACAAACATCGTCACGACCTGGTAAGTCGTGACGGGAGGCAACAAACGAAACACAGTCAACTTCGATTGCAAAATCACTATTGTTATTACTTGTGAATATAGACTAGCTATCTTATTCAATACACTTCTTATGTTATACAACTATTAATATTTATGGTAAACGCAAACTCTTGAACTCACAAACCATTGTGTTGACATTTTTAGTATGCTATTCTCAAGTCGTTAACTCAGCTTGCCAATAGGAGCACAACACGGGTCCATCATGCACCCTAAGGCTTTATTTCATAGACAAATTGTTTATCTTTTATATATGGATTTTAAACATTGGGATGGCACGTTTTTGTCATATTATGCATTCATTTACTTTGGGTTTGTCTTGTTTTGCAAAACGCTTCCGCATGGTTTTTAAACTTTTGAATTTTGGTTGGTTTTGTTTTGAATGTGGCATATAGTGTCGTTCTGAGTAACTAGCGACTGTGATCCTGGTTTGTTCACACGCCTCGCGGTAAAACTCCGCGCGTGGATTTTGAGGGTGTGACAAAAACTATGGAATAAAGGCTATCATCCTAATTAGATTACACTTATGTAAGTGTGATGAATTGGTGGTGTGATTAAAGATATTTATTAATGTAACTATGTTATGTTATAAAGGTGAGCTGGCATTATTTCTCGTCTATCCGCTCCGTAGTGACTAGGATCATGTCACGCTGAGTTTACTGCTTAGATCAAAGCGCTAGGTAATGGAGGTAATCTTTTGTGACCTTTTTGATATACGATTTCTAAAAACATAACTTAATGTTAAAAAACGTTGATTAGGTTCCTTCCTAACATACCATTAGTTTCAGAAAACTGTAACAATTACTGTAGATTTCTCAAACTAATAAAAGAAACCCGCAAATGATCAGAAAGTTAAGGTGATATGATTTCTAATAACCATTTCTAGTTCATTAGCCATGGATTTATTATGAAGACTGGTTTCACGAATGAAAGTTGATCATACGTTTTTCAACCGTGTATGACAATCATAATCACAAACATAAGGTTATAACTTCCCGTTCAAATGTAGATGCTACCCATCAAAAGTTTTCCCAAGACCACCATAACATTAATATAATATATATCACACCACTAGTTCATAACAAATACATAAGTTTCATCCAATTAGAATGAAATAGGAGTTTAGCTCATAATGAGCTTGAACATAACAACAAATAACATAGAAGATAGATATGAAATCATCAATGAATTGGAACAATTAAACGGTGATCCACAATGGATGACATTTAGACAATCCCGAGCTTCTTCCAAGTGTTGTATGCACCTCCCGAGCCTCAAAATGATCTTGAAGACTTTATTCCCAAGAGAATTCTGTAAAGTAACTCTCCCACCAAAGTCTGCCGAAATGGTGAACTTAGGACTCTATTTATAGGTTTTATGGAGTGTTTAAGCATGGCCCCGTGCCTAAAAGGCACGATCACGTGTTAGTACAATGCTTACGAAAGTTGGTCGGCTCGTACGTGCAGGTTGTGTCGGGCATGGCCCCGTGTTGAAGGTGGGGTGTAAGGCCCCGTTCCCGGAGACCTCACAGCTGGTCAATCATAGTAGCTAACACATTAAACCTTATAATTATACAAACTTAAGCAGCGGAAATAATTTATCAAAAACCATTCATTTCATTTAAAATATTGTTGTTGAGTAATACATCATCATTTAACTGTTTATAAAAGAATTGTTTTACTGCATTACAAAACAACAACAACATAAAATACGAATGGATGTCAGTCTTTCCCTGCTGAGTGGCTTCACCCTCGTGCCATTCTCAACAATAATTACCTGCCAACTTAAAATGTATAAAAGTCAGCGTTGCTGAGTGAGTTCTAGTTTTAAAAGTAATAAAATACTTTCTATATATTGTATATGAAAATACTCTTTTCTGTAAAATACAACTCTTTACTGTATATGCGAGCACGCATTAACTATATGAACAGATATTGTTTGTTTTCTTTACTGTATGTCTTGTCTGTTCTATAAACTTTTATCTTTATCTTTCACTTTTTGTATGGAGCAATGAGCAATACCCCAACTGTATGCGCGATGGAAAACGGGTGATGGGCCATCTATATCCCTCGAAAGGGTCAACTATATCCCCCGAAAGGGTCAACTGTATCCCTCGAAAGGGTCAACTGTATCCCTCGAAAGGGTCAACTATATCCCTCGAAAGGGTTCTGTGTACTGTATACAAGGCCGTCCCAATCACCCAGGACACGCTGCAAAGGTCCTGCCAATCTCAATTTACTGGCCATGTGTGCATAATAGGGTAACTAACCTACAACACAGTTGAGCTAATGACAACATGGTCATGTACCTCCTGTAAGCTTGCAAGACTTGTTAACATTTTTATTAGTGTTCCTCTTTTTTTCTTTATTGCTCTTTCACTTTATTATTACGATATACTTTACGTTACGATAATAAACATACCACATAAAGTTACATACTATAAGTAGTAATAATAATAGCAATAATAATAATAATAAGGAACAATAATAATCATGCATGGAACATCATCATAAATAAGCCCCAGTAAACCCTCGGTCAAAACCCTAAAAGCACAGACTCCCAGAAAATTCTGTAAAAATTTCTAAGTGCTTAGGCGCTTTGGCACTATTTGGGCGCATGAGCCCTGTTTGGGCGTTTCATCACTATATAGGTGCATCAGCCAACACTTAATCATTTATCACTTAGGCGCATGAACTATTCAGGCGCATGGGCACTATTCGGGCGTATGAACACTTAGGCGCATGGGTCATTCGGACGCATGGACACTTAGGCGCATGAGCCACTTGGGCGCATGGCCCTACACTTAGTCGTCCGACTAATATTTCTAGGCGCATGGACCACTGTTCAGGTGCATGGGCTGTACTTAAACATTTCTAAGGTAATTTCAGACGCATGGGATGTACTTAAACATTTCTAAGGTAAATTTAGGCGCATGGGCTACTGTTCAGGCGCATGGATTACACTTAAATCTTTCTAAGGCATTTTCAGGCGCATGAGCCTTATCTAGGCGCATGGACCCTCTGTGTGTAACACGTTTCTAGTATGTTTTCAAACCCAATCATCGAACCCATCTGTTCTAAGCTTAACATGGCTATTCTAAACATGAATAACCTATAAGCATTCAAGAATTAACATCCAACATGCATAATACATACGGGTAAACATACATAAACTTTGAAAAATCATTTTAATACATTTTCAGCCCCAAAGATAGTTTAAAACAAGTAAAAACCAAGGTCTAGAACTCACCTGATGCAACTTGGGTGTTTCTTCCTTTCTAACCCTTTGCAACCGAGTTCAAACACCTAAAAACATCACCAAACACCTAAAAACATCACCAAACACACACACCCAAGCACATACACAAACACATAAGCATATAACCGGGATAAAACCCGTCATAAACACTTAAATACCATGAATTCTTACCTTGAATTCGATTTCTCTTCTTCTTCTTTTCTTCAAAACTCGAAGTTCTGCCCTCTCTCTCTCTAACCGAAAGAAAGTGTGATGTGAAGGGAGGGTGGGTGGCCATGCCCACCTTTACACCAACTTTTGAAGATTTTGTTCTTTTGGACACTTTTAGTCCCTCCACTTGGACTTTATTGCTTTTCTTTCTTTTATTCTTCATTTCTTGTCTTTTTAAAATAATCGGGTGTTACATGGGGCATGGCCTCGTGCTTGCTTTTAGGGGATAGTGCTTTTTTTCCTATCGGATGTCCAAACACGGGGGTGTGTTTTAGGAAAAGCATGGGGGCGTGTGTGCTTAATGAGGCACGACCCCATGCTTGGACTCAAAAGCTCGTATTACTTCAATTTCTTGTCAAATATGCTTCTATTGTCCATCTTGCCCTTTTAAGCACCTGCAAACACAATTTAACATTTTTAAGTACATATTCATCATTTTAAGGGAGATATTGAGAAATAATTGATGTGCTTTTGATAGGATTTTTATGTATAATTTGGAGCACATCAATATATATAGGGTAGGGTTCCTAAGAAAACCTTGTTTTACAAAAAAACTAAGAAAATAATTATCCACCATTACTTATGTAATCAATGGTTAAGATCATACAATGGAAATATTATAATTACATAAGGTTTAATGATTTAATTATTAGTTAATAAAGGTATAATAGGTAAAACACATACATAAATTATATGAAAACTTTTATTAGTTAATCAAATTCCTATAATCACTCTCTTCTCTCTCATAACTTACACCAAAATCTCAAGCATTTCAAAAACAAAATTAAACACTAAATTTTACTAATTTTTAAATATTAGAGTAACCGAATACAAATGGACTAAGAAAACAAACAAATGAACAGCAGTTGCGTTACGTATACATAATCACATTATACAACAATTTATTTTAATATGTAACATTATATCACACACTTATGATGCAATATCATACATATACGTAACCCAATAAAATTAGAATTTCACCATCAAATGAAATCTCAAATTTTCTAAAATTAGATATGATTATGTATATGTATATGTATATATGTATATGTATATATGTATATGTATATGTATACATGGTTTTCATTTGATCTCTCATCTGTATACATATATATATATACATATATACATATATATATATATATATGTATATATGTATATACATATACAGATACATATCCATATATGTATATGTATATGTATGTATATACATATATATGTATATATGTATATACATATATATGTATATATGTATATACATATACATATACATATATGTATATATAACATATATATATATACATAATACATATATATATATATACATATATATATATATGTATATATATATATATAGAGGAGAGATCAAGTGAAAACCATGAAATTTAACTTTCTAATTTTAAAACCATAAAAACCACCACTAACCAATCACATAATTTATAATTAATTTAACTTTCTAATTGTTTAAAGTATATTTAAGTAAAATTCAATCTTATTTTTCAAGGTCATCATAATTTTTTCATATAAACTTCAAGGAACGTCGATGGTGACGAAACGACGTACGTATACATAACTTGTAGGAGCTACATGTACGTAACTCTTAGTAGTGCACTTGATAACACATACTTATATATAAATAACCCATAAATGTATGTGACTCCTAGTTGTACACTTTGAAACACATACTTACATATATGTAACACCTGGTTTTCATTTATAATATGGTTTTCATGGTTTTCATTTATAATATGTTTTCAAAGGATCTCTCCCCTATATATATACATATACATATGTGTGTATATATATATGTATATATATATATAGGATTGGGTTCATATGAAAACTCTTAGTTTTTATGAGAACTTATTAACCCATCATATAGCCATTGATTTAATGTAATATAACAAGATTTCATTTAAAGGGCTACGATCAATTCACGGGGTAAAATAGTATTTTTGAACTTTTATGCCTTTTGTATCTTTTGTCAAAAGTTATTTATATATTTTAAATATTTATATATCTTTCTTAAAAAACTCACCATCTTTACCATTACCACAAATAGATTCTCATTTTCACCATCAAACACAACCCACCACCACCACTAGTCGAACACCATCCTACACCAACATCACCGTCCCCATCGTTCATATTCCTTTCTTTGTCTTTCACTTTAATGTTGACCATCAAACTGATGTTAACGCTTGTAATCAACCCAGTTTCTCAACACCGGCAAACAACCGGCCATGAGGTAGATCAACGTAGATTATCGATACAACACTCATTTCAGAACCTAGTGGTTGCTGGACAACATACGTGTTGTCCTGGTAGAAAATGTTGGAGTAATCATAAATGTAAGAGAGATTCAAAGGTTTCTAGAAAAAAAATGTCATGCCTATTATGCAGGATGTTGTTGAAATCATGTTTCTTGATTCAGTTTTGTTTTATCTTGGAAAGGGTTATTGTAGTTGTGATCTTGAAGAATGCTTAGTTTGCTTCTTGGTTTGTACTTTTGTTCATATATGTTTGATTTCTTATTTTGGAAGGTGTATTTTCATCTATTAATAAACTTGATGGCAAGATTAATGTGTAAAGAAAACTTTGATTATTTATAAAAAGTGCCCACATCTTGCTACTCTATATTTTTTATAAGTTTTCTATTGTAAAGTATAAGATTTGTTAGAATAAATTTGGGTCATATGTTCTACAACTTGATGTTCTTACCTTACATTGGTTTACAAAAAATTTAAGTTTTGTTAGTGCATTTAGTATTAGTTTACATTGGTTTATGATTTAGAAAAATTAGTGGTGTAATTTCGATGCAGTAGTGTAATTACAGTGGTGTAGTTTTCTGTTTAATTACGTTACAATACTATAATTAGAGTGGTGTTCTTTTTGTTACAATGTAGTTATTTTATCTTTTGTTTACTTATAGTGTTGAAGTTTTGTTATAATAGTATAATTACAATGGTCTAGTTTTCCATTTTTTAGTTCGGCATTGTTACAATAATGTAATTATACTGGTGTACTTCTTATTACAGCGTAGTGTTTTTATTTTTGGTTTAATTACAGTGTTGGAGTTTTGTTATAGTGGTGTAGTTAAATGATGTAATGTCATTTTGTTGTTAGGTTGTTATAATCACGATATTACTATTAGCTGGAGTGGTGTAATGGTCGGAGTGGTGTAAAACAAAGGAATTATAAGGTTTTATTTTTGTTGTTTTTTTATATATGTTCGTTTTATGTAATTCACTATAAGGAGTTACAATATAATGTAATTCACTATACACTTAATAAAACATATTGTAATTAATTATAATTAAGTATATTGCAATGTGTTACATCACTGTAACATTGAAATAATATCCATACCATACATTTGTCTACAATTTATAGTAATGTAATATGTAACGTCCAAAACAAAAAGTTTAAAAATTTTCAACACTATATTGGAATTAAAGAGAAAAAAATAAGACAAAATAAACGATTTAATTATTATAAAAATATAAAAATATAAAAATAATAAAAAAGTTATAGAAATTTTAAAAATATAAGGGGTAACATTTTTATATAAAAGTTAGAAAAATAGAGTGAAATAAACGATGGTAGATGGTGATATTTGTTAGCATCGTATTAGACCTGTGCATTTGACTTTTGAGATAGTATGCAAAAATGTCTAATGTACCATTTTCAATTAAAAAAAGTTATGACCCATCACATAATCTTGTCTTTTCAAAATAAAATTAATGGATCAAAATAAATTAAAAAGTTTTCACAATAAGATAAGGTTCTCATTTAAACCTTACCATATATATATATATATACATATATATATACATACGCATATATATACATATATATATACACACACACATATATATATATCAAATGAGAAGTCTTATAATTTTGTGAGAACTTCGAGAAATCAAGGCGATATTTTAAAAAATATTATTTTAACTACTTTAATAACATTATTATTAAATTTAGCAACCTTATATGAGTATATATGTGACAATCTACATGTATTCATGTATTTTAAAACTTTACACATATGTAAATTGTAAAAACTTACATATGTGTATTGTTAAGTTTACACATACGTAAATTTATAAAATATACAAATACATGTCAATTAACACATATTAGTTCATTTTAAGATATTATTTTAATTACAATAATAGGTACCTAAATAAAATGTTAGTTTTTTTATTTTTACGAGTTCTCAGAGTTCTCACGAAAATTACGAGTTCTCGCTTAAAAAGTTAGACTGCTTTCCTCGATGATATCTCATCATCAATGTAACTGCGAGTGTAGTTAACTTTTAGGGGTGAAATTAAGAATAAAAATATGATTAATTTTTTATACTCATGCCCTGTTTTATATAATTTCAACTAAGTTGAATGTACGGCACTCGTCCAAATTTTTTAGTCCGCATATATCATCTTAGATTTATAGAATAGTTATTGAGGTTTGATATCTTGATTCATGTACTTATATCATTTACAAACTGATTTGTGTTTTTATTTAAAAAATTATTTATGTATACAAACTCATCATGATTTTGGATACTTAAACTTCCTCATTCAATTTATATATTGCACTTAAAAAATTCATTAATAAATTTCATTTTTAAAAACCATATAATGTTATTCTTGTACAAGATTTATTAAGATATCATAATCATCATGTAAGGTTTTATGTATATGTATATTGGTACATAAAGATTACATCTTTAAGTTGTTTCAAACTACTTTTTATGCACTCCATCGCTTTAGAAAACTCATTAATAATCTAATTGTATTTAGAATTGTAATGTAATCAATAAACATAACATATTTAGATGATATAGTGTAATCTTGTCACACCCCCAACCATGGTGGTTTCCCGCGGGACATGAACGTCATGGAATCAGTCACTGGTCAACCTCTACAAGATTTAGTAAAGCATACGTTGCAAATAAGTTTAAAAATACATAATTGTTGTCAGAGTTAAATAGTGGATGTAATAGAACTAATGTAAATTATTTCAAAGCATGATAAATACGAAAATAAATATCCCTAAATGTGATGAGATCAATGCTAGCTTAACCTGATGCAGACCTTAATTGCTTGAGAAAAACAAACATGAAAATATTTCAAAATAAAATTGGTGAATTGACAGGTTTTAAAGTAATAGTAAAACATGAAATGACCATAAATCTTTCCACGATTTGATTACCGATCATACAATGCTACAATATTATTTAATTATCGTAACCGAAGCTAGACTGTAACGGTAATAGATTGTCTTTACCTATGCCTACCGTAAGCATAGGGTGAACAGGCTAGTAATGCACCATAATCAACATCAATTTGAGTCAAACGCCCGAATCAAACCGACTAAATTGATACTATATAAACAGGGTGAAACACCCAAGTTGAATCATTTTCACTCTCTAAACATGTAATTCCATTCAAAATACACACACATGACATTCATCAACTCATATTCATCAACTCGTATTCATCAACTCATATTCATTGCACCTGTAATGCAATCGAAGTTAAACTTCTGGACATTGTCAACTAAAATTTATTGAGAGGATTGATCTGCATCACCTTTAGAAGCTTTACAACTCATCAATTAGATCATTATCATCTTTATTTATCAAATTCAATCTCAACTTAAGCTGTGCTATTTTTCTTTCTATTATTATCAATTTAGTATCAAATCAAGTCATTAGTTACATTATTTCACTCGATGCATATCAAAAACCTCAAACTTAATTTGGCTTAATATTCAATTTGGCATCCAAATTAATTAATCTGATTCTAGGGTTCTTATGAAATTTAAAAGTTTTGTATTTAATATTTTACCAAGAGTCAAATTATATACGGGCCTTTGGCCCATCGGTCAACATAATTTCTTATGCAATAGGGACCAGGGTTGACCCAGGCACCCCCTTTCTCTTTCTTTAATTCATTTTTAATTTATTTTAAATTCCTAAAATAATATTGTATTAATGTAATAAAATAATTTTCATTTGTTAATTGATATGAGTACAAAATTTTTGAACTAGTTTCTAGAAGATATTCTTTTCTAAAAAATTTTATAAATATAAAAGTCCACTAATCTGCTAACGAATTACCTATAAGTAAACAGTGTTTGCATATATATATATATATATATATATATATATATATATATATAATATATATATATTAAAATATTAAAAACAAGTCAATTCACATGGAAATATCAAGACTTATAATGCAATATTATAATATAAAAGACAAAACAACATAATCAAATCTAATAGTTGAATTGACTCGTTCTGCTAATGAAGCCTTATGATTGATTAAATTGACTTGGTCCACATACAAAGCCTTATGATTGTTTAATTGAATGAAACCTATTCCAATCACAACTCGAATATTCATATGGGTGGGTACGTAACCAATAGATCTATCATCACCACTCGAAAAATCATATATGGTGGGTTTATCAAACTAATAGATCTATAATTGTTATCATGGTTGCATTAATTAATAATTGTGTTAACATCAAGTTTATCTAACTATACATACAAAATTAAAGTAATAATAAAGTATGTCTTGATTTGAATTTAGAATAAATATCAATGATTGAATATCGTATCACATGATTTCTCAAAAATATAAAACATATGAAAATTGACTATGAACACTCACTTGATAGATGTGATTGATTTAAATACTAGTGATAGATTAGACACTAAAACTTTTCCTCACGATTAACCTAAGAATAATGTTCTAGATTAGAATAAGAGTAAATTACCATTTGCATCCCTGACTTTTGTTCATTTTAACCGTTTGCATCCCTATAGTTTCAAAACCTTGAATCGACCCCCATACTTTTATTTTTTTCCTTGTTTGCATCCCTGTGGCTGACGCCGTTAATATGAATCGTTAAAAGCGCTTTTTTTTCTCTCTCCTGCAGGGACATTTTGGTCATTTACTCTTTACCCCTTCTTTCTTGTAAAACCATTATGAGAGTTTCTTTTACCTCACCTCAACTACCCTTCCCAATCTCACTCTCTCACCTCCTCCCTCTCTCTCTCTATCTGTCTCTTCGTCGCTCTCTTCTCAAAGGAAGAAGATGGTCAGATGTGGTAAGTGTGGATCTGAAACTTTTGTTCGAACATCATGGACCGTAACAAATCTAGGCCGCAGATTTAACTGTTGTGCGAGAATGGGGAAAATTGTGGTTTTGTTAGTTGGGCTGAACCTGCACTATGTTCAAGATCTACAGAAATTATTAATAGGTTGTTAAGATCAAGCAACATGACAGAAGAAAGAGCTGGGAGGTTGGAGCATCAAGTGAAAAAATATAGAATGTTGTTAATTTTTAGTTGGTTCTTTTTTATTGTGTACTTGATTTGTTAGTGAAGTAGTAGAAGTTATTTTGTACCAATTGACCTAATTTTCTCCTAATATTGTAAAGGTCAATTAGTAATGGTTGTACAAGTTTAATGCATGCAAATGGATTTTGATTACATCTAAAAAGAACGAGTGGCAGTAACATGTTTGAAGCAACAAAACATGTTCAAAATACATACCCAAAATACATCTAATTAACATCTCATCCATATGCAAAATACATAAACTAGCTAACTACTGACTATTCAAAGGAGCACCTTGTGAAAGTTGTTGTGATGAACCTTGACCCTTGCATGACCTTTTATTGTGTCCATAATTCTTGCACAGACCACACTTAACAAAAAATCCTGTTTTCACCAACTTCCCATCTTTGTTAAGTTTACTTGCATCCACCTCCTCAACTGATTTCTTCCTCTTCTTTCTTGGTCTGCCAACTTGAGTATGATGCTTTGGAGGTATCAATATAGTTGGGGAATTTGATGGCATCCACATGGGTCTCCCATTGATAGGCTCAATGGTGTTTTTATATACATCCTTCTAGGTTTCTAACCAATACACTCTGGACACCCAAGCCTTAAGAATTGCATTTTGCTGGTCATAAATTGCCAAATCCCATATGCAAGCTACTGCATGCTTACAAGGCATGCTTGTAAGCTCCCGTCTTCTACATGAGCATGTTTGTTTCTCTAAGTCGACACAAACTTGATCCATCCATGGTCCACTTACTTGGTATTTTTTAACTCCAGCCATGATAACACTATACTCACTTGCTTGTTTCTTAATGAGATCCAAGCTTTTAGCTGCAAAGGGTGTAAGGGGCTCTGGACACTTTGAAATCAATTTGTGAACAACAACAAGCCTCTTAACATGTATTCCCTAACATACTCAAGACATGAAATTATAGGCTTGTCCTTACCCCTAACCAACTGTTTGTTAAAGACTTCACAAATATTGTTTAATAAAATATCACATGCCGGCCTACGTGTTTTATAAACACATATTGTGTAAGCTACTAATTTTGGGTTTTGAAAAACATCAATTGTAAAGACAACACATACCACTAAAGTGAGACCTACTTTAATGCTTTGAAGGGATTTGCTTCAACCAATCATACAGGATGGATCTTGTTTCCTTATGGTCTCTATTGTTTTTCAAATTCAGGTATTGTGGTTGAACTTGCACATTTTCATAAAAGATCCTTATACATGTGCCCTCTCCATTTTGCTTTCATGTTCTCATGAATATGTCCTAGGCAAAACCTATGCTCAGCTGCTGGAAACACCTTCTTAACAGCAGGTACAATTCCTTAAACAGATGATATAATTTCATTTTTAAAGGTTTATACATATTGCAATTAATAAAAGTATGTACAATTACCTTCTGCCTGTCACTTATGAAAGTGAAGTTTGAGTTTATGCCCAGATCTAGATTATCACCAAGAAGTTGTAGAAACCATGTCCATGAATCTGTTGTTTCAGCCTCCACCACTGCATATGCTACTGGATAAATTCCATTATTGGAGTCAACACCAACTGTAGTCAACATTTGTCCTGGGAATGGACCTTTCACAAAGTTCCCATCTAGACCTAATAGGTCTCTCCCACATGCTTTAAACCCAACTTTCATAGTAGCAAAGCAGATGTAAAGCCTTTTAAATTGTCTAGTTGAACTACTAGGGTTACACTCCATTTCAACCTCTAACTTAACTGTTGAGCCTGGGTTAGATCTTAACAACTCTTGATAGTAATCCCTCAATAATCCATACTGAGATACATAATCACCCTCCATTTTCTTTAATGCCATCACTTTTCCCACAAAGATTGTTTTGATAGATATTTGTATCTAGTTTTTCCTCTATAAGATGTCTTGTAGGGCCTTTAGGGGTATATTAGGGTTACACTCCAGTATGGGTTCTGCTTCTTTAGCAATCACTGAAGCTGTGTAAAGCCTGAGCTTTCTTGTTTGCATACAATTATGATCTTCTACAAAAGTCTTCACAACAAACTCATCTCTATTGGGCCTTGATATATGCATTTTCCATGGGCAAGTGGCAGGAGGGAACCTTTTTTGACCCATCTGCTTTTGAACATTCCCATTTTGCCCTTAACTGATTCCCTTCTTTTGGACCCATCTGCTTCTGAACATTTCCTATTTTGCCCTTCACTACAAAAAGAACCAACATTTTTACCATAACACACCACACAAATTCTTAGTTTGTCATATTTTACAAAAACTAGTTGCCTCCTAGTTTCACAACAATTGACTTAACAATGTCCTTGACCTCTTCTTTATCTCTAAAGGTTTGACCAACATAGAATGATGATGATACAACAACTGATTTCCAGTTTCTATTCTTTCTATTTAGCTTTTTAATTGCCCTTCGAGATGGAGCAGCATCTTGATCACTTGCACTATCAAAATTATCTAAGTCAACCTCTGCAGTATCATCTTCATCACTTTTATCATCTCCAGGCAGATCATCTACATTCATGTCAACAAATGCTCTGTATTCTTCCATATCAACCTCCACATCCTCTAAAGAATTATCTACATCTACAATAAAATCTTCATCATCAGATGAAGATCCACCACTAACATATGCACTAGAGGAATTGTTATGCTGATGTTGTGGCTCAGTCTGATCACTAGAAACATTGTTATGTTGATGTTGTGGCTCAGTATGATCACCAGACACATTGTTATGTTGATGTTATGGCTCAGTCTGATCACCAGAAACATTGTATTGTTAATGTTGTTGCTCAAGTTGTTCTGTACGAAAGGGTTCCATAAAATTAGATAAGAAAACATCATCTTGCAACATGTCAATAGAATCAACCCCTTCTGCTTCTACCACTGGTTCTGCCCCTTCATCCGGACCTGGTTCTGCCCCTTCATCCTCTTCACATTCTATCACTGGTTTTGCCCCTTGATCCTCTTCACATTCTATCATTGGTTCTGCCCCTTGATCCAGACCAGGTTCTGCCCCTTCATTCGGACCTGGTTCTGCCCCTTCATTCGAATCTAGTTCTGCCCCTTGTGCCTCTGCAGGTGGGCGGACCTCCTGTTCAAACCACTCTAGTAGTAATTGTCTACTGCAAGGATTAGATGGTCCACTATCATCAATCTTTTCGATTATCACCTTTGACCTTGGTTAGGAGACATTTCGTAGGTCTTTAGCCTTGTAACTTTGTGTTCTATGTATAGTTCAATCACCTTAAACATGTGCACGTATTGTTGCATGTTATGCACATTCATATCACCACCCAGAGCTCTTAAGCCAAAATCCAAGTCCTGACCAGGAATCTTAAAGTTGTAATACATTACCTCATCCCCATCATAACCTAACTCTTCCATCATAGCATCAACATCATAAGTTGAAAACACATCAATGTCTACCATGTCCACGTATGTAACTTTGCCCTTCACATACCTTCTTCCTGGGAACTTCACAAATTCTCCACCATGATGGATTTCAAGTGTAAAATAAGTAGGCGTATGAGCTGTAACATGTATACTATCATATTAGAACATATTGATACTAAGATAAACCCTTAACTTAAGTTGATTTTGAAGAAAACATACCATATACTTCGATCGGATTAAACCCTGGATCATCTGCCTCACGAATGTACCATGTAGGATAAACCATCTTTCAAATGGGTTTAAGGCCACAATTACTTAATAGTTGAAGATGATGATGGGTTTAAGGCAAGCAATCACACAATCGGGTTTGAGCTTAATAGTTGAAGAATATGATGATGGGTTTAAGATTAGAATGTAACTTGAAAATGGGATTCATAATATGTAAAATAAACACATTCAAAAAAGAAGGGGAAAACAGTAAATGACCAAAATGTCCATGCAGGAGAGAGAAAAAGAAGCGTTTTTAACGATTCATATTAACGGCGTCAGCCACAGGGATGCAAACAAGGAAAAAAAATAAAAGTATAGGGGTCAATTCAAGGTTTTGAAACAATAGGGATGCAAACGGTTAAAATGAACAAAAGTCAGAGATACAAATGGTAATTTACTCTTAGATAATAATGTTTTAAAAATAGTCATAGACTAGGTTCAATTGAGATTTAAGGTTTAATAGTTTTAATGAAATAATGTAATCAACTTATACAACTTGATTAAATAACATATAGTATATTAACTAAGTAAATATAATAATAATAATAATAATAGAATTATTAAATATCACTAAAATATTAATTTATAACATTTGAATGAATATTTTTATGTGAAAATAAAATAACTACTTCGATAATTAATTATATAATAATTTGGACAAAATAATTAACTATTTAAAAGTTGTACAAAATATTAGTTTAAAATAATTTAAAATAGTTATGTTTGATTTAAAATATTTATATAAATTTTAAAACTTATAAATAAATTTTAATAATGTTTTCATAACATTTATATTCATTAAAAGATAATAAAACATGAAATGAAAGCTGTTAGAATTCTAATAAAAAGTAAACAATGAAATCTGACATATATTATCAAAACTAATTTTAAATTACTTTAATAATAAAAAGTTCACTTAAAAAAATCTTGAGGAGGCCCGGTTCAAACTTGGGCTTTCCTATGAATGATGATAATTTTAACTAGTAGCCCAAAGCACACAATTTAAGGGGTTGTTTGTTTTCGACTGATAGGGTTGACCCGACTGATTCGGTCAGCGGGTCAACCCGTTTGATTTCAGCTTTGCGGCTAGTTGATCGGGTTTTCGTTGCTGATCCAAACCTAGAAACAAAAGAAGCTGACCGGCTGATTCGCAGGGCGCCACCTCCTCACGACCCGCAAACCCGCAACTGACCGGGCAATGTTTCTCCTTTGGCTTTGGCCTCGCGACCCGCAACAGCGAACAATGTGGTGTGTGGTTCCCTCGCGACCCGTAGACCCGCACCGCCATCGCCTTTGACTTCAACTCTCAGTCGGTTTTGTGGTGTGGTCGGACGGTGATAGTGGGGGTGGTGTGGTGGTTATCGATTTGGTTCTAGTCAGATGCTGAATTAAACAACCAAGTTTCAGTCAGATGCATACCCAGTCAGATGCATACCCAGTCAGAACTTCTAACTTGGTCAGCTTCTGACTCAATCAGATCTTACTGAGTCAGTGTAAACAACCAACCCATAATTTAAGTTTGATTTACATAAGCTAAACAATTTATTACAAGAAATCTCCAAATCAATTGAAGTTTGATTTAAATAAACTGAACAACTTATTACAAAAAATCCCCAAATCACCATGAATCATACTACAGATTCGTTAAATTGAGCATGACATCGAATAAATAGTTAAATCAAATATGGGGTTTTTGCTCTCCGTATGAAATCAAGTAATGAAATTACTAGATTGAGAATGAAATCAATGGTGATAAGAGAAATGAGTAGCAAATGAAAAGAAGTTGATTCAAGATGAAAACGATGATTATAATCAAATCATTTTTGTATAAAGCATGAGAGTGATTATGATTTATAGCCCTCTATTAATTTTTGTTTGAATAGCTCATAAGGTCGATAGTGTTAGAGTTACGGGTTGTAGTGGATGTGATAATAAAAGTCGAGGTGTGTGTGTTTCAATTGCAATTGAGGTTATTGAAAGTTTAAGGGAATAAAAATGAATGTTTTCCCTAAATTATATAGTCTCAATTGAGACTGTTTCGACTTGTACGACTTAACTGAAATGATTTGGGTGTTTCAAAATTAGTTGGATGTTAACTACAGGATTTTAAACAGAGATACATTAAGGGTTGAATTCACAGTGGCCGAGTATGTGTTTCAAGTCAATTATTTAAGCCATTTCATTGGATTTCAAGCTAAAACATATTCAACTTCAAACATGGGTTTCGGTTTCAGGTGAACACCATGAAACGAGCGTTACATTTGAATTTTAGTTGGTCATGGGTTCGAGGCAGAATCGCGTGTCGTTTGGGTCGGATTAATTCGGTCAATCTGATTTGATAATGAGGTTTTGGAGTCACCAGAGCTATGCTAGAGTTCGGCTGGAACATGAACGATAGGAAGAGGTTTGAGTTTGATTTAAGGAAACCTTTTAGACCATGCGGTTTATAAATTTATCATTTCATGTTCAAATGTTTTAGTTTGAGTTTTTAAAATTTACAATTTTCTACCTAAACTTAATACAACCATAATTTTATTAACTAAACAAGTTTTTAATTTTTAAAACTTTATAATTTTATAAATCTTGTAAAAAATTTCTAATTAAATTATTTACTGTAATTAATTAAGAGATTCTATCAACTGATACATAACTCTTTAAATTTATAAAAAAATGTTTTATAATTACCGATTACATTAAATTGTTATAAATTAAATAAATAATATATAATTATTGTATTTGACACACTAAAATAAACAAAATGATTAAATAATGACCTTATCAACTAAAACAATTCTTGAAACTTTGTAATTTAGTTATTTATTTTAATTAAATACATAAAACTTCATACTTAATACTTATTCTATAAAATTATAAAGATTAATTTTGTAATCTTTTAAAATTAACATATACTAAATGAGCGACAGAATTTTATGTAAGCGAACATAATAATTTACAATATGATCAACTAATAAAGTATATTACATGAAATATCCAAACAGGTTTGAATTTACAATTTAAAAATAAGTTATATGTTACATAATATAATGACATTTTTATTGCGGTGTAATTTCGGGGAACCATCTTTATTTGTTCTACAAATTAGGGGCACTATGATCTTTTAGGATGTAAATTGAGGCCCATTATTATAAGTTTGAAAAAGTTACCTTTCATGTTTAGAGTACTAGATTTCTTGATACTCCTTAGGCTCATAAGTTAATATTTTTTCTCATTTCATACTTTTAATTGTTTAGAGTTTAGATTTCTATCTATGTAATACATGAGTGTATAATCTTTATTACATATTTAATCTTATTCTTGTTCTTATTTAATCTTTATTACATATTTAATCTTATTCTTGTTCTTAATTTCATACTTTTTATTGTTTGATTAGTTTTCTCATATTTTCAATCTTGTATTCTATATCGGAGTTGGTGACCGTGGTGGTGGAGATGGTGTAAGCATGGGAGAGAATGTGAAGTGAGAGGTATATTTGTTTTTGTTAGGGAAAATTAGTATATTCCCTTGTCATATGAAAAATTGTATATTTTTTCAAAATACAAAATTTTAATACAAAAGTATAGCAATCGTATATTCTTTCATAATAAAATTTTTTAAACATAAGTATAAATACTATAAATAAACAATTTTAGAAGTTTAGAGTTCGAAATATGCAATTACACATTCTTTATATAATAAAGTGTAGTGACGATTAAAAAATTGTAACATTTAAAACTAACAAACATTCATGCAAATTACGAAATTATCACAACTGATAAAAAAAATCGTGAAATTTTAAAAGTTAACAAAGATGAATAAATATGATAGCAGTGGGATGAATTACGAATGTTGCTCCAAACATACAATCCGGGTATATATTTTGAGTTTTTCACATACCAATTAGTCAAAGACGTTACAAAAGTGAACTTTTCCGCAAAAGAAAGATTCAAATCCTCATCAAACACATCCAGCCATCTCCACCGTCCAAAATCTCCACCCATTAAATCAACGGCCAAACACCCCGATCCGCATCAACAACCACCAGCCAATCACAACACCCTACAACAACCTACATAACATAAGCAAACTGCCCACAAGAGCACTCAGTTCATTCAAACCCCTCACTTTTCTCCACACAAACACACACACACACACACAATCACACACAATCACACACACACACACACACACACAATCACACACACACACACTCACACACACACACACTCACACACACACACAGACAGAAAGACACCACATATGGCACCAAAGGCAGCCGAGAAGAAGCCAGCGGCGGAGAAGAAGCCGGCGGCTGAGAAGAAGCCGAGGGCTGAGAAGAAGCTCCCGAAAGACGCCTCAGCCGCCGGAGCCGACAAGAAGAAGAAGAGGAGTAAGAAGTCGGTGGAGACTTACAAGATCTACATCTTCAAGGTTCTGAAGCAAGTTCATCCCGACATTGGGATCTCCAGCAAGGCTATGGGGATCATGAACTCCTTCATCAACGATATCTTTGAGAAGTTGGCTCAGGAGGCTTCGAAGCTCGCGAGGTATAACAAGAAGAACACTTTGTCTTCGAGGGAGATTCAGACGGCTGTGAGGCTCGTTTTGCCTGGTGAATTGGCCAAACACGCTGTTTCTGAAGGGACCAAGGCTGTCACAAAGTTTACGAGCTCTTAGAGTGCCTAATGGCTTGATTGATTAAGTAGGTTGACGCACCTCATTGCTGATTTGATTCATGTAAGAAATTGGGCTTGTCTTTGATTTACATCTCTAGTGTAATTGGCTTCTTTTGAAAATTTGGAATTATTATCTGTGATGAATCTTCTCTCTAGATCATGAACCGTTTTTAGTTGATAAACATACCTCAATCGATAAACATTTGTTAACAATATTGGGCTACAACCATATGAGATGATAAAGAAGAGATTCCCGTTATAAAATATTGGGCCGTAAGGGTGATTGTTTGCTAGTGGATGAGGATCCACATACATGCACAAATTAATGGCCCCATTAGATAATCTAGAGTGAATAAAATGTTAAAAGTCCTAACCGATTAGTGACACGACCAATATTGTACTTTATTAAAACCTTCGCTTTTCGTGGTTTCTCAAATTCAATATTTACGCGACCGGATCGGATCGTCCGGACTGATCAGTTTGACCGGGAATCGGCCCTCTAGCCGGGCCGGTTCTCTATGGTTTGTTTTTGTCTAGCCTGAACCGGTGGTCGAACCGGGAAACTAGATGTAGTATATACAAATATAATTAAGTTTTATATATATAATTATAAAATACATATATAAATCATATATAAATTACTTATATATTATTACATATGTATGAATATACTTTAGATATAATAATTATGACGTCATCCGGTTTTTAAATCCGGTCCGACCACCAAACTAGTAAGGCGTACGGTTCGACGTCCGATCCGGTTCTGAAAACATTGCTCAAATTCATGCTTTTTTTATTCATACTGTTTTTTTAATTCATTCTAACTTATATTTTTTTTATTTAAAGCTTTCTTAGAGATTTTTCAAACATGAATGAAGTTAAGGATGAAAAGAAATCTGCATGTAGAGTTTCTATAGAACTTGGCGAAATAGTTAAACAAAAGATTGAGAGTTGAATAAGAAAGAAGTCGGGGTTCATGTGATTAGAAAAGTTAAAGAAAGGGAAAAATGTATTTGTATATTAATGTTCTTTACATATAGGTTATTATAGACAAAAATGCACGTAAAACTTTGATGTTAAAACAATTAAACCTTGTGATTGTGTATTGTGATTGGTTATTGTGGAATGCAATGGGGAATATATAGAATACAATATTACACTTAGACAAAATCTAGTATCTAATATGAACATATACACTTATAGACAAAATCTAGTATCTAATATATAGAATACACCACTGAACCACCATCAAACCACCACCGGTCCACCGCACCACCACCGTTCCATCGCATCGCCACCGGTCCACCGCATCTACACCCTCCCACCTCCGTCAAGTTTTATCGTGCACCATCACCGTACCATCACCTCACCTACAATCGAGCTCTGCATCAGTCTCCACCTTCGTTGAGTTTCATTATCGCACCATCATCGTCGCTTTATTGAAGGTACCACTCTTTATAGATGAACTTGTATATGTATCTTTTTGAGCTCGTATAAGAATCTGTTTATATGTGTTGTTGGATTGTAGAAAACTAGTAAAATAGTATTGGTTTTTTTTAAAAATGATTCATTTTGTCCCGAATCATCCTGACCTGAACTCATCCTAACCCAAACCCATCCTGACCTTTTTTCTAAAGATCTATCCTAACCAAAACTATCTAGACGCAAATCCATACTAACCAAACAACCAACACAATTTAACCCACCTATTTTGCCACCTCTAGTATTAATATATCAACTATGAATATAAACTATATCATAGAAATAACAAGGTAATTACTAAAATAGTGAGGCTTTCATTGATCACGCTGAATATATTCTTTATTTCTTTTAAAAAAGTTACAAAATATGACATATTATATATAAGTATCCACACGCTTATACATCACATCTATTAATTCATGTATGTTGACTTCACAAATGAAAATTAAGTAGTATCCGAAGCTATGGTCTCAGTATCAGCGGATTCTTGATGTTGTTGTAGCTTAACTTAACATTAAAGACGATAAGAGTTGGTCAACTAGGCTGTCATGATTATCTTGACGGTTTATAATTCAGCAATCACTTTAACAAATTACCATTAGTTGGTCGGAGGAGCATCAAATTCTTAATCTATTATAAGAGTTGGTATGACGATAGGATGAGTTTCGGTAATCTCATACCAGAGTGTAAACTATTTACAAACAAGATCTCATATCTATTTAGTATCATTATATTAATCTTCACATAGTTTAAAACACAAGGTAGTTAAAAATATAAAAGCTACAATTAGCGGTTAGCTTATTATTCTATTACATAAGAACAACTAAATAAAAATATAAACATGATTAAGGGTATCGTTCAGGCAAACGAGTAATACGTTTTAGGTAATTACAGACTGTATCATATAATACAATATATATCTGTTTCCTTGCTCTTGATCGAGAAGTTTTATGATAATCTAATACCCAGTCTTATAATTGAAGATTCATCCACAATGTATTGGGTTTTTTTCCCTCCCTGTATATATAGCACATGTATGTATTGTATATATCCTTATTTACAAAGGTAGGTGGCATATTTCACCGGCCAAACAACCCCCCTCAAATTTCTTTATTTGATACATTTTACTTTTAAACTTTTTGTAAAACTTTAAGAAATATCATTTTCACCCCTTAAGTTTTTTAAAGTTCATGATTTACTCCTGTAAAATATAAATTCGAGTCCATCACCGTTAAGACTAATCAAATGTTACTCGACTTAATTATTTTTCGATAAACGCCTATGTTTTGGCCAAAAAAACCCCTCAACTTTCTTCATTCGACACTTTTTGCCCTTAAACTTTTTGTAAAACTTTGAGAAATATCACTTTCACCCCCTTAAGTTTTTAAAGTTCAGGATTTATTACTGTAAAGTATAAATTCGAGTCCATTATCGTTAGTACCTAATCAGATGTGACTCGATTTTACCATTTTTCAACAAAAGCCTACGTTTTGATGTAAATTTTGTTCAAATATTAGTTGAGTCAAATTTAAACGTTTCGACATAAGTTTTGTTTGAGAACACGTCGGATCAAATATATATATTTTTGTTTACTCTACATTTCGACGTAAACTTAATTCAGACACGAGTCAAATATAAATGTTTCAACGTATGTTTTGTCTGGAAAAAAGTCGGATCTAATATAATACGTTTTCATTCAACGGTATAAATTCGAGTCACTTTACATATTGGCGTAAATATATATAGTTCGAAAACGAATCAGGTGATTGTAATTATACATTATCACGCAACGAACGGTGTCGCGGCAACACGCGACGGATAAAAATGCTAGTTTTAATAAAGAATCAACATATCTATGGCTTTTATTTTTCCAAAACTCGTGAACAAATGCTTATATAAAAAAATGGTCGCCAAAAAACTCACAAGTAAATTTTTATAGATAAAACACAAAATTGAAATCTAAAGGTTAAAAGACGTAACCAGGTGACTCCGTTGAAAACAATGTCTTTGTTGTGTAAAAAGGAGCTGAAAGAAAGAAACTAACTTATGCCGCAAGCTAGCTTCTTATTTACAATAAACTTTATTCTTCTTCTAACTCATAATTGACAACAATATTTGTACGGTTAAGTAATATTTTAACAATCATATTTATAACCTCTAATTAATTCATGTTTTTATCAATTCTTTTTTTCTAGACATTCACATATCAATTTTCATTCTAAAAAAATATTATAGTAATTTAAATACTCATACAAATTTTTTTCTCTTATTAATTACTATGTTTCTCTCTCTTATAGTTTTCTTTTAAAATCGAACTATCTTATTTTAGAATAGAATTTATAAAGGAAACTAAAAATAATATTTTTTAGTTAAGATCTAATAACAAAAAACTGAATTTTTATATAATATAAAATTTTCTAAAACATTAATCATTTTTTAAACAAACAGTTTTAAAATCGTTTTATTTTTACAAAAATATAAACATATGAAATATTTTAAAACAGTCTTATTAAAATAATCAAAATAATTACAATCATATTTTTTAAAACAAGATTTTTATAGAAAGTATTTTTAATAAAAATCTTAAAATGAATGTTTAAAAATGAAACTATTTACATAAGAAAGTTAAAAACTATTATATTGCTTTATTTATTGAACTATTACCTATATATAATTTTAATTATATTTTACATTAAAATATTATACTGTAACTATTCATGTTTTTTACATATATATTTTACATTAAAATTATTCCGTTTTTAATGAGTGTTTAACCTATCTATCTTTTTATAAAAAACTAAAAGTGGAACTATTGTAGATCTCATTATACTTACTTTCTTATTTTTCTATATTAATAATAATAATATGAATACTAATATATTACTCATATCATTTTCAAATTTAAAAAATATATAATTTAATAAATTAAAAACTTAATTTTTATTAAAAATACACTTTTTAAAAACAAAATTTTTATAAAATACAGAATTCAATGGTTTTTTTTAAAAATAATTTATCTTAAAACAATATATTTGAAAATCACATTTATTTTTATAAAATAAAAGTTTACGAAAAATACATTATTAAAAAAATAAAAGTTTAATAAAAATATATTATTATTTATTTATTTAAAGTAGTTATTTATACGTACTTATAATCATATTTTATCTTCAAGTATGATTTTGTAATTCATAAATTTTTATTAATAGTTATTTAATATTTTATTTGTTCAAACCATATATACACGTGAACTAACCTATTATATACCAAATAATATTTTTGTTCGTGGATACAATCATCCGTATTATTAGGCCATTTGAGCTTTTAGTTTCTATGTATTTTGATTTATATCTCTAACGGGTCTATATTTTTTCCGTTGACTTTTTGACAAAAGTAGTTGTCACTAAAAACTATTAATTTAAAATAAAAAAATTGCAAATGGTACCTATGGTCGTGCGATTGCATGTTTAGTTTTTAAATTTAAAAAATTTAAAAATAATTTATACTTTTTATGCATACATTTAATTTTTGGGACCAAAAGTGCAACGACACATAAAAATGTTTGAATTAACTTTATAATTTTTAATGATCAAACTTGTAATGATTACAGAAAAACTTGAACTAATTTTGCAAATTTAAAAATCTAGAGATTAAAATGCAACATGATCAAATCATAAGAATTATTTACGCATTTTTTTCTTTAAAATAACTCTATTATCTCTGTACTCTTTCTTTATTCCAAAAATACCCCGCACAACCTCCATCCCCACAAACCATTCTACCGGCGACTTTAAACATCATTAACTGCCAATGCCACTTTCTTTGAGAGCCCAGCCACCTCAAAAACATACCAATTACCATAATTAAACATTGATTCTATCATAAAATAGTCCAGTGAAATCGATAGTTGAGTTTTGTGATCATGGTTATTTAAGGGTTCATTGTTTGTCTCAAATTAGGGTTTTGGATGTTGAGAATCTGAGAAAATTACAAACACTAATTACATAATTAACTAGAGTTTTCGTCTAACCAAGGGTGATTTTGATAAAAAAACACCACTCACTTAAACGTCGATCGGCAACCACTTTTAAGTGAGGGGCTAAATCCATTTGCATGCATATGGTTGGCACAATGGTGGAAGATGAAAATGTTCATAGATCAAACTAGAATTAAAACCCATGCATTGTTGCGGGACGTAAAATTATGTAAAAAAACTTATATAGAGACATAGCGAACTCGTGCGTTAAATGAAGTGTTGATAACATAAAGGAAATGAAATTTAAAGGTTGTTAATAACATTCGCAACTTCATATAAAAAGATGAAATATCACGTTACGACAAGAGCATAAAAACATAAAAAGCTACATCTTTGTAAACCTGCATGTTACGACGAGATTGTTGATAATATTTATAACTTTATGTGAAACAATAAAGCCATTAAAAAGTTCATGTTGAAATGTTCATAATTATAAGCATGTCAAAACAAATAAAATAGTTGATAAAAATAAACATATAGAAGTTTGAATTTTAGAAAACACGGTATATTAAAACGAGAAAAAGTAAGGAAAAAATCAAGATTTTAAATCAACTTTATAAATATTTATAAATATAAGCATGTGAAAACAAATAAAATAGTTGATAAAAATAAACATGTAGAAATTGGATTTTAGAAAACATGGTATCTTAAAAGGAGAAACAATAAACAATCAAAGAATTTAAATCAGTTTTAACAACTTAGACGTTAATTTATGCTTTTGTGACTTATACATTATGATGCACAACTCTATTTTGAATGAAATTTATACTGAACGTAAAGAAAAATAAGTAGGTCGTAATGTTATATTTGCAATTTTATTCAACAATAAATTATGAAAAAGAAAACAAAGTTGATTAGAAAAATAAATAGATAAGTATAAGATATAAAATGCATTCATAGTTAAACTTGAGTAGACAAAACGTAAGATATAAAACTTTTGTTTGAGAAAACACCCTAAAATTTATACAATACTAATTATCAACTCTGACAGGCAATAGGTCACTACTCCAGAACTTTAAAGGATTGATGGAGGACCAGTTGCTTTTGGAGGAGATGAAGGTGGTTACATTTCTGGAAGGAGGAAGATCACAAATGGTAAGCTCATCATAGAAAAAGTATCCTTTGTTAAGGAGCTTGGATACAATCTTCTAAGTGTATCTTAATTTTGTGATCAGAGTCATAACATGCTTTTTACTAAGCATGAGTGCATTGTTCTTAAGCCTGGTATGATCATTCCTCATGAGCATATCCTACTTAGAGCCCCCAGGAAAGGAAACATGTACAAGATGGATTTGCAAGAAACCTCTCCCTCTAGAGAAGTTTCATGCTTTCTGTCTGAAGCCAATAGTGATGAGTCTTCCTATGGCATAAAAGAATGTACCATGTAAACTTTAAGAACATGAGTAAATTAATTAAGCATGATTTGGTAACTGGAATGCCAAAGAAAGAGTTTACAAGTGATGACCACTGTGTTGCATGCCTGAAAGGGAAGCAACATAAGGTATCTCACAAGCCTAAGGAAAAGAACTCCATCACTACACCCCTACACTTGTTACATATGATCTTTTTGGCCCCACCAGTGTAATGAGTTTAGGAAGGACCTTATACTGTCTAGTGATCACAGATGACTTTACAAGATTCACCTGGGTTTTCTTCCTTAGAACTAGGATGAGACTCCTGAGATTCTGAAGAATTTCATCTTAAAGATTGAGAATCAGTCTGATCACAAGGTTAAAGTCATGAGATGTGATCAAGGAACTAAATTTAAGAACCAAATCCTTGATACATTTTGTGATGAAAAGGGTATTACAAGACAACTCAGTGCTCCCATGACTCCTCAGCAAAATGGTGTTGCTGAGAGGAGAAACACGACACTGATTGAAGCTGCAAGAACCATGCTGTCTGACTCTAAACTACCCATCACCTTCTAGGAAGAGGCAGTCAACACTGCCTGCTATGTGCAGAATAGAGTTTTAGTAGTTAAGACTCATGGCAAGATTCCTTATGAACTTCGGCACAAGAGGAAACCTTTCATTGGTTTTCTCAGGTCATTGGATGTCCTTGCACCATCTTGAATACCAAAGATCAAATTGGCAAGTTTGCTGAGAAATCAGATGATGGACACTTTATTGGATACTCTTCCCAAGCTAAGGCTTATAGAGTATACAATCTCAGAACTAGAATTGTTGAGGAGTCAGCCAATGTGACTTTCAATGAAGACACACCTTATGTTGCTGGTTCTGGTCCAGATTGGTTATTTGATCTTGATTTAGTTACCAACTATTTTAACAAATCTTGTGAGTATGTTTCAAGATCTGCAGAAAATTTAAATATAGGTGATCCTGATCCAAGATTTGAGCTAGGAAGACCTTCCAGTTGGAACTACTTCTGCCAATAAGGTTTCTATCAGCACAACAATGACAAACTCAGCTGATACATCTGATATGCCTTCAAATTCCAGCTCAGAGGCTCTACAACCAGATAAGAACACCTCAACTGTGGAAGACAACAATGGTGGTGGTGACAGTGATCAAGAATTTCTTGATGCTACTAACCACACCATTGATGAGAACATCAATGATGTCACACATTGCTTGGATCAAGTTTCACTTGAAAAGTGTGCTGATGTGGTGGGAGGAACATCCATGCCAGATCTAAATTTCTCTAATTTAGAACTTTCTCAACAACTTGCTGTGATCCCTCAGCTTAGGATCCACAAGTCTCACCCTACCACAAACATCATTGGAGATGTTGTCTCAGGGGTAAAGACAAGAGGACAAACCCATAAAGAAAATTTTTGTCTTCACTCTTGTTTTCTATCCCAGATAGAGCCAAAGAAAGTTGATGAAGCTCTAAAGGATGGAAGTTGGGTTGAAGCTATGCAACAAGAGCTGCTTCAATTCAAAAGGCAGAAAGTTTGGAACCTTTGTCCTCTTCCTTCTGGGAAGACTACCATTGGAACCAAATGGGTGTTTAGGAACAAGAAAGATGATAGAGGATCATCATCAAGAACAAAGCTAGACTGGTTATTCAAGGATACACACAAGAAGAAGGGATTGACTACACTGATGTCTTTGCTCCAGTGGCAAGATTAGAAGCTGTTAGGATATTCCTGGCATTTGCTGCATCCAAGAACTTCGAGGTCTTTCAACTTGATGTGAAGTGTGCCTTTTTGTATGGAGTGATAGATGAAGAGGTTTATGTCAAACAACCACCTGGTTTTGTAGATCCTGATCATCCTGATTATGTCTGCAAGCTTGACAAAGCTCTTTATGGGCTGCATCAGGTACCCAGGAAATGGTATGAGACACTATCTGAGTATCTTTGTAAACATGGACACGGGAGAGGTACTATAGATGGAACTCTCTTCATCAAAGGACAAGGAAAAGACATATTGCTAGTTCAAGTATATATGGATGACATCATGTTTGGTTCAACCAATCCAAAGCTCTGCAAAGATTTTGAGAAGCTGATGAAAGACAGATTTGAAATGAGGTTCATAAGGGAACTCAATTTCTTTTTGGGAATTCAAGTGAAGCATATTGAAGATGGAATCTTCATAAGTCAATCAAAGTATGTTCAAGACATACTTAAGAGGTTCAACATGACTGACTGTAAGATTGCTAAGACACCCATAGCTAGGAACCACTCCCTTGGTCCTGATCTTGAGGTGGAGTGTGTAGATGAGCACTTATATAGGGTTATGATTGGGTCTCTTATGTATCTCACTGCTAGCAGCCTGATATCATGTTTGCTACTTGCATCTGTGCAAGATATCAAGCCAACCCTAATATGTCTCACCTTATCACTGTCAAGAGGATTCTAAGATGCCTCAAAGGTGCATCAACACTTGGTTTATGGTATCCCAAGAATCCTGACTTCAATCTGTATGCCTATACAGATAGTGATTATGGTGGTTGCAATATGACTGCAAAGTCTACATCTGGGGGATGTCAATTTCTTGGTGGAAGGGTTGTCTTATGGAAATGCAAGAAACAATCCCGTGTCTCTGCATCAACTGCTGAAGCTGAATACATTGCTGCTGTAAGCTGCTGTGCTCAAGTACTTTGGATTCGAAATCAGATGCTGGACTATGGGTTAAACTTCAAGAAGACTCTCATTCACATAGACAACAACAGTGCTATCTCAATCACAGAGAACCCTGTGCAGCACTCAAGGACAAAGCACATCCATATCAGGTATCATTTAATAAGAGATAACTATGAAAGGGATTAATTAAACTAGTCAAAGTTCACACAGATGAACAATATGCTGATCTGTTTACAAAGGCTTTTGATGAACATAGATTTAAATATCTAATATCAGCTCTTGGGATGATAAACTTTGAGTAAGCTTTTCTTAAAACTAATTCTTATTATTTCTTAAAACTTATGTGTGTTCTGAGTTGTCTAATTCATCACTTTCATAAGCTCATGTTTTCTTTGGATGAAAATTTCTTTTTGAAGACTTTCCTTAGATTTTTTAAAATTGATACTTCGGAAGTTATGCTTTTAACTTCGGAAGCAAATCATGCCTTCAAAATAAATAATTGTCTAAGAAATTTACCTTCAGAAGAGCTTTCAGATTTATCTTCCGAAGCTTAAATACTTGTCTCAGACACTTACTTATTTTCAAGGACCATTGACTTCCGAAGCAAAATTAACTCTCGGAAGCTTTGTTGTTTTATATACAAAGTACTCAAGTTTTAATTTCTCTTCCGAAGCAAAATTCTCAAAACTCTCAGGAAATTCTTCTGAAGTCATTTTAGCTTCGGAAGCTTTTTAATTAAAACTTCCGAGGATAATTAACCTTCGAAAGCTTTTTGACTTCCAAGAAAACTACTTTTTGAGCAAAAGTAAACTACTTTTTCAAAGGTGGGACCGACATCCGGATTTCAAAGTTTATACTCTTTCATTAAACTTTATCTGAAATCCTTTTCATATATAAACCCAACGGTTTCCCCCTCTTTCTATCATCTGCTCTTCCTCCGAACCTAAAACCCCAAATTTCTCTCTAAAATTTATTTCTCTCTTCTTTCTTCGTCCTTAAGCTACTTCAAAATGGCCAACCTTGCTCACAGAAATGATCCCAACGTTACCATGCAGCTACACAGACAACACAATCAGGTTGCTCTGTTAAGCTCTGAGAAAGATCCTCATTTCGCAGAGGTTTGCCATTTTCTAACTCTGTCAAACTACTTCACCTCCCTAACCATTGATTCTCCACTCTATAAGGATCAGTTGCTTGAATTCTGGAAGACCTGCCAAGAGGTCATTATGGACGGGGAGAAGGCACTGTCTGCCATAGTGCAGGGGAGAAAAATTTTCATCACTCCGGCCATCATCAATAGACATCTTCAGCTGGATGATGAAGAAGGTGAGGTGTTTTTCCCAAAGGAAGCTGCCAATCATTCCTTTGAGCAGATAAGATATGAGGGAGATTTCTTTGTAAAGACCTTTAAGAAAAGGAAGGTCTCATCCCAATGGAGATTCCTGCTCCATGTGGTCATCCACAACTTATCAAACAAGCATGGTGTAGGGACCATATTTTAGAGGATCTATCCTTCATTGTCCATGGGATGGTTCAGGGGGTCAAGGTCAAGTATTCCTAGTTTGCTTATACTAATCTGCTTGCAAAGTTGATTCCTTAGAGTATTTACAGCTGGTCATTCATTGCACATAACACATAAAATTACATTTAATTTTCATAAAACATCACAAAGGAACATTAAAATAACTTTTCATTTCATAATAACTGCTTTTGCAAGTTAATACAATCATTCATTACACATCTTCTTTTGTTCGCATTACAATGCAAAAACATTAACAAAAGAATGCCAAGTAGCTGCCCCGCCCCATCCTCAGCAACTTTACCTGCCAACTGGAAAAATGCATAAAAAGTTAGCGTTGCTGAGTGAGTTCTTGTTTTATAAAAACATTGCATTACCTTTCATTCATAAAAGCATTTTTTTTACTATCACAAGTAATCACACATCGTACGTACACATAGATAATATCATTATTATCTTCTTTTACTATTCATCACACACTCTCTTTAACTCTTTCCTTCTTTATCAAATTCTTCATCTCTATCGGATCAGTATCATCAGCTATGCCCCAAAAAAATAGGGTACTGGGCCGAAGTTCATAATTGACTTCCACACTGCACATAGCCTGGCACCAACTCCGGGGTAAGCGACAAAGATCCCAAATGTATTCTACACCCCCAACATTATGCATAACTCCAGTACTGGGCCGAATATCATAAATGACTTCCATACTGCACATAGCCTAGCAATAACACCGAGGTGGGTAACCACTATGAACCACTGTATACTACACCCCTAACATTATGCATAACTCGAGTACTGGGCCGAAGATCATAAATGACTTCCACACTACACATAGCCTGGCACTAGCACCGAGGTGGGTAACCACTATAAACATGTACCACACCGTTGGTCAGTCATAAAGACGGGAACCCTGCGTGTATCCCTAAGGGTTAGCTAAACCATACGCAGATGAGCTTACGGCATTTTAGAGTTGTGCACCTCTGTACATATTGCTTGCAAGCCTTTCTATACCATATCATTAATGCAAGCATTCTATCATTATGTTCCACTTTTCCTTATCTCTCACTTTACGTTACATAATACTTATCATTTCTTTCACAACTACAACACGTAAAGTAACAGGAAAGATAAACATACATAACAGGAACATAAACATAATCATACAAAATGTCGCCATACAATGCATCACCATACATACATAACATACATCATACACATCACCATGCAAAAGCATCAATCATACATCATAACATGCCCATCACACCATATATGACCTCAAAAGTCAGCTTACATGAGCCCCCGGGAACCTCCCAAGTCAAAGCCTAAATTTCACTTTTTCCACAAGGAGTTAGAAAATATTCTAAGTGTTCATCCGCATTTGTCTTTTTGTTCATCCACATTTGTTTAGTTCATTCACATTTGTTTTAGTTCATCCGCATTGACTTTACTCATCCGCATTTGTTCATACTTAGTCAATGTTCATCCGTATTTTCCATACTTTAGTCAATATTCATCCGCCTTTCCCATACTTAATCAATGTTCACCCGCATTTCCCATACATAGTCAATGCTCATCCGCATTGACTGTTCATCGGCATTGACTTTCCATCCGCATTGACCTTCCATCCGCACTGACTTTCTTTCCGCATTGACCTTCCATCCGCATTTGTCAACACTTAAGCAGTTTTCTAAACTTAGGCGTGTGAAATAATATTTGGGCGCATGAGCAGCCTAGGGCACACTATAGTTCTCAATATCAACTTTCATGTTCGAAGCTTAACTCTTACATTCTAAACCTTAGAAACACAACCATATCATCATCATCAAATCATGAACACCATCCAGAATCACACCATAACATCATCATTTACACATTCAAACATACGGGTATAAAACCCAGTTTTATAAAAACATACATTCATGCATTTCCAGCCCCAAAATTAGTTAAAACATATAAAAGAGGGGTTCTAGAACTCACCTTTGCAGCTCTTGAGTATGCCTTCTTCCAAACTCGATTGCAATTGAGTTCAACCACCTAGAAACCCACTAAAAACATACACCCGAACACACACAAACACACATAAGCATACACCCGAGGCAAGGCAGTTAAGAACACCATAAAACCATGAATTCTTACTTGAATTCGAATCTTCTCTTGTTCTTCTTCTTCAAAACCCAAAAACTCTGCACTTCTCTCTCTAGAATCTGCAAGCAGGAAGGTGATGTGTAAGAGTGGGCGGCCATCACCTTTATTCACCAAATTTTTTTAAAAATTTTTGTCCTTTTGACACCCTTAGTCCCTCCATTTGAGCTTTATTTCTTTCTTTCCTTTTACTTCACTTATTCTTTCTTACTAACTTTAAAAATAACGGGTGTTACAAGTCCACTGCCCTTATATAGGGGATGTCAATTTCTTGGTGGAAGGATTATCTCATGGCAATGCAAGAAACAATCCCGTGTCTCTACATTAACTGCTGAAGCTGAATACATTGCTGCTGCTAGCTGCTGCGCTCAACTGCTATGGATTCAAAATCAGATGTTAGACTATGGATTCAACTTTATGAGTACTCCTATCCATATTGACAACAACAGTGCTATCTCAATTACTGAAAATCCGGTGAAGCACTCCAAGACAAAGCATATTGACATCAGGTATGGTTTCATGAGAGATATTCATGAGAAAAATCTAATTAAGTTAATCAAAGTTGATTCAAATGAACAATATGCTGATCTGTTCACCAAAGCGTTTGATGAACAAAGATTTAAGTATCTCATAACAACTATTGGGATGATAAACATTGATTAATTTAATCTCTTTTGAAAACCTTTTTAATATGTAACTTTTGTGCCAATACAATTTAAGCCCTGTTATCAGAAGTTCTCTCCAAAATTTTCTAAGTGTAAATTCCTTCCGAAGAGAAATTAACCCTCGGAAGACATTCTCATATCTTCCGAAGCAAGATTTCTCAAAGGATAACTTTCCTCTCGGAAGAACTTTTGGCCTCGGAAGAAGCGATTGATTGCATATTAGATCTACTTTCGAGACTTACAGATTCTCCATTCGGAAGCAACTCTAACCTGCGGAAGCAAAGTCTTGGCTTCGGAAATAGGATTGCCTTCGGAAGACAAGTTACCTTCGGAAATGTTTTCCACTGGAAGAGAAATTTTACTGTGTAACGTAAATCTCTTGGGCCCACACTGTAAAAAGAAAAGATTTTTAATGATGTCAGATTATTTAAATGATTTCAACCTTACCGCCACCGTCAATTCATCCGCTAAACCATCACATCACCTTATCCTAACCTCCATTACCGCCTTACCACCCTCTTTTAAATAATTTCGACTGTTCAATTTCATCTTCTTACTTGCAATTTTATGCCCTAGAAATTCTGCTCTCTCTCTCTCCAACTTTACCAAGCTCAAAATCATCTATTTTCACCTTTCCCAAATGGCACTCAACCCTCAGCACAATCAAGTCGCACTTCTTGATTCTTCAAGAGATGCTGACTTCTCTGAAATTATCTCCTTTCGCACCCAATCAACCTACTACACCGCCCTTACTGTTAACCCCACTATTTTCTCCAACCAAATGGTAGAATTTTGGGAAAATGGTAGGTTGAAACCCTAAATGGGATTCGTGTACTGCGGTCCAGCATCTATGGACATGAGTTGATCATCACTAAACAACTCATCAGGGAGCACCTTGAGCTTCATGATAAAGGAGCTCCTACTAAATTCCAAAGGAAAACTTGGATAGCACTTATATCCTAATGGGATATGGTGGAGACATCAGCAGGTCGACTGTTTACAAGTTCAACTTCTCCTACAATTAGAAGTTCCTTCTGCATGTTGTTCTTCATTGCTTGTCCAACAAATCCGGAGGATGGGATCAAATCCCTTATGAACTAGGATGCTTAGTTCATGGACTGGTGAGAGGCATGCGCTTTAATTACTCACAATTTGTGTTCTCAAATCTGATAGGGAATCTGCAAAGGGAGACATTCTTCATGTATCCTAGATTCCTTCAACACATAATCAACTATGAGTTGGACCAGAGCATGCTTGTCTGTGTAACCGCTCTGACTGTTCCCCACATGCGGCCTACCATCTTCAAGACATTGAAGAAGGTATCCACCAACTTCACTGGAAGGTACACCACTCTATTCCAAGTATGATTGAGCGCATAGCTCCTGGTGACATCCCTGTTCACCCCATAGGTGATGAACCCACACCAGCAACCTCCACAATAATGCCAACACTACCTTCTCCACCCATCACCATCACTTATCAAAGACGCCCCAATCAAACCCTTGTTCAATCTACTCTGATTGAACAAGCCCCTCCTGTTCAATCCAAAAAGACTAGAGTGAAAACATGGGCTCCCACTCAGTCAGAGGTCTCTCCGTCTTCTCTTTCGACCTCAATTTGGCTTTGAGTCTCCTCAGTCTCAAACCCAGGAGCCCGATACCCAAACCTACAGCCCTCAGAATGAGTATCTACACTCTTCTGAGCTGTCAACAAGGGACAACCCACCAGAGGCTCAATGCCTGTAGACATTGACCAAAGTCCCGGGTCAGTAGGCTTAACTCCCTATCTTTCACTGACCTTCTATTCAAAACTGATGAAGAGATAACATCTCTCCATGGAAGTGAAGTTGATCTACAATACCCACTATGAGATCAACAGAGCCCGGAGAATCCCTTATCTCTAGCCCTCATCAACCACCAATAACTGAGGTGAGTCCCACTGATGTGGAGGGGATTCATGTAGATTCAGCTGCCACTACAGAAGGTGCCTCAATGGACCTTGTGGACAGTGGTAATATCTCTCAGACTGAATCTATGGCAACCGAGCCCTTTGATGACTCTGAAAGAGACATCATTGAGCATGGGAAACCAGGGTGCCAAGAAACCACATCTGGTGGTGAGGCTGAACATACTAGGTATGTTACCTCATCTTCCCGTGATTCTTCAAAAGAAGATGAGGGAAGCATGCAACTCCTTGTTAAAGACCTTCTATCTAAAGTCTCAAACCTTGAATCCTTGGTTAGGACTTTAGAAGCAAGGTCTGCCACTCAGCAACTTGAGATTGACAATCTCAAGGCTCAACTAGCTAAGAAACAGACAGAGAGGTCTGTTAGGCATGTACCTATTCAGGTCTCACTGACTTCTTCCTCTAGCTCATCTAGCTCTCAAGATGATGCTACCAAAAAGAGGGAGAATGTTCAAAGACAAATACATGAGGAACCACAGAGCCGACCTTCAACTTCAACATCTCCTTCTCCCATCATCTCAGCAGTTGAGCCATCTCACGTCATTCTTCAGATTGACCCAAGGATGCTCAGTGATCTCTACAGACTCTTCACCAAGTTTTTGTTTAGATCCTCCTTTGAGTAGCCAAGTCATGATGCTGAAATGATCTACTTTGGAGCTGAAGAGCTTCAGAGGCTGACTGCACCTTCTACCATGTGGAAGAAGTTGGTCAACCTAAGGTCCACATGGAACCCAAGATTCAATTCGAAGAGGAAATGAGGACTGATGGCCCAAAAACTAAAACAGTTGGGACATAATCTACATCACCTCCAACTTCCAAAGCTGAAGTTAAAGCCTCGGAAGAACAAGCTGAATCTACCGAAGCTGAAATGGAAGCTGCAGAAGGACTGTTCAAGATGTCCGAGGAACTGATCATCACAGATGCAATCCTGGAAATGGCATCTGAGGTGAGCAGTGAGGACTTTCCAGTTCCACCTCCATCCCAGACACCATCTCTGCCCTTCTCATAATCAGAACCCTTCTCCAAGAACCACCACAGTCAGGATCTTCAAAAGACAAAGGAAAAAGGAAGATGACTGTGGAAGAGCTTCAGGAAGAGGAGAAGATTGAGAAACTCAAGAAGAAAGGAAGACTTCAGACTGAGAAGTTGCTAGCTTCCAGTACAAAAGAAGCTGCTTCCAATCAGGAGGTGTCATCAATAAAAGAAGAAAGCAGATAATTGACCAATCATTGAAATGGGAGTTGCCAATGAAGAAACACTCCTGCTACCATTAGAGGAGTTGGTGGATCTGGAAAAGGCAACCAGGCTGAAACTTGAGGAAGAACCAGGTTGGCCTTGGAGAAAGAAGAGGAAAAGAAATAGAAGGAGGCTGAATTGCAGCTAAGGAGAGACATGATGAACTTCCTACTCTCCAGAGGCTTTGAACTTCAAGAACTTTCTCCACACAAAGATGATACGATCTTCTAGCTCTACAACAAAGAGCAGGATCAAATGGAGAGAGAAAGGAAAAAGGCTGCAAAAGAAAAGGCCAGAGAGAAGAAGAAGAAGGAAGAAGAAGCCAGGGTCACTGCCTCCAAGAAGCTCACTGAGAAAGCCTGGATGAAGGACTATCTTCGGGCTCATGGATTCTCTGGGAGGCAGGTGGGTCCTATGTCTGAAAGGACACTCCAACGGATTGTCAGTGAAATTAAGACTGACATCCGGATGGGGAAAAGGAAAGAGATGTATAGAAGGGTAAAAGGGATGACCTTCACTGCTACCACCCAACCACAACCTGAACCTTCACCCTTACCATTCACCATTAAACCTGAACCTTTCACCCCTGAACCCACATCACTACCCTCACCTACTCCCTCACCTCAACCACCCAAACTTCCCATCATCCAACCCAAAACACTAGCCAGAACCTCTGAACCTAAACCTACCCAATTACCATCCAGACCATCCCCTCAGCCTTTTCAACATCTCCCTTGAGGAGTTAAGGCAATCAAGACGAAGCTCGTAAACTACACTACTCTGAGCGAAGTCTCTTGTGTAGATGACTCTGTCAACATCACCTATGTTGATGGTTCTTCAAGTTCTCTCACAAGAGATAAATTCTTTGATTTGTCTAGAGGAACTTTGGACCAAGCTGTGAGACTTCTGGGACTCAACTCAGACTCTTTGAATGATGAAGAGAAGAAGCTCCGAAGAAGAAAACTGGTGACTCTACTAGATACAAAGAAAGAGGACAAGATTCCTAGTCAGTCTCTTATGCCTAGAAGGAAGATAATCCAGTAGAGGTGTGATGAACCTTCTCACAACTTTGTTGTGAAAAGAGAGAATGGTGAGGTCAATAGACTCAATGCAACCTCTTTGCTACACTCCAACAGGTTCGACATTGCTGAGCTAGCAGAGAAGCCATTCTCCAACCCCTCCAACTCTGAAATGCTGCACTCATCAGAAATCATCTCAGTAGTCTTCCTCTGACTGAGTTAACTACAAAGGCAAAGATTGAAAAGGAGTTGAAGTTGAGAAGACAGGAAGACAAGGAAAGATCTCTCACCAAAGGTACTACCTTTCTATAGATGGTAGAAGGTCCTAAATTGGAACGTATAGTTCGATGGGAATATGATTATAGTTCCCATCAACTAACTCTTTTCAGAGGGCAATAACAAAGGGTACATGTTATCCAAGGTGACAGACTGGATTTCCTGTCTACCAAGGATCTGTACAAACTTCTCAGCACCACTTCAGGGAAGAACAAGGAGACAGACAAATATTTACTCTCCTTGGTGCTGAAAGTTTTGAGAAGTCGAGACAAGTGAAGTTTTGGTAGCATCGGCCTAGGGGGGTTTGTTGGATCAAGAAGAAGGCTAATGCAACCAAAACTTTGTCACTTAAGTTATTTTGGTGCTGCATGAAAAGGCTTCCGAAGCTTAACATGGAACTTCCGAAGGTTGTAGAGCTCTTCTGAAGACAAAATGAAAGATCAACTTCAGAAGACAGAACTCTACTTCCAAAGACAAGTGCATACTTCCGAAGCTCAAGACTTAGAAGAATAAAGTAAAGACCACTTCCGGAGTATGAAGAAAAGAAGAAGTCTCTAAGCCTTGGAAGAAGCAGCCTCTTCCGAAGTATAAGTGGCTTCGGAAGTACTTACTCTTCCGAAGCCATTTAACCTACGGAAGACACTGCTATGAACCAGTGGACACAAGTATGGTCTCTGACACTCCGCTGCAGATTTCTGATACAGCATGGCTTCTTCCTAAAGAGCCATGTTGTTGACCATACTTTATTCCACTGTTCACCTTTTCATGATAATACATGTTACCAACGTTAGTTGGTGACAAAAGGTAAGTCAGGGACATGTTCTGACTATCAAATCTCAGATAAGAATTTATCCGAGATACCTTAATCTTTAGTCTTGTGGTATAGACTTTAACTATAGGATCCCAGCTGGTATCAAAGTATATCCGGCTGTAGATAGTATTATATATAGGTTCTCCTTGTAATTCATTAAGACACAGAGATCATCTGCTTGTAAGAGTCTTGTATTTTGAATTGAGAATCAATATAAAAGTATCTTGAAAATTATCTTCTGTGTTCTAGTTACTTTCTATATTGTGATCAACTCTTATTGATTCTTCATATATCCGAGTGCTGTCGTAGGTGAGTTTGAGTGAAAACACTGTGTTTAAGTGACAAACACCGATCCTGTAATAAGATATAAAGTGCATTCATAGTTAAACTTGAGTAGACAAAACGTAAGATATAAAACTTTTGTTTGAGAAAACACCCTAAAATTTATATAATACTAATTATCAACTCTTTTATACATATGCATAATGGGTTGTACATATACTTTGTTTCTTAGCTTATTGGTTTTATAAGTTTCTATTTCTATATTTCGAATAAAGACTATAACATAATGTATTGCTTTTTAACAAATTATATGTATACAAATATTGTCGACGTCGGAGTTTCATTTTCATACAAAAGCGTACGTCATCAACGGCTTCAACGTTCTCTGCAATGGGAAGATTCTCGACAACATTATTTTATAAATATAAAATTACATATGTTATAAACGGTTTTCACGTCCTCATGATTAAAAACACATTCACAACAACATTTTTAA
Source organism: Flaveria trinervia (assembly GCA_025506515.1). Classification (NCBI taxonomy): domain Eukaryota; kingdom Viridiplantae; phylum Streptophyta; class Magnoliopsida; order Asterales; family Asteraceae; genus Flaveria; species Flaveria trinervia. The sequence goes on along the minus strand of CM046452.1, from coordinate 49,399,729 downwards.
TGTTTGCTTTTCTGTATGGTTTTACGCCCGTCAAACACGTAGTTTGCGACTAGATATTGATATTAGTTTTTATGTCATTTTTACGCCCCCGCCGCCGTTAGGGGGTCATAATACTAGTTTAAGTTATTACAAAAACAATACTGTTTATAAAGTTGTACTATTGCATACATATATATATATATACATACAAATTGGTGCATTCATAGTTAAACTTGAGTAGACAAAACGTAAGATATAAAACTTTTGTTTGAGAAAACACCCTAAAATTTATATAATACTAATTATTAACTCTTTTATACATATGCATAATGGTGTTGTATATATACTTTGTTTCTTAGCTTATTGGTTTCTTATAAGTTTCTATTTCTATATTTCGAATAAAGACTATAACATAATGTATTGCTTTTTAACAAATTATATGTATACAAATATTGTCGACGTCAGAGTTTCATTTTCATACAAAAATGTACGTCATCAACGGCTTCAACGTTCTCTGCAATGGGAAGATTCTCCACAACATTCTTTTATAAATATAAAATTACTTATGTTATAAATGGTTTTCACGTCCTCATGATTAAAAGACACATTCACAACAAAATTTTTAATGTTGCTTTTCTGTATGGTTTTACGCCCGTCAAACACGCAGTTTGCGACTAGATTTTGATATTAGTTTTTATGTCATTTTTACGCCCCCGCCACCATTAGGGGGTCATAATACTAGTTTAAGTTATTACAAAAACAATATTGTTTATAAAGTTGTACTACATGTATAAAAATATATACATACAAATTGATAATTAGAATATATATATAATGAGAATTCTAGTTGAATCTAAAGTAGTGTTAAATAGGTGCTTGGCGGGTGGTTGTTGACACGTGATGGAGGAACCATCACAAGGGGACACGTTCATCATAAGATCATGAAATAGAAAGATAGATGGTGTGAGCGAATAAGACCGTCGGCATTGCTATAGCCCATCGTTCCCACATGCATATCTAGTCAACATAACAGATTAGTTTTTTACATGTTATTTTCAAAACACATTTTTACATACAACACTATCATACCCATCCTTCCTGTATTTAAATATTAAGTTTGCGAGTAAGAAAATGAAAAAAAATTTTAAAGCTAAGAATGTCAGTCCTAGCCACGTGCAAACCATCAAATTGCAGCTCCACTCCAATGCTGCCCCTCCCACATGGGCATGCGGAGACCGGGGGGAGGAGGGGCTTTTTTTCGTCGGTAGTGTTAAATTTTTGGCTCGGTAGTGTAATTTATTATATAAATATCGAGTTCGCATCCCATAAAAAATATTAATTTCGCCCCCGCCCCCTTACGTGAATGTTTAAGCTCCGCCATTGCACATGGGAACGGAAGGGGGCCACATACCGCTACATTGGGGGCAGTCTAATGGAAGAATGGGCTGGTGCATGGTGCTGACGGCTGACCAACGTGAGTTAACAATTCTTTTAATGTAATAAGGTTTTACTTATTTTTTTCGTACTAGTAAGTGTAGTTTAATATAACCATGTTAATATTAACAGAGCTATTAGACATGTTAGCAAGACATACTTAAATGAAAACATAAAACAAAATAAAATAAAAGTATATAATGTCCTAAACAGAAAAATGAAAAGTCAAAGTATGGAAACATATTAAAAATAAGAAAAATTACTAAATTAAACATTTGACCCAAGTAAATTACTAAAATAACCATTTAAAATTGAATTTTTTTAAAAAATAAACCAATCGGTATGCGTCACGTGACATCCCTTGTTGACGTGACAAGGGAATAGTGGAATCCCTCGCTGACTTGGCGAGAAAACCATAATCCCTCGTTCACGTGGCATCCCTCACCAATTGATGATGTGTGTTGACAATTCCCTCGCCCACGTGGCGAGGGATTATGAGTTTCCCTCGCCCGAAATTACCAAAATGCCCCTCCTCGTCCATTTTTTAAAAAAAAATCGAGATATTTTTAATATTTACAGATATTTTTAATATTTATTGTTTTTAATACTTAAAACCCTATATAATACACATTAACCCTTAACAATACATTCTCTCAAAACCTTCTTCTTAAAATTCTTTAAATTTTTTAAAAAAGTCAGTTAATATCATACTATGCAGTGGTGGTAAATGACATTTTGTAAACGGTGTTGAATAATATCTGTCATTAAAAGGTAAATGTGTTAGACATGTTCTTAGTTTATCTACTAACATAACGTTTGATGAATTAAAATATATGATTTCTTCAAAACTGAGAATTCAAAGTTATATACGATTCTACGTATACTCATTTTATCGATATTTCTGATGATAAAGATTTACTATATTTTATTAATGTTGTTCTTAATGGTCAAAACGAAATTTTTACGTTATTCGTCTCTAAAAAGTTTATTTATAATTTAAACAATATTCCTGTAGATGACGAGAGTTATAGTGATGTTAAGTAAAAATGTGATTATGAAACGAGAAAAATAATGATTTTTATGAAAAAAGGACACCTCGCTGATGTGGCACATCCTCGCTGATGTGGCACATCCTCGCTGACGTGGGCAAGGGAAGAGTCAAATCCCTTGCCTCGGTTGAAGGACCCTCGCTGACTCGGCGAGGGGTATGTCACATCCCTCGCCTCGATAAATGCATCACTCGCCTGAGTTCTTTTTTAAATCACAATTTACACGTGGGCGAGGTAATTACATGTGGGCGAGGGAAAATTAATCACGTGGGCGAGATTTTATGGTATTTCCTCGCCTGTGACGAGGGTCAAAGTCAACGGTCCTTTTTTGTATTTTATTGGTCAATGGTTATTTTGGTAATTACTTTTGGTCAATTGGTTAATTTGGTAATTTTTCCTTTAAAAATATTATAATCAATTGTAGTGAATTCAAATTACAATGATTGTAAAAAAAATTAAAAATAAAAACAAAAGAATATTTGTAATAATTAAAGAAGAAATTATCGAAGCATAGTTGCAGTTAAGTATTAGGGGCTGTTTGATTTTGGCTGACCCGGCTGACCGGGCTGATTGGTTGACTCGGTCAGCCGGTCAGCGTGTTTGATGTGCTTGTGTCGTGGGCTGACCGGGTCCGTGGGTTCTGACCCAGACCCTCAACTAAAACATGCTGACCCGGAAAGGGGTGCTGCCCCTCCCTGCGCAACCCCACATGCGCGGCCGACCCCCACCTGCGCGGCCGACCCTCACCTGCGCGACCCCCACCTGCGTGACCGAACCCCACCTATGAATTGAGGACCTCATTGGTGGTGGCGAACCATGAGTGAAGGTATGATTCATCAGCCCAATAGGGCAAATCACCAATCCATAGGGTACGGATTTCTTCGTGAGAGGTCGGCTGGTGGTACGGTTGCGACGGCGGCGGTGGCGGTGGTGCACCATAGGCGTACGGTGGCGTTGTTGTGGTTGTGCGGTCATCATCCATGGTTGTTGTGCACCTTGTGCTTCCATTTTCTTCGTGTGTGTGTGTTTGATGGTGTTTTCTGTTTATTTTTGTAGGTTGGAGGTATGTTATATGTATACGAGTTGAGAGTATTTTTATCGTTAGAAACTGAATTGTTGACCGGTGAAAGTGATTGTGATGGTGGTGGTGGATGTTATAAATTTTATATTTTTATCGTTCAGCAGAGTTAGTCAGACACTGAATCAAACAGTCAAGTTTCAGTCAGATACATACCCAGTCAGAACTTCTAACTGGATCAGCTTCTGACTCAATCAAATTTTACCCAGTCAGTGTAATCAAACAGTCCCTTAGGCTATTAGAAACGTTTGTCAGCAAGTAAACATTGATTCTCAGTTCTCACCCAAACAACAACTACTACGTTCAAAATAACTACCCCATTACCAACTATATAATAATACTTTCTATAAGTTTTATTATTATTATCTAAAAATCTAACCCAATAAAATAATATTATCCTCGTTCATAGATATCAATTAGACAATATAGTCATTAATTATATCATCATCTAGGCTTTAGTAAAATACAGAAAAAGAAAACATAAAGCTAAATAGTTACCTTACAAACCTGGGATTATCTAGGCTATGGTCATTATGAATATAGTCATTGAATTTGATTCGGGTAGTTATAAGTTATTTTTTATTTTGATTATCTTTAGTCATTCTAGGCTTCTAGGGTTTATATTTTAGTGAGCATAAAAATCTAAATCAACAAGTGACATTGTTTATGGAGTACATCAGTGATATTGAAGATTACCTTTGCACAAAAGTAATATTTGTTTTTATTCCTTCAAACGTAGGCTGATCAGGCGGTATTTATGATTAAAAAATATTTAAAAAAACAAGTTATATTTGAAGTTTATAAGAATTTGGTTAAACGGTGTAGTTGATTTAATAAATAGGTAGTGTTTTGAGTTCACCCATCTAACCTCTTCAATAAAAAAGTAATATTTCAATTGTACTAAAATTTAATGAGTCTAAGAAATAAGTTTTTTAACACGTCAATCTAAACTCATCTCACAAATATGCTAACGTGAACGAATTACATCCCTAGTTCATTTATAAAGATCCAATACATATTTAAGTATCACTTTATACATGTGATATATTTAATATTGTGACTGTAATTTACATCTTACTTCTATAAATGTCAATATACATTTTGAATTAGACTTAACGTCTAGATCCAAGGTAAATAGGTCAAATTGATTGGTCTGATCCTTTCCTGTCTCCTTAGGAGCCGATCTCTCAACTCGCTCCTCACTCTTCTCTCAACAGTTGCATCGTACACATACATATATTTGTCAAATGGATGCTTATCATACCGTCATCCAACTGCTAGGCCCTTCTTTTAGAGGAGAGAAAGCATCTTTAAAGTGAAGTTTATTTTGATCTCCTTAGATAGCCTGATTTGTCTCCCAACTCTTGCATTATATAGCTGATATACATATCATGTGTTGAAACTTCCGATGAAAAAAATATGATTGTTTTCTGTTTTGGATATTAAAATTATTTACATATGTTAATAAAATAATAATATAAATATGTGAGAGGCTCATAACGCATCAAAGTATGTTTAAAACTGAGTTAAAGATAAATGCGACATATATGTTTAAAGTTGATGGAATAAATGGAAGTGCTTGGTTTTATCCCACGGAGTCATAAAACAAACCTTGAAGTTGTGGTTATATTGGAGGTTTTTGTCCCACATTTAATGACGAATAAATCTTGAATCTATACTACTATATAATACATTTTTTGGATAAAGATGTAATTTTATCAAAAATTACAAGTATTAAAACACATGTACAAATGAGTGCATCACATTTAAGATCTATACTATTATATAATATATTTCTTTGGATAGATATGTAATTTTATCAAAAATTACAAGTATTAAAACAACATGTACAAATGAGTGAATCACATTTAAGAGGAGTAGAATATGGATTTGATTAAAATTTTAAGACACTTTAAGGGTAAAATGGTAATTTATCCGTTAATTTTATAAAATTTGACATTTTTGCCATTGTCTCTTTCATGTATTTAATATTCATTATTAATATATTATTTAATAATATGATATTATTTAATTCACTTTATTAATTTTATTTTATCTGTGATACTATAAATTGACATTTAAATTTATATTTACTAATTATATTTTTATAACTAAATAATATTTTAATTAAATATATTATTCTATTTAAATATTTAAGTATATAACTTATATAAATCTTCATAGACATATTATTATAAGTTTAATAATTTTAATATTTATCTATATATTTTATAAAATTAAAAGGAGGATAGAATGATAATTTTACATATAGATTAAGATACCCATATGAAAAGTAATGCTTAAATTTCAAAAAATTAATTATTTTATTTTATTTATGTCCTTACAATAAAGTATAATATATGATTGTTTATAATACAAATGCTAAAACATATACACGTGGTCAAACAAAATCGACATTTACTTTTAATGTCGTTTATATATTGTGATTGAGCACTAATCCCTCTTTCCCTTCCTTTATCTGTTGTTAAAAACTCAATAACAATCAAAATGGTAATTTGTGGTGATAATTTCTCATTAACTTTCTTCGGTATATGCAAATCACCATCAAAAGCTGACTCTAATGATCATAAAACTCTAACCTACATTCATAAAATAAACCCCCGTAAAATTTAGGTAATAAATGATTTCCGACCATAAATACCACCTATGCTTTCACTATTCTTGTTAGGATAATATAATTTTCTTAAAAACTTTTGTAATATACGTAATTGTTTTCTTTTATTCAATTTTTTCAATAATTATATTTTGATTTTTTTAATTTACGTCATAACACACCAAGCCGATACTGACTAAAATTGAATTCTTAAAAAATCATGCAACAACCGTACCGCCGCAACGCGCGGACATTTTCGAAAGAGCAAACAAAAGGAAAACCCAAACCTTAATAGCGAGAACACAAACGCGACCCACTACCGAAGAACCCCCTACCCAAAACCATGTTATCGATAACGAAAAAACAAACCCAAAACACACCCACAAAACTCCAGATACAAAAAATCCACAAAAAACACACCCCAAATCTCGAACCCACACCCAAAACAAACCATATTAAAACACAATTCATGTGTAGACATCAAGAAGCTGTAAAGAATCTCATGGGTTTTAAGATTCAAGTGAAAAAAAATTCATTTTACTTCCTTAGATTCATTTTACTTCCTTCTGATGGTTTGAATTGGTTTCAATTCATGTAAACCATACGGTATTACAAATTTTTATCCCATTAATAATATAATCATTATTGATTAATTATTAATAAAAGTGAACTCAAGATTTACATCATTTAAACACATTTTTATAAACACATTTTTATAAACACATTTTTATAAACTCATTTTTATCACAATTGTCAACTCATTATAGAGTATAACGGTTATTATTCGACTCTAATGTTGTGTTCTCAAGTTTAATACATGAAATAAAATTCATAAAAATTGAATTAAAGAGAGAAGAAAAAAAGAAAGGATTTTAGAAAATTAGAAGGAAGATTTTTAGCATTTGATTACGTCTTCCAAAATTCGTCAGCTCTTAAGAAAGTTAGAAACAAAGATTTATTAAACAATTTTTTATCTTCTTTCCACTTTCTCCTACCATAACAAACAATTTTTTACAGTTTTTTTTCACCTTTTTTCACTTATATGGGGAGTTGTCAACAATGTAAGACGTGATGTGTTGAAAGATGAAGCAACGACACTGTTTGGATATAAGTTAAGATGTTTTTTTAATCAATTTGTTTCACCTTCTGAAGAAAAAAATAAAACTATATCCAAATGAAAAAGAAGATAAAAGGAAGTCAAAATGTTTTAGAAGTAAATCCAAAACAGAAGCACTGAAGCTCAATTTTCTGTCAGTGATTCACAGAAGTATAATTGTACCTTACAACAACAAATCAAGCACAACACTCAGATCTGTATAAATTAGGTAGGAGATATCATATACGAGCCTCTTATTTCACATACAAATATTGCAAGATAATGAAAATTATAACAATTTATAACAACGATTTACAAAAGCAATTTCGATTTGTTATAGATTAATTCAAGGTACAATATAAACTGATAATTAAGGTAAAAGCAATTTCGATTTGTTATGATCAATACCACAGATCACGAAGAACAGAGGTGTTTTATGAAGAAAAGAATACGTACATATTCATGTACATAAAACTGAATTCGATCATGAATTTTCTTCCACTAGAATATGAATCAAATATCGTGATAAACATGAGTAAATTCACAGAGAGGAACACACCTTCTCACATTCGAGCTAGAATTTCTATTGACGAATTCATAGCTCGACCTGAAAAACGACTCAATTTCATCACGAGAAACGATCTCGAAGAATTCAAATTCCGATATCCTTCGCTTACATGAAGGTGCAGACAGCCTCTGTTTCTTCGGCGCCGGAGGACAGCCGGTGATTTCAGGTATTTTATGCCGTGGAGATTTAGGCGTTTGACATTCTTCAACTTGCTGTTCATCTAATCGAACAGTACATGATTCCTCAGATGTTGAATCCTGTGTGTAGATGATGATTGAAGCTTGACTTTCAGAGGCGTTAATCCGATTGCAGGGAGATCTCGTCGTAATTCTAGATCTGTTGACATGATTTGGCGGTGGTGGTAGGTGGTGATAAGTCGGTGACGGTGGTGCGGTGGTGGTTGTAGGCGGTGATATCACGATGACGGTGGTGGTTGTTGGTGGTGGTGATCGGTGGGGGTGGGTGGATGAGGAAGAGATTAAGTGGAGGGAGATACGCCTTCGGTGTCTTTTCTCTCTATATGTAAGTTTATACTTTTTAGTTTTTAGAGGGAGAAAACTGCTTTTTCCAGAGCTGAAACTTTGAAATCCAGATAATGAGTTGTGTATTACGTATGAAAGTGTGTACGTTGAATGGTGGAATGTGGAAAAGAGATGGGTGAAAGGGAGGTTAAATTATTGGAGAAAATTGTAGTTTGCTGGGGTGGACAAGAATATAATAAAGGAATAGACTTCTTGTGACATAAGCACCCTCCATTTATTATTATTATTTTTTACTTTAAGTACCCTTAAGAATTTAATAATAAACTACTCCTTACAAACAAAAAACAAAAGATTTTATTCTTAAGAACAAGAAAATTCGTTATTTTCTTTCTTTTTAATATTGAAACACCTGCTGTAACATGTATGTTTTTCATAAACATATTAAGATTTTTAAAAAGATATAGTACCAAACCATATAATTTAGGTGGAATTATCTCGGTATTTTAACATAATATCAAAATTACGTTAGGTTTACTATTTCTATGTAGAGTGCATGTTAAGTGATTTCATAAAAACCCGATACTTGTTTTTTCATCAGAGGGTGGTTAGAAGGAAAATTGTCTTCTAGTGGTGAGGCTAACTACATTCTGTTTTGCAATATGATTAAGCAAGTTTAAAGCCATTGGTTTCGCATCCAGAGGACTATCATCGAGTTTTGCTTCTGAATGTATCTTACATACGATAATTTTTTTCACACAATAAGTATATTTGAGTTGCTTAATTATTTTTTATAATTGTTAACTTAGTCACGTCTTACAAAAGAAAATTAAAATTAATTATCGTAGCATTAACGTTACAAATGACATGTAATTGTTGTGTATCATAAAATTTTATCGTGTATAATTCACCTCCATTCCTTTCGTATGTTTAACACATAAATCGACAACGAAATATATACAATGCTAAAGTTGACTTATTTATAAATTTATATATTTAATAGGATATAGGGATATTGAGCGTTACTTTTTGGTATTAGTGTGCAATTCTGCTTACTCTATAACTTAAATGATCATTTCAATGTTACATTTTTATGTTAAAATAAATTTTCTACCAATTATGTCTCCATAAAAAGGATACCATATAAATGGTTTTCTGATCCACAGCGTTTATGGGAGTCATAACTCATAAGTATTTAACTAAGGGCGTAAATAGACCGAATGAAAACGAACGGGGTCTTGTTCAAATTTGTTTATTAAGAGAATAACTTGTTCGTTAACTAACGCTTACCGAACGATATTTTTTGTTCGTGTTCATTCATTAAGAAAATGATTTTTTTTTCATAAACTGTTCATGAACATAAACCAACGCAAGATACATACAAAATATTCATGAACATTAATAAACAAAATAAAATTCTTAATACATACAAATACAACCATTATATATTCATTTTATGATTAAATTCACAAACATTATATAATATCAACCAAAGATAATTAAGTACTTTACAAAATTATCTCAAACATAAATTTTAAATGAGCGTTAATGAATACATTATCGAACGTTCATGAACATAAATGAACGAACACAAACTCTGTTCGTGTTTGTTTGTCTAATAATATAATTTTCTTTTTCGTGTCTATTTATTTTTAACGAACATACATAAATGTTATCGCCGAACAGTTTACGAACTGTTCACTGAACATTCGGTTCGTTTACAACCCTACAATTACATTTGTGTAAATTTGTAAAACTGTAAACTCATAAAAAAGAAATACAAGACAGATTACTGTATGTATGAATGTTCAATCGGATATCCGAAAATTTCAGATAGTGGATTTCACATTCGGATATCCGAATTTTGGATATTTGAAATTTTGAATTCAGATTCGGATATCCGAATTCAGAAAAATTATATTATTTAATAAAATTTATAAAAATATAATAATTTTATTAAATTTTTTCAGATATCCGAAGTATTTATTTAAATATCCGAATATCTAAAAATATCCAAATTTTAATTAATATTTAATATTGTCAAATTTTTATAAATATATCTTGGATATCCAAAGTATCCAAAAATTTTCAAAATCACTATCCGAATCCAAGTCCAAATCCGAAATTTTGGATATCTGAATTTCGAATTTTTGGATATTTCAGATTCGGTTTCGGATTCGGATATTTTTCAACACCTCTAACCGTATGTATGAACCGACCCGCATAGGAATTTCCTTTTGCTAATATAGCCGAGCTATCCGATCCTAATACAAGCTTTAAACCTTTGACCAATTTTAATTTTAGGCATAATTGGGTGGGTCTGGATCCACCTTAACACTCAAGGTGAGGGATTTAATTAAGTATCATGTATGAATTGGCATTAAGTAGGGATTAGGGCCATCTCTGAAGATTGTCTTCGAAAAATTTGATCCTAAGGCAAATAAGGCCCTATAATTCTATAATACGAAATCAATATCCCATAGAAAAAAGTTTATAAGATTATTAATGAGCTCTAAGTTTTAATAGGCTAGATTTTAGATAAATAGTAATGGACTAAACTAATTTATAGTGACTTATAAGCTTTTAATCTAACATACATGCATATATACCATAATTTTAATTTAAAAAACTTTAGGGTGGCCCTCGAGAAGTTTAAACCCTGAGTGGTCATCCACCCCCAATTCCCTGTTAGGGATGTGAACTATTAAAATCGTTTGAAGCATCCGAATCTAAGCAAATAGATTTTTTTTAACTAATTTGAATTTTATATGATCTCAGCAATTGCTTATGGTCTAAAAATAGCTTGACTGATGCTTGTGTCTCGAGACCAACCCAAGTTAAATTTTTTAAAACAACATGTTAGTGGTTAATAGTTATTAACATCAAGTTAGTAATTATTCGGTAATGACAAGGCTAAAAATAGAACTTTCAAAAGAGGTAAAACATTTCACCTTTACCTCAAAACATTAGACTAAGAGATCATTAACTGCCGTTAAGAAAATGAACATTGACCCAAGTTAACTTCTCTAATATGTAGTTATTTATGTGTCTAATGTTCATGAAATATCTAATCATTTCAAAAAATCAAGAAAAATAATGAACATGAAACAAAAAAAAGCTGACCCTAACTACTAAACCTTCACTCTAAACCATCTAGCTAATCCCGTCATTACAGTCTATTTGGTTTGTTTTACTTAATACATCTTGGGGCCTGAAGTGAATAATAAAATCAAGCGTTTTTATGAAAGAACATAACAATTCTTTTTTTGTTTGTATAAAATGTATTACCCCAATCTTAAGTTAATAATTATAAAAATACGAATTATGAAGTTTTCTTTTATATATTATCAAACGAGTAAGTAACGAATAAAAAGACTAGTTAAAATTTCAAGTTTTTAGACTAATTTTAGTGTCATAAGAAACTGTTTAAATATATATAAATATAATAATACATTATATTTAAACGTGCTCTATTTTTAATGAAACTTAGATGGACTCGAAGAGAAAAATAAGCTCGTCTCAAAAGCATATTTGAAGTTTTATAATATGTTATATTTAAAAAGTTGTAAGAGAAAAACAAAGTAAGTAACATAATTAATTATAAGTAAGCAAACAAGTAGGCTGATCAATAAGTAAGCAAGCAGCTAGGCTACTCAATTTCATCGCACATGGCATGACACAGAATTTGAGGTGACTATCTGTTTGCTATAAATAGAAGCTCATATGGTTCTTTTAAAATAGAAGTTTTCTTGAGAACGTCCTATTATAAAACGAATCTCTATTATAAAATGAATCTCTAGTACTCAATACCCCACTGGGTGTTGTTAATAGTTGTTTTTGCTCGAGTAGGAACACTAGTAGGGAGACTCTACATCAAATTGTCGTAGATAATTTTAAGGTATGTTATCGTTTATGTTTATGTCAAGTTAATAATTATTTATTTAGTGGATTATTAGGATTAGTATTAATACAATATTATATTTTAGGTATTAGGGTTATTGTTAGGGTTGGGTTTTAGGTAGCCTAGCTTTAGTTAGATATGAACTGATTACTCATGCTTAATCAAGATAATACTAGCTAATATCCAACCATGACAATGACTAGTTAGTTATACCATTACCTAACTTAGGATTACTTAAACTGTATCAAGACCTTAAGATATTACCAAGATCTTACTAGGAATTGATTATTAACTGTCAAGCAACTGTTAAACAGGTCAGTAATCATGACTGTTTTCAAAACTATGATAATATACTTGTTTTGTTTGTACCGGTAATAATTATAATGCTTACATATATGCACTGGTCCATAAGGGTGTCACACCCCCGCTAAGAGCGGAAACACGGGGTTGCGACGAGACGGGAATTGTCATAACACATGGTAAGCGATAGAGATGCAATAATAAAATGATGACAAGCGTGTCATGACGACACCCGACAACAAGGGGACTTGTGTCGTGTATAGTCGATGTTCACGACAACATAGCCATATGCATAACAGGATAAACGATTCACATGATCACATAAAGATGAAATTGTAACGTAAATTCCCACAACCCGGGAACAAGTTTCAAAAGATTGTAATTGTTTACACAGTGCAACATTGTTCAAAGTAACTGTTTGTCAAACATGCTTAGCCCAAAAAAAATGCATCCTAGGGTCTCCACTAAGGCAGCACACCTAGAACCTCAGCTAGCTTGATCACCTGAAAAAATATGCTCAAAATGGTCAACAAATTGTTGGTGAGCTCGCAGGTTTAAGTAATAAAAGTGTAAGTGATGCTGTATAAAGTAAATGATATGAAATACCGTGAATACAATTATATGCACAAGTAAAAATCACATGACATGAGCTTTGCAACCAAACCTAGCGACGTACACAAAGAAATTATCGGCGTATATTCACCCAAGACCCGTACCTGGCTATTGTTGGTACTAACTAGTATACCAACACGAGGGTGGGGGTGTCAACCCAGTAGTACTACCAATACCTAACCGTCGGTTCCCTCACAGGAATTAAATAGTTGCAAAGATAGAACCACATAGCAGACCCAAGCATGTATCAGATAAGTACTTGCAACACAGTATCACGTTGATTCCTTGTATGAAAATTGTATGTATGTTGTACAACATAGAAAACGGGCGAGCATACTTTTCCCCCATGTTTGTAAATTTTTGTAAAATAGTATAAAAAAATAGTATAAGCATAAAAAGGGGCCACGAAACTCACATGTTAAGTGGTAAGTATGAAAGGTCGAGATCTCCAATAGTAGAATGCAATGATCGGTCAAACACCTATTGACAGTTATGGTTAAGCATTAATGACATGTATAAGCGTATTGTAATGTTTGGTCGGTTCGGGTTGTATCGGTTCGGTCGTGGGTGGCACACACACACAAACGGACACACGTATCAGATCTTATGTAGATCCAAGTACTACGAGTAGTCGTCATTGCTTATGACATCCTTGTAAAGATCTCATTGTTATGAAAGATGACACTTGTTAAGTATTTGTAGTTTCAAATGGGTTGTCGATAATTGTAAAATGTTAGGTTTATTTCAATTGAAAAATATCATGTGCATGTTAATAGCGTTGACTTTAATCTTTGGGGTCATTCGTGCGATTGGACTCAGTCGCACCACACAACACACACATTCGCACGACCCAACCTCCATGCGCACGAATCAACCCTCAATCGTGAGAATTAGCTACTTTCGTGCGATTGAACCTTCATTCGTGCGATTGGACTCCAGTCGTGCGAAACACGCACAATCGCATACACTCAGTCGGTCACCTGACTCAATCGCACACAATCATTCATACGCATGACTCAATCGCATACAAAGACCCCATCGCACGACTCAGTCGCACGACATGCCTAGTCGCACAACTCAGTCGCACGATTGACTTAGACGCATGATTCAGTCGTATGACTCACTCAGTCGCACGGCTCAATCGCATGACAGACCCAGTCGCCTGAACTGCAGAATTGCGACTGTGGTCGGGCTGAGCAGCCCCCGAGCTGCCCTAACGCGAGTTTTATACCACGAGGACTTCCAGAAACACTCAACAAACATACACAACATGAGACACAAGCAGAAAGACCTCACACGCACCCACTCGACCTCATGTGCTCGGATGAACCCGAGCACCCGAAACCCTAGAAAACGCAGCAGTAAAACCGAACCAACAACGGATTGAACAAGGTTGCGTACCTGCTAGGAACGCGTATACACGATGATAACCAAGATTTGGCAGTGAAAACGCGACAAGCGAGACGATTTTTGGTGCTAGATCGAGAGAGAAAGTGGAGAAAAGGTTGAAGGTGAAAAAGATGAAGATGAGAATAAATGGCTGGGAATGGGGTTTATATACCCAGCCCAAGTTTGCAAAATTACAAGTTTAGTCCCTGCACTTAGCCCCCGAGTTTTCCCAAATTTGTTTCGGTTGAAAACGACTGTAAAATGTTCATTATATTACGGTTAAAAGCGTGTTTAATGGCATTTGATAGTCTAAAATGGTTTTATTAATGACAATGATTGAAATTAAAATGACATATTTGGTGGTGATGGTGATGAAATTTATAAAAGTTTTATGCTTAACACACGTTCTCGAAGGAAGTACAGGCACAAGGGAAAAATAAGCAGACATGATTCCGTAAAGCAGGAGTTCATGAAGAAAAGGAAGATTAATAAAATATTTCCATGTTATTTATGTCGTTCGACGGACCTTAAGGTGACGGATGTCACAGTATCCCCCAGTTGAGAGAGTTTCGTCCCGAAATTCAGCTGGAGTTAGGTCCAAGAGTGTCATCCACGAATAAGTGTGGGTATTTGAGTTTCATTTGATCTTCCCGTTCCCATGTAAACTCTGGCCCTCGCTTCGAGTTCCACCTTACGCGAACAATTGGTATTCTACTGCGCTTCAACTGTTTGACTTTACGATCCATGACCTCAATGGGTTCCTCAATAAAATAAAGTTTTTTGTCGATTTTGATTTCGTCAATGGGTATGTGAAGTGATTCGTCAGCCAAACACTTCTTGAGGTTCGACACGTGGAAAGTATCATGCACACCGTTGAGTTCTTGTGGTAACCTTAATCGGTAAGCCACTGGACCAATTCTTTCTGTAATCTCGAATGGTCCAACGTATCTCGGGGCTAACTTCCCTTTCTTTTCAAACCGAACAACTCCTTCCAAGGAGAGACCTTGAGTAACACTCGGTCCCCAACGTTGATTCTAGAGGCTTTCGACGATTGTCGGCGTAGCTCTTTTGGCGATCTCTAGCGGCTTTCAGTCTATCTTTGATTTGGAAAATCTTGTCGTTGTTTCCTGAATGATCTCCGGGCCTGTTAGCTGGCTTTCACGATGTCGGTCCAACAACGGGTGATCTACACTTCCTACCGTACAACGCTTCGAACGGAGCACACCCAATGCTGGTGTGGTAGCTGTTATTGTATGAGAATTCAATCAATGGCAAATGAGTATCCCAACTACCACCAAGTCGATTACACATGCTCTCAGCATGTCTTCTAGCGTTTGTATGATTCGTTCACTTTGGCCATCTGTTTGAGGGTGATAGGCGGTACTCATGTCTAATCGAGTGCCCATTGCTTTCTGTAGTGTTTGCCAAAATCGTGAAGTGAATCGGCCGTCACGGTCGGAGATGATTGACACCGGCACTCCGTGTCTTGTCACGACCTCTTTAATGTACAATCTCGCCAACTTGTCCATTTTGTAGTCTTCTCGGATTGGCAAGAAGTGTGCTGATTTCGTCATTCGATCCACTACGACCCATATCGAGTCATGCCCATGCTTGTTTTAGGGAGTTTGGTAATGAAATCCATGGCTATATTCTCCCATTTCCACTCGGGAATTTCAGGTTGCTGTAATAATCCCGATGGTTTCTGATGTTCAGCTTTAACTTTCGAGCATGTCAAGCATCTGCTGACGTACGTGGCAATGTCTTTCTTCAGGCCTGGCCACCAGTACAGATCTTGAGATCGTGGTACATCTTGTCTGCGCCAGGATGAATAGAATATCGGGTCTTATGTGCTTCATCCATGACCAAGGTACGCACACCTCCCCACTTGGGTACCCATATACGGTCCACGAAGTACTGTACGCCATCGTCCTTGCACATCAGTTGTTTATCGAACCCTCAGAATTCTTCTCCCGCAAGGTTTTCTTCTTTCAACGCTTCGCTTTGTGCAATTTGGATCTGGGCTTTCAAATTTGTTTGAATGGTCAATCCCAAAGCTCGAGCACGTAGTGGTTTCACGCGTTCCTTGCGGCTTAGAGCATCAGCCACCACGTTAGCTTTCCCCGGATGATACCGAATTTCACAATCGTAGTCACTAAGTAGCTCTACCCAACGTCGCTGTCGCATATTGAGTTCCTTCTGATCCAGAATATGTTGAAGGCTTTTATGATCTGTGTATACGATGCATTTGGTTCCATACAGGTAATGCCTCCATATCTTAAGTGCGAATACTACAGCGCCCAACTCAAGATCATGAGTCGTGTAGTTCTTCTCGTGCACCTTAAGTTGTCGCGAAGCGTAGGCGATCACCTATCTTTCTGCATTAGTACACATCCCAACCCTTGATGCGAAGCATCACAATACACCACAAAATCATCAGTTCCGTCTGGGAGGGACAATATCGGTGCATTGCACAACTTATCTTCAGCGTTTGGAACGCCCGTTCTTGCGCATCTCCCCAATCAAACTTCTTGTCTTTCTGAGTTAGTAACGTCAACGGTTGAGCGATCTTTGAAAAGTTCGCAATGAAACGACGATAGTATCCGGCTAATCCTAAGAACTGTCGTATCTCTGAAGGCGTCTGGGGTGTATCCCATTTCTTTACCGCTTCGATCTTGCCGGGATCTACATGAATCCCGTCTTTGTTAACCACATGACCAAAAAACTTCACCTCTCGCAGCCAGAATTCACACTTCGAGAACTTGGCGAAAAGTTTCTCCTCTCTTAACAGTCCAGTATTGCCCGAAGGTGTTCTTCGTGGTCCTCCTTCGATCGAGAGTAGATAAGTATGTCGTCGATGAATACGATCACAAACTTATCCAAGTAAGGTTTGCACACTCGATTCATCAAGTCCATGAACACAGCTGGTGCGTTAGTCAATCCAAACGGCATGACCAAGAACTCATAGTGCCCATAACGAGTTCTAAATGCTGTCTTCGGTATGTCCTCCTCGAAAACTCTTAGTTGGTGATATCCAGACCGAAGGTCGATCTTGGAAAAATACGAAGCTCCTTGTAACTGATCAACAGGTCGTCGATCCTGGGGAGAGGATACCGATTCTTCACAGTTAATTTGTTCAACTCACGGTAGTCGATGCACATACGGAACGACCCATCCTTCTTCTTGACAAATAACACTGGTGCTCCCCAAGGCGAGTGACTCGGCCGAATAAAACCCTTCTCTAGTAGTTCCTGTAACTGGCTAGATAACTCTTGCATTTCAGACGGTGCCAACCGATACGGTGTCTTTGCTACCGTGTAGCTCCAGGAACCAAATCAATACGAAATTCCACCTGTCGTGGAGGAGGCAAACCAGACAAGTCATCAGGGAATACATCTGGGTAAGTAATCCACACTATAGGGATATTTGCCAATTCCTGTTCCTCCTCTTTCTTTTCAACCACATGAGCCAGAAAAGAGTAGCACTGTTTTCGTAAACTCCGACGTGCTTTCATGCAGGAAATAAGCTTTAAGTTTCTCCCCGGTCTTTCTCCTTGAATTCTGAGTACTCCCCGTCTGACATAGGGATTCGCACTACCTTGTCTCGACAGACAATCTCGGCCTCGTGTTTCGACAACCAATCCATTCCCACATTCACATCGAAACTTCCTAGCTCAAAGGGTATCAAGTCTATATCGAAGGTGTGGTTCTCTAATATTATCGAGCACTTTCTAATAATTTCATCGGCCTGAACAATCCTACTGTTGGCCATTTCTACAGAGTAGCTAGTTTCTAGCCTACTAGGGCTCAAATCAAGCAATTGCACAAACTCAGAAGATATAAAGCTATTGTCTGCTCCAGTATCAAACAGTATAGATGCAAAGTGATTATTGAGTAAGTGCGTACCCGTGACAACATTCGGGTCCTGGCGAGCATCGTTGGCTCCAATGATGAATGCACGTCCCCGAGCTGTATCCCCTGATTGGTCGGGCCTTGATTTCCAGCTATAGCCATCACTTGCTGCTAGTTGTTTCCTTGTTGACCCGGTGCTCGATTCAGCCTGGGCACATGTTTCGGTAGTGATCGAGGCTTCCACACTCATAACAAGCCCTTGCATTCCGGCGGGTTAACCGTTTGACCGGTGCAACCATATTCGGCGCTGTTCTGCATTCTCTTGCAAGATGCCCCGGGCGTCTACAGTTCGCGCACACCCGCACTGCGTTCCTGGGGGATGATGATAATTGCACTTGTCACATTTGGGGTGCGGACCCACATACTCTCGCCTGCCCTGCGTCACTGCCACAAAGTTCTGGTTGTCTTGGCTCTTTTATCAAACTTCCCGGCACTCGACCGCTCGTTTCCCCAAATCCTTTCTCTTTTCTGCTCCTCTACCCAAAACTCCCGTTCTCACCATTTCATCAGTCAAGGCGCCAGCCTTTAGAATCGCGCTCTGAATAGTAGGAGAGCGGTAGCGGTTACCATTGCCCGGATTTGAGGCGCAAGTCCCAAATGTACCTCTTTATCCTTTTTGATTCCGGGGTGACTAGATGCGGAACCAACCTTGCTAGCTCATGAAAACGATCGGTGTAAGCTGCGTGCCCAGCCCCTACCATGGCATGATTCCAGAACTCATGCTCAAGTTTTTGCATCTCATTGAGAGGACAGTACTCCTCGGTGATTAGGGCCTTGAACTCATCCCACGACATTTGCATCGTGGATTCTCTTCCCCTAGCCTGAATCTGAGTGTTCCACCACTTAGTGCCTTGCCCTGTAGTGAGCAAGTGGCTACTTAATCCTTTGGCTGTCGAGGCATTCGCTGATGTCGATCACGGCCTCCATCTTTTCAAGCCATCTGGTCAGAGCTATGGCTCCACCTTTGCCATCAAACTCTCGTGGTTTGCAAGCCACAAATTCCTTATACGAACATCCCCGTCTAGTATTCACACCCCGGTCTCATTAAATTACAGTTTCGTTACCCGCTGTACCACCATTCCGGTCTCCTGATTGCTTTCGTTCCCAGTCGGGTTACCATTATCCTCATTATCATTGCCACCGTCCCCGGGGGGTGAAATTCTGAAGAGCATCGCTCACTTGGGCCACGATAGTAGGAATCAGTGTGGCCAGCCGTTTAGCGATCAGGGCTGCCACATCAGTGTTCCCTGTTCCTTGATTGTTACTGGCAGGAGCATCACTTGTTCTTGGGGTTCTTCCCCTGCCTCTGCTTCTGCCTCTGCCTCTTGGGCTTCAATTTCGCTACTATTACTGCGAGTAGATCTTCGAGGCGGCATGTTCTATTCATAAAAGAGATAACATGTAAGCTTTAGTCACCATATGATACACAAGTATTCCGTTTATCAAGTTCCAATGTTCATGTTCCGGTCGGTCAGATCACCATGCAGCCCATTTCAAGCATATTCTTGGTATACCGGTGATGTTTATATATAGGGTTCCCCGCAGCGTTCCCACCACCCCCCGATGTACCGAGAATGATGCCCGATCCGGTTACATGACATCCGACTTCCCTTTACATCATATCCATAATAATCCATCAGGTCAACTGAGAGCCCAAGCAAGTAATCACGTATAGTCTGGTGGAGGTTGCCTATCTCGCATCCTTAAAGGACTCAGACATAGCCTCCTTGGGTCGGTCTCAGTATCCAAGGTCAAGCGCAGTATATGATCTGTGAAGATCTCTTCGGTCTCAATACCCGAATTTGGTTATGATAACTTGGTGCGCAGAGGGAACGGAAGATCTAATAGGAGCATCCCATAAAAGAGTGAGCATAAGGCTCTCTCTCATAGGGTGAAAAGATCACGAAATAGATAGATAACGAACAAGTAATGAGGAACACAATGAGATACAAAATGCACACAACCCTGGCATGCAATCTACATGAAGGTTCCTAGGTTATAGTCTAGGTCAAGCGTATTGCCTAATTCTCTATAACCAATGGCTCTGATACCAGTCTGTCACACCCCGCTAAGAGCGGAAACACGGGGTTGCGACGAGACGGGAATCGTCATAACACATGGTAAGCGATAGAGATGCAATAATAAATGATGACAAGCGTGTCATGACGACACCCGACAACAAGGGGACTTATGTCATGTATAGTCGATGTTCACAACAACATAGCCATATGCATAACAGGATAAATAGTTGCTTCCTTGTATAAATTGTATGTATGTTGTACAGCATAGAAAAGGGGCGACATGCTTGTGGTACTAACTAGTATACCAACACGAGGGGGTGGTGTCAACCCAGTAGTACTACCAATACCTAACCGTCGGTTCCCTCACAGGAATTAAATAGTTGCAAAGATAGAACCACATAGCAGCCCCAAGCATGTATCAGATAGTAGTACTTGCAACACAGTATCACGTTGATTCCTTGTATGAAAATTGTATGTATGTTGTACAGCATAGAAAACGGGCGAGCATACTTTTCCCCCATGTTTGTAAATGTTTGTAAAATAGTATAAAAAAATAGTATAAGCATAAAAGGGGCCACGAAACTCACATGTTAAGTGGTAAGTATGAAAGGTCGAGATCTCCAACAGTAAATGCAATGATCGCAAACCCAATTGACAGTTATGGTTAAGCATTATGACA
The DNA here is from genome assembly GCA_025506515.1 of Flaveria trinervia. Lineage (NCBI taxonomy): Eukaryota > Viridiplantae > Streptophyta > Magnoliopsida > Asterales > Asteraceae > Flaveria > Flaveria trinervia. The sequence goes on along the minus strand of CM046452.1, from coordinate 49,378,622 downwards.
TGTATAAGCGTATTGTAATGTTTTGGTCGTTCGGGTTGTATCGGTTCGGTCGTGGGTGGCACACACACACAAGCGAACACACATCAGATCTTATGTAGATCCAAGTACTACGAGTAGTCGTCATTGCTTATGACATCCTTGTAAAGATCTCATTGTTATGAAAGATGACACTTGTTAAGTATTTGTAGTTTCAAATGGGTTGTCGATAATTGTAAAATGTTAGGTTTATTTCAATGAAAAATATCATGTGCATGTTAATAGCGTTGACTTAATCTTTGGGGTCAAGCAATGACACTTTTATTGATGTTGCCTTATCATCATCAGACGTTCAAGGGATATTCACACTCATCATCATCAGTCACACAACAGGACTAGACGCTCGACCCACGTTCCACTCGTACGAATCAACCTTCAATCGTGCGAATTAGCTACTTTCGTGCGATTGAACCTTCATTCGTGCGATTGGACTCAGTCGCACCACACACAACACACATTCGCACGACCCAACCTCCATGCGCACGAATCAACCCTCAATCGTGCGAATTAGCTACTTTCGTGCGATGAACCTTCATTCGTGCGATTGGACTCCAGTCGTGCAAAACACGCACAATCGCATACACTCAGTCGGTCACCTGACTCAATCGCACACAATCATTCATACGCATGACTCAATCGCATACAAAGACCCAGTCGCACGACTCAGTCGCACGACATGCCTAGTCGCACAACTCAGTCGCACGATTGACTTAGACGCATGATTCAGTCGTATGACTCACTCAGTCGCACGGCTCAATCGCATGACAGACCCAGTCGCCTGAACTGCAGAATCGCGACTGTGGTCGGGCTGAGCATCCCCCGAGCTGCCCTAACGCGAGTTTTATACCACGAGGACTTCCAGAAACACTCAACAGACATACACCAACATGAGACACAAGCAGAAAGACCTCACACGCACCCACCTCGACCTCATGTGCTCGGATGAACCCGAGCACCCGAAACCCCAGAAAACGCAGCAGTAAAACCGAACCAAAAACGGGTTGAACAAGGTTGCCTACCTGCTAGGAACGCGTATACACGATGATAACCAAGATTTGGCAGTGAAAACGCGACAAGCGAGACGATTTTTGGTGCTAGATCGAGAGAGAAAGTGGAGAAAAGGTTGAAGGTGAAAAAGATGAAGATGAGAATAAATGGCTGGGAATGGGGTTTATATACCCAGCCCAAGTTTGCAAAATTACAAGTTTAGTCCCTGCACTTAGCCCCCGAGTTTTCCCAAATTTGTTTCGGTTGAAAACGACTGTAAAATGTTCGTTATACGGTTAAAAGTGTGTTAATGGCATTTGATAGTCTAAAATGGTTTTATTAATGACAATGATCGAAATTAAAATGACATATTTGGTGGTGATGGTGATGAAATTATAAAAGTTTTATGCTTAACACACGTTCTCAAAGGAAGTACAGGCACAAGGGAAAAATAAGCAGACATGATTCCGTAAAGCAGAAGTTCATGAAGAAAAGGAAGATTAATTAAAATATTTCCATGTTATTTATGTCATTCGACGGACCTTAAGGTGACGGATGTCACAAAGGGTATACATGATCCTGATATATTTAATGGAGTGTGTCAAACTGGCTGAAAAGAGGATAGGGTTTCTCGTATGCATCAGGCACATGCTCATACCTATTTGACGACCGGGAGGGTCTGACAAACCCGTTGCCGTGGTTGTGGTAAAATCAAGGAAGACACTGTGCCTATGTACCCAAATATCACAACCCATATTGTATGCATGTCAAAGTTAATTTTGTAAATTGTATAGCATAAGCTCACCAACATTAGCTAACCTCTTTTTGAGTATATGTATCACAGGTAATCAGTGAGATTACTCTAGGAATAATGAGGACACAGTGAAATCTAGAGCTGTAAAAGTTTATAGTGGTTTGATATTGTAACTAAATAATGCATTGTACTCAGAATGTTATAAGTTTGAAATGAAAACTAAGTTTGCTTTCGCTATAAAGTTGTATCAAGTGTGTACGCCCGCCCAGGTTTCGGGTGGGGTGTCATATAAAAATCATAAAATATTTTTTTAAGCAAAAATTACAAGAATCCCAAAATAAACATTTAATCATTTTTCTATCTCTTCTTATTTTTCTCTAAAAATATTAAAGCTGATTGAGTATCATATATATTTTCATCTTATGATATAGATAAAAGTAGTTCCTTTTCAATTTTAGACAATTCTTACCGTTAGAATAATCTGCTAACTCGAACCGAATCGACCTAGTAAAAATCAATATTAATAAACATCTGAAAATAGAAAATTATACTCTGGGGACTGTAAATTCCAAAGTCTGGTATCGTGTTAGGGTTCATGTGTATAAATAATTTTCATGTTCAAGTAAAATATCTAGTTTATGACTGATTTGGTCCATGAGCCCACAAACACAACCTAGATTACTACGCTTACTTGGGAATCATGGTTGATGTTTCTCCCGTTGTCTTGGTGTATAACCTATTGATAGTTTCTTGGTGTAAATCTTGTATTTGTGTTGATCTAGCTTCTTGCTAGATGGTTTTCTAATACAATTCTTCTTCGTTGGTCGTTTAAAAAAAGTTAAGAACATAGGTTTTAGTGTAATTGAGTAGTCCCTAGTAGACCGGCTAAAATAATGACTAATAATGAATGGACAAAATAGTTTAAATGCTCTTTGCTAGTACCCATACCATGGTACATTGTCTAGGGTCATACATTCTCTTTTTCAAGATTTATGTGTGTTTAAGAGTCCTTTTTATATATGCATGTTCATATTTTTCATATTATCATGATTTAAAATAGTAATTATTTTTGCTTAGTAAAATAAACACTTGAATGATTAAAATAAATATTTTTCGCTACCTACAATTATTCGCAACATACATGTGTAATTAAACACATAATAACCAAGTTCTATTAAATAATGATTGTTAATAGATGTGATTCGGGTACATATAGTATTGTGTGTTATCAATAAAAACACATTATTAGACTCTCATATTTTTTTCACTCACTTCTGTTTCTTTGTGTTGCTAGCAACACCACAACGAAATGCATTAAAACAAAGATTATTTTATCGTCATAGCAAAATATATCGCTAAAGGAAACTGTATTATTATAAACTTAAAAGAAATTTTTTTGTCTGAAGATGTTAAGATAAGTCTTGAAGTTAATGTACGATTTCCACTATTACTTCCAATATAATATATGCATCTATAACACGATTGCAGAGTTAGATCACCTTAAGTCTAGTTGGTTAAACAAACCACTTTTTTATTATCAATGTTTCTTAGAAGCATAACCGGACCATCAACTTTTAATAATAAAGAATGGTTTGATAATCCATACACCTTAAGTCCGTTTAGGAAATCAGATAAGCATAAACTTTCATCAAATGTATCATTAACATATTCACTTGGCTTATACTATCCGAATTTAGGTATTCTTTTTCATCTTCAGGAACATTGATAGTAAATGATCACCGATTTCTTGAACGACTTTGTTTTTTAGTGCAAGAATTTCCATCTCTTGAAAGAAATTTTAGTTTTTTGAATTCGTAAGGATAGACGGATACACAAATTCAATTAAATACGAAATATGATTGAGTATATCCGGAATAAAATGATCATAATGTATAGCTATAGTTGCCTTACCATTGTTCGAGCCATCAAGTTTACGTTCACCCAGTTTTAATAACCAATTTAAAATTTGTTTGTTTCTATAATGTTAGATACTCCATTAGTCCATCACCTATTGTTAACATTATGTTTTTTTGTTAGTGTATTTACTTTGTACTTTTTTCAAATATATGAAGAATTTAAAGACAAATTTATGATATCTTGTTTACTTTCATTAGGAACACCATAAAGAATTTAATGAAAATCTTCTTTGAAAAAATTATCTTTCCTCCAAAACATAAGTCATTAGAGTTTTACTACCACAAGTCAATAAGTGAAGAATCGATACATGTCACTAAACACTTGGTTTTCTCTCAAACTCACTTGTACTCACACGGTTATGATGAAGCAGAATCTCTCAAAGAGTTGATTATAATACACTAAGTAACTTAAGAACACAAGAAAATAATTTTCAAGTTACTTGTATATATTAATTCTCAATTCAAAGTTTACAAGACTCTTACAAGCATGATACAAGAGTTACAATGAGAAACTATATATACTATAACCTACAACCGGTTATACTTTAATACCAATTGGAATCCTATAACTAAAGCAGATACTACAAGCTATAGTTAAGGTATCTTAGATAATGTCTTATTTAAGATATGATAGTCATGACATGTTGTAAGGCCCCGTTCCCGGGACGCTTACAGCTGGTCAACCATTGCACATAAAACATACATTTGCAGTTATTTTAAATAAACATTCGCAGTGGAAACATTCAAAAATGATATTTCATTTCATCATAAAAACTTTTGCAAAATAATGCATCATTTGTCGGTTACAAAATTTCATTGTTGTATTACATCACAAAAGCTTTATATAAATGGATGCCATCTAAAAGAGCTGAGCAGCTGCCTCGTGCCATCCCCAGCAACCTTACCTGCCAACTGGAAACACATAAAAGTCAGCGTTGCTGAGTGAGTTCTAGTTTTACAATAAAACATACTTTTCTTTCGTAAAACCATCTTTGCTTTCTTTCAAAATCATACTATACTTTACATTCATTCGTGATCATACATCGTACGTACATATAGATAATATATTTATTATCTTCTTTAATCTTTCATGCCTCATTCTTTACTTTTCCTTTCTGTCATCCATAAACGCTTCCCTTCTGTTCATGGTACTGAACCTAGGCCCATCATAGACCTTCTATAACGGTGCATCGCACCTCGTGGTCATAGTACCTAGGGAAAAGTTTAGGTTTACTATGCAATACCTTTCTGTTCATGGTTCTGGACCTAGGCCTCTCATAGACCTTCTATAAAGGTGCATTGCACCTCATGATCACAGTACCTAAGGTATGAATGTACATGTACCATTTCCATAAGCAATACCTTTCTTTTCATAGTTCTGGACCAAGGCCTCTCATAGACCTTCTATAACGGTGCATCACACCTCGTGGTCACAGTTGCTAAGGTATGCAACAATAGTTCTATGCAAATGGTCAATCACAAGGAAATACCTCGATGTGCATGCCATGCTTACAAGGCTATCATTACTTTCATTACTTGTTAATGCATGCACTTTTACTTCATGTTCCTCTTTCATCATCTTTCACTTTACGTTACATAATACTTCGTTCATTCATTATCATAACACGTAAAGTCATAGGAAAGATAAACATACATCATCACAAGGAACATAAACATATCATTCATACATCATCATGCAGGGCATCATACATACATAACATACATCATGTTTAACCATGCAACATCATCATCATCATGCATAAGCATCAATAACAATACATTACATGCCCAACATACCATCTATGACCTTAAAGTCAACTTCATAACCCCGGGAATCTCCTAGGTCAAAGCCCACATTACCTCTTTTTCCCCAAAAAGTCAGAATTTTTCTAAGTGTTCATCCGCATTTCCTATAGCTCATCCGCATTGGCCTTATTGCTCATCCAATTTGGATTTACTTCATCTGCATTTGCTATAGTTCATCCGCATTGGATTTACTTCATCCGCATTTGCTATAGTTCATCCGCATTTGTCATCCGCATTGGGCTTACTCATCCACATTTCCCAGACTTAGTCAAATGCTCATCCGCATTGACTTCATCCGCATTACCCAGACTTAGTCAAATGCTCTCCCGCATTTCATGCACTTAGTCAATGTTCATCCGCATTGACTTCATCCCCATTGATAAGCTGTGCTAATGTGTAACATCGTCCCCATGGCGTCGTGGAATTTCTTCCAGAATTTAGATGTAAACCGGGTGTCACGATCGGACACAATAGACACTGGCACACCGTGACGAGTTACAACCTCCTTGATAAACAGGTCAGCCAACCTCTCAGATGAATATGTCTTGCGAATCGATAGGAAGTGAGCACTCTTCGTCAGACGGTCCACAATCACCCATATGGCATCATACCTTTCGGAGTACGTGGCAGCTTTGTAATGAAATCCATGGTGATGTGCTCCCACTTCCATTCCGGTATATCCAAAGGTTGGATCTTCCGATATGGCTTTTGATGCTCGGCCTTCACTTGCAAGCAAGTAAGGCACTTACTCACATACCCCACCACGTCGCGCTTCCCACACGGCCACCAATAATCTTTCTTCATATCTTGATACATCTTTGTGGCACCTGGATGAATGGAGTATCGAGTCTTGTGAGCTTCATCTAAAATTCACCCGTAGATCCCCAAAATGAGGAATCCACATTCTCCCGAATCGACTTCTAACACCAAGCGTGTTCACACCCAATTCTGCGACCAGACCTCTCATTCTCTTAGAGTTAAGATGGTCTTCTTTAGTGCCTCATATTGAAACTCTTTAACTTGCCTCATCATATCAGAGGTCATGATCAGTTGATATGCTTTCACCCGAATCGGTTCAGGCCTCTCTTTTCGGCTAAGGGTGTCTGCTACCACGTTGGCTTTGCCCGGATGGTAATGGATCTCGCAATTATAATCCTTTATAAGCTCCAACCACCTCCTCTGCCTCATGTTCAGATCCTTTTGCTCGAAGAAGTACTTCAAGCTCTTGTGGCCAGTGAAGATAGTGCACTTCGTACCGTAAAGATAGTGCACTTCGTACCATAAATATAGTGCCTCCAAATCTTTAGTGCAAAGACCACGACTGCTAGCTCCAAGTCATGAGTAGGGTAGTTGACCTCATGAACCTTCAACTGTCGGGATGAATAGGCTATGACCTTCCCACTTTGTATTAATACGCACCCCAACCCCGAGTAGGAAGCATCCGAATAAACCACCAGATCTTCACTTCCATCGGGTAATGACAGAACAGGAGCTTGAGTCAATCTCGCCTTCAATTCTTTGAATGCCTTCTCTTGAGCTTGACCCCATACGAACTTCACATCTTTTCAGGTCAACTTGGTTAGTGGAGAAGCGATCTTGGAAAAGTCTTGAATGAATCTCCTGTAATAACCCGCCAAATCCAAGAAACTACGAATCTCGGATGGCGTCTTTGGAGATTTCCATTGCATCACTGCCTGCACCTTAGCCGGGTCCACCATGAGCCCCTCGGGGTTCACCACATGACCCAAGAACTGAACTTCACGCAACCAAAACGCGCACTTGGAGAATTTGGCGTACAACTTCTCCTTTCTCAACGTTTCCAAAACCTCCCGAATATGACCGACATGCTCAATCTCATTCTTTGAATAAATCAGGATATCATCAATAAACACAATCATTGATTTATCCAACATAAGCCGACACACACGGTTCATCAGATCCATAAAAGCAGATGGTGCATTGGTCAAACCAAAGGACATGACAAGAAACTCGTAGTGACCGTAGTGCATGCGAAAAGCTGTTTTAGGGATATCCTGCTCCCTCACCTTCAACTGATGGTAGCCCGATCGAAGATCTATCCTTGAAAACCAACTAGCACCTTGAAACTAATCGAACAAATCATCTATTCTCAGTAAGGGGTAGCGGTTCTTCACTGTCATCTTATTCAGCTCACGGTAGTCAATACACTTCCTCATACTACCGTCTTTCTTCTTCACAAACAAGACCGGAGCACCCCAAGGAGATATACTTGGTCTGATGAACCCCTTATCAAGCAGCTCTTGCAACTGCTCCATCAGCTCCTTCATCTCCGTTGGAGCTAACCGATATGGTGCCTTGGCAACAGGTTGGGCACCTAGTATCAAGTCAATCTGGAACTCGATCTCTCGGTCAGGTGACACTCCTGATAAGTCTTCCGGGAACACTTCTGTAAAGTCACGCACCCCGGCACATCGGGTAGTTGTGGTGTTGACGTATCCACATCCTTTACATAGGCCAAGTAGGCACTACATCCACGCCTTATACACTTTCCCGCCACCACCATCGAAATCACCTTCGGAATCGTCGTGACTCGATCCCCATAAATCGTTACCAAACTCCCGTCGGGCGCTGTCAACCGAATCATCTTCTTGCGACACGCAATGTTCGCCTCGAAGTCTGCTAATCAATCCATCCCAAGAACCAAATCGAAACCACCTAAGGTCATCACGAAGGGTCTAACCGGAAATTTATGACCCTCTAGTTCCACGTCACAACCCTCTATCATCTCAGAGATTCTGGTAGACTTACCTATTGCAGTTTCTACATTGAAGGGCGCATTAACACGTCTACTACTAATAGGCAGTTAGCACAAAAAGCAGTAGAAATAAAACTTTTACCGGCACCCAAATCAAATAACACGGAAGCTAAAGTTTGGTTCACTAGAAACGTACCAGACACAACATTAGGGTCCGTCCTAGCCTCCTCCTGTGTCATCATGAATGCTCTAGCGCTCACCCTTGGTCCTTCACTTCCCGTTTTCTTCGCCTCGGAACCCTCGGCCCTAGGCTTCTTACAATCCTTATTCATATGACCCTCCATGCCACAGTTAAAACACCGGACCATACGACAGTCCTTGGCTATATGCCCCGACTTCCCACATTTGAAGCATACATTCAACCCCAGCCTTCATTCCCCGCTATGTTCTCTTCCACACCTATCACATTCTTTATACCCACACCCGATGAGACCACACGGCGGTCATCCACCCGTGCCTTCTTGTTAACCATCAAAGCATCCCCCCTACCGAACCTCTTCCCCTGCCAGTTTCGCTCACCACACTCTTCTTTCCACCTTCCTTCATCACCACTGTCCTCTCATCATACAATCTCCTCGCCAACCACTGCCGACCTAATTGTGCTCGGCCGGGCAACGATCATGTGCTTGCGAATATCCGCTGGCAAACCCTAAATGTACCTCTTGATTTTTCGAGACAGAGGTGTCACCAGTTCCGGCACCAGACGTGCCATCTCGTTAAATTTTGTGGTGTACTGCTGGTGCGTCATAGTTCCCGCCTCTAGTTGCAGGAACTCCCTTTCGACCTTGTCCATTTCTCGATGAGAGCAAAACTCCTCAATCACCAACTTTTTCAGCTCAGACCATCTCATCCTCCCGATGGCCCTGCTACCCTCGGCTTGGACAATGTTGTCCCACCAGGTTAGAGTTGAATCCACAAAAGAGTGGGTAGCGAACTTCACTTTTGATCTTCACGACACTCGCTGATATCAAGAACAACCTCTATTCCCTCACCCACCGGTGAGTAGCAGCTACAGTGCCGTTTCCATCGAAAGTTGGGGGCTTGCATCTTATAAATGCCCCATAGTTGTAGCCTTGTACTGCCTCCCGCACAGGCTCTGCTTCTTCCTCTTCTTCTTCATCATCAGACGGAACCGTCTCAGTCTCGGGCTGTCTTCTTCGCCCGTAGGTCTACTCCTTCCCTCTCTCCCCTTCTCTAACTGCCTTTATCACTTCGGTCACCACAGACAGTAGGATCGTCTGCATGACTTGATGCACTTCTTCCATAACTACCTCCTTCACTAAGGCTCTCAGGTTAGCACTCTCATCTCCTCCCTCCGGATGAGGGGTTCTGGTTCTTCATGAACCACCTCTTCGGCCCAAGGCATTCCTCTCGTAACCCATGGTTCAGCACCACGCCCACCACCACGCGAAGCTTTAGATGATCTACCACCGGCCATCCTCTAACTCACACTGAAAGATTTAAACACTAATACGTTCATTCAAGGAAACGGCTCAGTTTATGGCAAGTATAGTAAGTCCCTAATTACAGTGGCCAGGTGTGATTAGCCACTTACTTTACTCTTTGTACCCCAAGCATTACTTGTCCTGACTACATCAGTATTTAATATACATACAACACATAACCACATACCATGCGCACATAAAACTAGTTATCTTTACGAAAATACCTGATGGCACGCAGCTACTCAGATTGGCATCCCATTTCCTTTCCCTCCTATTCTCAGATTGGCTACTCAGATTGGCATCGCACCTCATGGTCACAGTACCTAGGGAAAAGTTTAGGATTACTATGCAATACCTTTCTGTTCATGGTTCTAGACCTAGGACTCTCATAGAACTTCTATAACAGTGCATCGCACCACGTGGACACAGTACCTAAGGTATGAATGTACATGTACCATTGCCATAAGCAATACCTTTCTGTTCATGGTTCTGGACCTAGGCCTCTCATAGACCTTCTATAACGGTGCACCGCACCTCGTGGTCACAGTACCTAAGGTATGCAGCAATAGTTCTATGCAAATGGTCAATCACAAGGAAAGACCTCGATGTGCATGCCATGCTTACAAGGCTATCGTTACTTCATTACTTGTTAATGCATGCACTCTTATTTCATGTTCCTCTTTCATCATCTTTCACTTTACATTACATAATACTTCATTCATTCATTATCATAACACATAAAGTCATAGGAAAGATAAACATACATCATCATAAGGAACATAAACATATCATTCATACATCATCATGCAGGGCATCATAAATACATAACATACATCATGTTTAACCATGCAACATCATCATCATCATGCATAAGCATCAATCACAATACATTACATGCCCAACATACCATCTATGACCTCAAAAGTCAACTTTCATAACCCCCGGGAATCTCTTAGATCAAAGCCTACATTACCTTTTTTTTCCCCAAAAAGTAAGAATTTTTCTAAGTGTTCATCCGCATTTCCTATAGCTCATCCGCATTAGCCTTATTGCTCATCCACATTGGATTTACTTCATCTGCATTTGCTATAGTTCATCCGCATTGGATTTACTTCATCCGTATTTGCTATAGTTCATCCGCATTTGTCATCCACATTGGGCTTACTTATTCGCATTTCCCAGACTTAGTCAAATGCTCATCCGCATTGACTTCATCCGGATTACCCAGACTTAGTAAAATGCTCATCCGCATTTCATGCACTTAGTCAATGTTCATCCGCATTGACTTCATCCGCATTTGACTTCATCCACATTGACTTACCCATTGATTAATGTTCATCCGCATTAACCCTTTCCATCCGCATTTACTTCCAAACACTTAGGGAGATTTAAAAACTTATCAAGTGGGTCTAAAACATCAGATTCGATTCCCATGCACCATTCATCATGTTCTAAGCTTAAATCTTACCCTCTAAGCCTTAGAAACACAATCATACATCATCAAGCATGAACATAGTCACACATCGCATCATAACATCATCATACACACATATTCAAGCGTACGGGTCCAAAACCCAGTTTAATAAAAATATACATTCATGCATTTCCAGCCCTAAAATCATTTAAAAACCAGTAAAAGAGGGGTCCTAGAACTCACCTTTGCAACTTTTTAGTATGGCTTTCTCCAAACTCGTTTGCAAATTGAATTCAACTGCTTAGAAACCCACTAAAACATGACCGAACACATACAAACACACATAAGCATAAAACCGAGGATATGACCAGTCAAGAACACCATAAAAGCATGAATTCTTACCTTGAATTCGAATTCTTTCTTCTTGTTCTTCTTCAAACCCGAGCTCTGCTCTTTCTCTCTCTAGAATCCGGACTCAAAAGTGAAAAGTGGCATGGCTGGGCGGCCATACTACTTTTGTACAACATAAAAGTAAATCTTGTACTTTTTACATATTTAACCCCTCATCTTGGGTTAAATAGCCTTTCTTTCTTTTCCTTTGCTTTATTCTTCTCTTTCTTTGAGTTTAAAATAACCGGGTGTTACACATGTCCATGACTTACCTTTTGTCACCAACTAAAGTTAGCAACTGTACTAACAACAAAGGTGAACAATGTACTTAAGTATGGTCAACTACATGGCCTTTTGGGAAAACGTCATGCAGTATCAGAGGTCTGCAACGGAGTACTAGAGAACCATACTTATGTCCACTAGTCCATAGCAGCATCTTCTGAAGGTTAATTGGCTTTGGAAGAACAAGTTCTTCCGAAGCCTTTTATACTTCGGAAGAGGCCACTTCTTCCATGGCTTGAGGACTTCTTCTTCGGAAGTCATTGTCTTTGAATTATTCTAAGTCTTGAACTTTGGAAGAGAAGACTTTGTCTTTGGAAGTTGGAGCTTTTCATTCGGAAGATGATCTTGCACTTTGTCTTCAGAAGAACTCCATTTCCTTCAGAAGTCCATACTTAGCTTTGGAAGTCCTTTATAAGTTGCACCAAAAATAGTCTAAGTGTTTTGTTTTGGTTGCACCAACCTTTCAAGATCCAACAAACTCCCCCTCTCATGCTACCAAAACCTCACTTACTTCTACTAACTTTCTGCACAAGAAATAAGAGATATTTGTCTGTTTCTTTATTCTGTCCGGAAGTTGTGCTGAAAAGTCTGTGTAAGTCATCAATGGATAGGTGATCCAGTCTATCACTCCAAATGTCATGCACACTTTGTTGTGCTTCCCTGAAGAGAATTAATTGACAAGAGTTATAGTCATACTCCCATCTAACAATGGATTTAAGTTTAGGATCTACAACCATTTAGAGAAAGGCTTTGCCTTTGGTTCTTGATCCTTTCCTCTCCTTCTCCTCTTTCAGTTTTAACTCCTCTTCATTCCTTGTTCTAGTGGTTAGCTCAGCAAGGTGAAGGCTGCTCAGGTGATTTCTGATGTGGGCAACTACCTTAGAGTTTAAAGGGTTGGAGAATGGCTTCTCTGCTAACTCAACAAAATCAAATCTGCTCCAGTGTAACAGAGATAAGGCATTAAGCCTGTTCAGCTCGCCATTCTCTCTCTCAACAACAAAGTTGTGAGAAGAGTCTTCAAACCTCCACTGGACGATCTTCTTTCTTGGCACAAGAGGTTTGCTAGGTACTTTGTCCCTCTTCTTGGTATCCAGCAGAGTCACCAACTTTCTTCTTAGCTTTTTTTTCATCATTGAGTGAATATGAGTTGAGCCCAAAACATTAACAACCTGGTCCAATGTCCCTCTTTGCAGATCAAAGAATTGATCTCTTGTGAGGGAACATCAGGATCCATCAACAAAAGTTAGCTTAACAGAATCTTCCTCACAAGAGATGTCGCTCAAGGTTGTGCATCTGATGAGCTTCATATTGATCTCCTTAAACTCGTCTAAGGAGAGATGTTTAGAAGGCTGAGGGGATGGTCTGGATGGTTGTTGTGTAGGTAATGGAGTTTGGGTTCTGGGTATGGTTTTAGGTTGAAGGATGATTAGTTGAGGAGGTTGTGGTGATGAGATATGTATGGTGGTTGGTGTAGGTTCAGGGGTGTAAGGTTCGGAAATGGGCTTAGTTTTGATAGGGAAAGGAAATGATAAGGTTCGAGTTGAGGTTGGGGTTGAGTTTGGGTTGTAGGTTGGGGTTGAGGTGTTGATTTAAAGATCATCCCATATACCCTTCTGTACATCTCTTTCCTTTTTCCTAAATGAATGTCAGCCTTGATGTCACTGACATATCGCTGGAGTGTCTTTTCAGACATAGGTTGTAGGATCGTTGAAGGGGTTCATTGACAACACAATACAACAAAGAGGAGATTAACCAAACTTAATCAAATAGTAAACTGGATTAACCACAAGTGAGACACTAAGTACACAAGTAATATATGAGACAGAACACGAGTGTATGGTTTTCAAGAATGCAGTATATTGCTTTCTCTATGTTCTATTACAAGTGTTACAAAGCATATTGGAAAGATACAAGAACATGAGATACTTATACTACATCCTACAGCCGGCTATACTTTGAAAGCCAGCTGGATACAATTGACTAGACACAAACAAAATCAATTGTAGAGTCAAAAGACAGATTGCCTTTTGAATAGTGACTATGACATGCCATAGCTCACATCCTTATCTATTACAAAAAGGATAAAGTACATGAAGTAGAAAGTTACAGACTCAAGACCTCAATGTACAGTTACCAAAAGCATGGACCTTTTCACTAACTCATGTAAGTTGGTGACCTTACAGAGATGCAACGGAAAGGTGTCCAGCTTGATGGAAAAGTACATCAGATAAAGCATGTGTCAAAAGTCTTCGGAAGAACACTGTCTTCATAAGTTGAAGCTTCGGAAGACTTTGTCTCTGAGGCTTCGAAAGACTTCATATTTGGCTTCGAAAGATATTGGTCTTGGCTTCAAAAGATTTCACACTTAGAGTATTTCAGTTTCATGTGTGAAACTTCCTAAGCATTCTTCTTCAGTGCACTTGTGCAACATGCAAGATAGACTTTGGATGTTTGAGTTGCATCAGCCTCTTCATTAATCTCTACAAACTCCCCCTAGGCTGATGCTATCAAAACACTTAGTAGACTTCAGATATCAATAGTCCTCATTAGGATGATCACCATTTCTTTCTTCATAAGGTGATCAGGATCCTTCAGACTGTCAAAATGTCTTCTGATATCAAAAAGATCATGCAGAGGCAACTGAAACATATCTTGCTAGGTGTAAATGTCTTTAGTGCCTTGATCTCTAATGACATGCCATCTTTCTAGATTTGTGGTGTATGTCCAAGATAAGATGGGTCTTCCTGATGCTAGAGGAGCTGTTGGAATTGGAGTTGATGTAGCATCCTCTGGCTGCACAACCTTAGGATGTTCTGACTCATCCTGGGGTTTAGAAGAGGGTGTAGTCTTCTTCTTCTTCGGCTTTGGTTTAGAAGCCATCCTCTTCATTCTCTTTACAAGTTTAACTGAGAAGTCTGGCCTGCAGTACCATATTGATCTTCATTGTCTTTCTTAGTTGGGACTTCCTCTCTCTCTCAGGCTCAGAAGGAGAGGGAGGTTGACCCTGTTATGGATCAGAAGATGAAGCTTGCTAGTTTCAATAGGAGATCCAGGTTGTGTTGTCTCTGGTTGTTCAACCTTAACCTCCACTTCAGGTGGAGCTTGACTTGGAGTGGAGTGTAAGTCAATGAGCTCTCCACTTTTGATCTTTTGCTTGATCACCCTAATATGCTCATCCATAGTGGATGGAGACATGGGGCCAAGTCTCCTTCCGGAGAATCCATATAGCTTCAAGAAGCTCATCATCCTCTGCCTATCAGCAGACTTCTTCATGCTCTTTTGGATGATGGCTCTTGATTTTGCAGCTTCTTCCCTTAGCTTTTTCTTAGTTGTCTTTCTGTCCTTGATTATCTCCAGTTCAAGTTGTTTTAAGTACTCAAACTCAACATAGTCAAAGGACAAGGGAAGAAGTGCTTCTACCTGATAGAGGCCTATGGCACTCAAGTAGTTGATCATCCTGATTCTTTCTTCTTCTTTATCTACTTGAGGTTCTTGTTGAACCACATCCTCTTGTGCAGGACTTTCTTGAACTGGGGAGAGGGTAGGCACATGTTTGTACGATCTTTTCTTTCTTCTTTCTTCTTTTATTTGTACTAGAAGCTCTGCATCTTCTGCCTCCTTCTTCTCCCTTGACCTTTCCAGATCAACCAGTTCATTCAACTCATCTAAGGGAGAGAAATGACACTGTATATGTCATAGTTCCTTGTCTGCAGATAATTTATCCTGACTGCCCTTAACTCATCATTCTAAGTATCTGGTCTAGGGGCAGCCCTGATAGCAGATTCCATGAGTCTTGAAGACTCATGTTGGATCAAGAAGAAGGCTGGTGCAACCAAAACCAATTCACTTAGATAATTTTGGTACTACATGTAAGAGCTTCCGAAGCTTAGCATGGAACTTCCGAAGGTTGTAGAGTTCTTTCAAAGACAAAGTGAAAGATAAACTTCCGAAGACAGAACTCTACTTCCGAAGCAAAGAGCATGCTTTGAAGATCAAGTCTCAGAAGAAAACCTGAAGACTACTTCCGAAGTATGACGATAAGAACAGTCTCCAAGCCTTGGAAGAAGCAGCCTCTTCTGAAGTATAATTGGCTTGGAAGTACTTACTCTTCAAAGTACTTACTCTTCCGAAGCCATTTAACCTTCGGAAGACACTGCTATGAACAAGTGGACACAAGTATGGTCTCTGACACTCCGCTGCAGACCTCTGATACTGTATGGCTTCTTCCTAAAAAGCCATGCAGTTGACCATACTTTATTCCACTGTTCACCTTTTTATGATAGTACAAGTTACCAACTTTAATTGGTGACAAAAGGTAAGTCAGGGACATGTTCTGACTACCAAATCTCAGATAAGACTTTATCCAAGATACCTTAAACTATAGTCATGTTGTATAGACTTTAGCTATAGGATCCCAGCTGGTATCAAAGTATATCCAATTGTAGGTAGTATTATATATAGGTTATCTTTGTAACTCATTTCACACTGCTTGTAAGAATCTTGCATTATTGAGTTGAGAAGCAATATATAAAAGTACCTTGAAAATTACTTCTTGTGTTCTTTATTACTTTCTATATTGTGATCAACTCTTACTGATTCTATCTTTACCCGAGTGTTTTTCTAGGTGAGTTTGAGAGAAAACAAAGTGTTAAGTGACTTATATCGATCCTGCAATGGGTATCAAAGCTCTCAGGCTCTTGATTGTGAGATCTAACCATCCTAATCAACCTATTTTTCACTCCTCACTACAACCTACTCACTCAAATTGTCCTTTAACAAGTCCGAGGTAGAGATGGGAACCATGACAAAGGCTCCCATCATTACTCCTGAAAATTGCAGGTCCTAGAGCGGGAGAATGGAAGGCTTCATCAGATACCAAGACAACAGGATGTGGAACTCCATTGTCCATGGCCCGTTTAAGCCAAAGGTGGCATCACCTGGTGGAAACGGTGCCATGATAGAAAAGGCTGTTGAGGACTATTCTGATGAAGACAGAAAGAAGATGGACATCGACAGCAATGCTATGACCATTCTCATGACTGCAATACCGAACTCTATTATGGTGGGGTTCGAGCATTCCACAACTGCCAAAGAATTGTTTGATGCACTTGCTCAGATGTACTTAAGCTCCAATGACTCGAAGAAGGACTCGCTGAAGCAGCAGTTTGAGAACTTCACTCATATGCTGGAGAGACTCTCAGCCAGCATACTTCAGGTACATGGATCTTATCTCTTCTCTTCAGTCTGTGAAGATCACTCCCGAACTTAGAGATCTTACTAGAAAGTTCATGAGTGCTCTTCCAAACGAGTGGACATTTTACTATGTCTCTATCAAGAGGACATGGAACTTGAACACTCTCACCATGACTGAACTCTATGGCATCCTCGATGGATATCGTCTAGAGATGGAGAGTAAGAACGGCCACCAAACAAGCAGACCCATGAGTCTTCCTACTAGCAACGCTTTAGTGGTTGCTGAAGGCTCATTACCCCCATAACCTCAACATTACCTGACCTACCAACAACCATCATGTTCTCCTAGAACATACATCACTTTCCCTGAGACTCTAAGGTCTTAACAGTCTCAACACAACTCCTTTCAGGAAAGTTGTGCCTTTGTCTCAGGAAGTAGACACTCTGGTGATTTTCAATACTGCTTTGATGATCTTGAGTGTTTCAGTCCAAATGATGTAGAGTACGTGGACATTGTCCAACAGATGGCTCTTTTAACTTATAGAGCGAAGAAGTTCTTTAAGAGAACTGGAAGGCATTTCCCTCAAAACCCAACTGCCAGCAAGTTTGGGTTTGACAAGATCAAGGCAAAGTGTTACAACTGTAACCAACTGGGTCACTTTGCAAGGGAATGCAAGGCTCCCAAGACCAATCCGGGAACCCCACAGGCCTCCATACATCCTCAACCTCAAAGCCCACTGAGAAGTAAACTAAAATAGCTACAATGGCTCAAGAAGTTGACTGGAGCTTCATGGTACAGGATGTGACTCCTGCTCAAGCTCTCATGGCTGCAACAGACGATACTTAGGTATATGAACATCTCTACACTCCAGCTTGTATAGCTAAAGTTAAACTTTATCAGGATTACAATATGGAAATCATATATGATATTGAGTCTTTAAACATCTTAAAATCTGATTTTAAAAGAGCTGAATCTGACTACCAAAAGAAAATTGAGGAGTTAGACAAAACTATGTTTCTTTTAAAACATGAACACACTAATTACAAGACTCAAATCAAGATTTGATATCCAATTGTTTGAGGCTCAAGCCCAACTTGTCACTGCTGAGGCTCAGGCCAAGAAACATGCTATTTCTGAGCAAAACTTCCAAGCTATTCTTGCATCATCCTCCCATTCCAAACTCTGTTATCAGAACAAAGGAGGGTTGGGAACTAATGAAATTGCTCCACCACACTCCTATGAGTCTATCAGACTCCCCAGATGTGGTAATGAGGAGCAAGAGGTTCCAATTGCTGACCCTTCCTCACTAGAGTTGAAGGATGAAGCAACAATAGTGGCCACCACAGGGAAGAACAGGTAGATGTACCCATCTCCTCCTGTGAAGATCAAATCCTAACCACTAAGGCCAGAAGAAGCAGAGCTAAAGCTGCTAGAAGAATTTCCAAGAAGGTGGCTGAGTCCAAGTTGAAGATTGATCCAAAGCAAAAGGTGTCTTTATCTCAGCTAGATTCCAAGTGTTAGGTACTTTTGATTCAGGAAAGGAGTGTAATACCAGCACTCCTGTCCTACCAAGGGATCAGAAGTTGAAGGGAAAAGTTGCTGATGAAGAAAAGAAGCCCAAGAAACAGCAACCCTCTCATTCCCAAAAGACTAACATTGCATGCATAATGCGTGGTCTGCAAAACCACATGGCAAAAGATTGTTACTACAATCCTGCAAGCACACATTATTCAAATAATGTTAGAAAAGAAGGAGTCAGAGAAGGTTTCACATTTGGACCTTTTCAAACGGTTCAAGTGATGAAAAAGGGAAAGCTAGTTTCGGAAGCCAGGTTGCTTTCGGAAGAAACTCTTTCTTCCGAAGGGAAAATGGCTTCGGAAGCAAAAGCTACTAAGGTTCGGAAGAACAAGAAAGCTCCCTTGAAACCATATCAGAAGAAGACTGCTTCGGAAGAAAAGGTGGTGAAGGCTTCTTTCAAAAAGAAAGAAGCTTCGGAAGATGGCCATGCTGCAAAAGCTTCAACAAGGTCATCCTCCAAGATCAACCAAAGGGTGGACTGGAAGATCAAGGAAGATGCTGCAGCCCAAACCTCTTCTTCAAAGACCTCTATTGAACCCTCATGCATATCTTTTGGTTCAATTATGTCTATCTTTAGAAGAAACCAAGACCAGCAAGGCTTGGGCTTCCAAACAAAACTAACAATCTCATCTTGTGGCAGGGACATCCATATGACAAGAACAACAATGTCTGGATAGTAGATAGTGGATGCTCCAGGCACATGACAGGGAACATATCTCTCTTCAACAGTTTCAGAACTATGATGGAGGTCCTGTCCAATTTGGAGGTGAGGCCGGAGGATATATTTATGGCAGAGGGAGTATATCCAATGGTAAATTAAAGGTTGACAAAGTTCACTTTGTCAAACAGCTTGAACACAATGTTTTAAGTGTTTCTCAATTCTGTGATCAAAAGCACCAAATGCTTTTCACAGAACATGAGTGCATTATCCTCAAACCAGGGATGACAATTCCTTCGGAATTGGTGCTTCTTAGATCTCCTAGGAAAGGGGATATGTACAAGCTGGATATGAACAATGCTTCCCAATTGGTGAAGTATCATGCTTCTTTCCAAAGCTGATAGTGATGAGTCAACACTATGGCATAAACGTATGTGTCATGTAAATTTTAAGACAATGAATAAATTGGCTAAAAATAACTTGGTACATGGTTTGCCTAGAAAGGAATTTTTCTGCAAAGATAACTATGTTGCATGCCTGAAAGGAAACAAAACAGGACATCTCATAAATCCAAATGTGTTAACTCTATCACTACTCCATTACACTTATTGCATATGGATCTTTTTGGTCCCACAAGTATAACGAGCATTGGAAGGAAATCATATTGCCTTGTGATAGTTGATGATTTTACAAGATTCACATGGGTATTTTTTTAAGAACTAAAGATGAAACTGCTGAAACATTAAAATCTTTTATTCTTGAAATAGAAAATCAAAGTGAACACAAGGTTAAAATATTAGAAGTGATCAAGGGGCTGAGTTTAAGAACTTCGTTCTTGACTCATTCTGTAACTCAAAAGGGATTGCCAGACAATATAGTGCTCCTAGAACTCCTCAACAAAATGGTGTTGCTAAGAGAAGGAACATGACACTTATTGAGGCTGCTCGAACTATGTTAGCTGATTCAAAACTACCTCTAACATTTTGGACAGAGGCAGTCAGCACTACATGCTATATGCAGAACAGAGTTCTTGTAGTTAAGCCACATGGAAAAACCCCTTATGAGCTATTGAACAAGAGGCCACCGTTCATTGGCTTTCTAAGGTCCTTTGGTAGCAGGTGTACCATACTTAACACAAAAGACAAATTAGCAAAGTTTGCTGAAAAGTTGGATGATGCTATCTTTGTTGGGTACTCTTCTAGCTCCAAAGCTTATAGAGTATACAACATTAAGAATCAACAATTTGAGGAGTCATCCAATATAGTTGTTAATGAGCAACTCCTTGTGTTAGGGGGAATGACCCTGATCATATCTTTGATTTAGAATTGTTTCCAAACTATTCTAAACCATCTTGTGAGAATGTTTTAGTTGGAACAGGTTCTCAAAATGATGTGGATGCTACTACTGATGATCAATTGTTTGAGCTTCCCAGACCTGGTCCAATTCTCCAAGAGCTGCAATAAATGAAGTTTCTACTATTCACAGATCTAATAGCTTGACCATATCAAGGAATAGTGAAGCTTCTACAAGTGAATCACTTACTAAGCCTCAAAACTCATCAGATGATCCACCACAACACCAGGCAGAAGGAAGTAGTGTTTTGAAGGGACAGGAAACTATTAACACCACTTCACAGCCAACCATTGATGATGTTTCTCATTCATTCAATCAGTCCTTGTTGAATGATTTTGAAACAGTAGCTGGATAGAGTGTTCCAGTTCCTGAGCAGAATATGTCCAACCTGGACCTATCTCTGCAATTGGAAGTGATTCCTCGCCTTAGGATTCACAACACTCATCCTGCTGAGAACATCATAGGGGATGTCATTGAGGGTGTGAGAACAATAGGACAGACTCATCATGGGAATGTCTATTTAACTCATGCTTTCTATCCTAGATGGAACCCAAGAAGGTAGAAGATGCCTAAAAAAATGGTAGCTGGCTTGAATCGATGCAAGAGGAGCTACTTAAATTCAAAAGATAGAAGGTATGGAACCTATGTCCGCTACCATATGGTCAAGTACCAATAGACACTAAATGGGTTTTCAAAAACAAGAGAGATGATAGAGGCTTGATCATCAAGCATAAAGCAAGACTTGTAGTTCAAGGACAAACCCAAGAGGAAGGAATTGAATATACTGATGTCTTTGCACTAGTTGCAAGACTTGAGGCAATTAGGGTCTTCCTTGCTTATGCTGCATCCAAGGACTTCATTGTCTATCAACTTGATGTCAAGTGTGCTTTTCGTTATGTGGATATAGATAGGGAAGTCTAATTATGCCAACCTCCAAGATTTGAAGACCCACAACACCCCAACTATGTGTGTAAATTGGATAAAGCTTTATATGGGCTACACCAAGCACCTAGGCTGTGGTATGAGACTTTGTCTTAGTTTCTTTTGAAGAATGGCTACACTAGAGGTACCATTGACAATACTCTCTTCATCAGAAAGTCTAGAAAGGACATTTTGCTTATTGAAGTTATGTTGATGACATCATATTTGGTTCTTTAATTGACCAAATGTGTAAGGACTTTGAAGAGTTATGAAGAAAAAGTTTGAGATGAGTTCCATACGAAAAATGGGCTTTTACTTGGAATTTAGGTAAAGCAAATGAAGGAAGGGTTTTTCATGAATCAATCTAAGTATATTTCTGACATCTTAGAAAGATTTGAGATGAAAGATTGTAAGCCGGCCAAGACACTCATACCCAAAAACCACAATCTTTGTCCTGACCTTGAGGGGGAGGATACTGATCAACATCAGTATAGGGTAATTATTGGTTCTCTAATGTATCTTACTGCCAGTAGACCTGATATCATGTTTGCTACTTGCATTTGTGCAAGATATCAGGCTGCTCCAAAGGTGTCTCACCTAGCTGCTGTTAAGAGAATCCTCAGGTACCTCAAAGGAGCACCCAAACTAGGTCTCTAGTATCCCTGAAACAAGGACTTTAATCTCTATATTGAAAAGAAATCAACATCAGGAGGATGTCAATTTGTTGGTGGAAGGATCATCTCATGGTGATGCAAGAAACTATCCTATGTCTCTACATCAACTGCTAAAGCTGAATACATTGCTGCCGCTAGCTGCTATGCTCAAGTGCTATGGATTCAGAATCATATATTAGACTATGGATTCAACTTTATGAGTACTCCTATCCATATTGACAACAACAGTGCTATCTCCATTACTGAAAATCCGGTGAAGCACTCCAAGACAAAGCATATTGACATCAGGTACTATTTCATTAGAGAATTCATGAGAAAAATCTAATTAAACTAATCAAAGTTGACTCAAATGAATAATATGCTGATTTGTTCACCAAAGCTTTTGATAAGCAAAGATTTAAGTATCTCATAACAACTATTAGGATGATAAACATTGATTACATCATCTCTTTTGAAAACCTTTTAATATGTAATGTCTTTTGTCAATACAATTTAAGCCCTGTTACAAAAGGTCTTTCTGAAATTTTCTAAGTGTAAATTTCTTCAGAAGAGAAATTAACCCTCGAAAGTTATTTTTATATATCTTCCGAAGCGTAATTTCTCAAAGGATAAGTTTTCTTCTCGGAAGAGCTTTTGGTCTCGGAAGAAGTGATTGATTGCATATCAGATCTACTTCGAGGTTTACAAACTCTTTATTCGGGAAGCAATCCTAACCTTTGGAAGCAAAGTTTTTGCTTCAGAAGTAAGAATTGCCTTCGGAAACAATTACCTTCGGAAACAATTACCTTCGGAAATGTTTTACATTCGGAATAAATATTCTACTGTGTAACGTAAATCTCTTGGGCCCCACACTGTAAAAAGCAAAGATTTTGTTAATGATGTCGGATTATTTAACTGGTTTTAACCTTACCGCCACTATCAATTCATCCACTAAACCATCACATCACCTTATCCTTACCCCATTACAGCCTTCCCACCCTTTTTTAAATAATCTCGACTACTCAATTTCATCTTCTTACTTGCAATTTTTACTTCCCTAGAAAATTTTCTCCTCTCTAACTTTACCCAAGCTCAAAATCATCCATATTCACCTTTCTCCAATGGCACTTAACCTCAGCACAACCAAGTCGCACTTCTTGATTCATCAAGAGATGTTGACTTCTCAGAAATCATCTCCTTTCTCACCTAATCATCTTACTACACAGCCCTTACCGTTAACCCCACTGTTTACTCCAACCAAATGGCCGAATTTTGGGGAAACAGTCAAGCTGAAACCCTAAATGGGATTCATGTACTGAGGTCGAGCATTTATGGATAGGAGTTGATCAAACTGAACAAGTCATCAGGGAGCATCTAGAGCTTCGTGATGATGGAGCTCCTATTGAATTCCCTAAGGCAGATTTGGACAGCATTTACATCCTAATGGGATATGGTGGAGACATAAGCAGGTCAACAGTCTACAAGTTCAACTTCTCTTACAACTAGAAGTTCCTCCTGCACGTTGTTCTCCACTGCCTGTCAAACAAATTTGGGGGATAGGATCAAATCCCATATGAACTAGGATGCTTAGTTCATGGATTGGTAAGAGGCCCGTGATTCAATTACTCAATATTTGTGTTCACCAATCTGATTGGGAATTTACAACGGGAAAGATTCTTTATGTATCCCAGATTCATTCAACATATAATCAACTATGAGTTGGACCAGAGTATGCTTGTCTGTGCAGCTGCTTTGACTGTCCCACAGATGAGGCCCACTATCTTCAAGACATTGAAGAAGGTGTCCACCAACTTCACTGGAAGGAACACTACTCTGCTTCCAGGTATGATTGAGCGCATAGCTCCTGGTGACATCCCTGTTCACCCCACAGGTGATGAACCCACATCAGCAACCTCTACCACAACGCCAACACTGCCTTCTCCACCCATCACCATCACATACCAAAGACGCCCCAAACGAACCCTTGTTCAATCTACTCTGATTGAACAAGCCCCTCCTGTTCAATCTAAAAAGACTAGAGTGGAAACATAGGCTCCCACTCAGTTTGAGGTCTCTCCATCCTTCTCTTTTGACCATAATATGGGCTTTGAGTCTCTTCAGTCTCAAACCCAGGAGCCTAACACCCAACCAACAGCCCTCAGGATGAGTATCTACACTCTTCTGAGCAGCCAACTAGGGATAACCCCACCAAAGGCTCAATGCCTGTAGACATTGACCAAGGTCCTAGGTGAGTAGGCTTAACCTCCTTATCTTTTACTTACCTTCTTTTCAAAACTGAAGAAGAGATAACATCTCTCCGTGGCAATGAAGTTGATCTACAACACTCGCTTCATGATCGATAGAGTCCGGAGAAATCTCTTATCTCTAGCCCCCATCAGCAACCCATAACTGAGGTGAGTCCCACTGATGTGGAGGGAACTCATGCAGATTCAGCTGCCACTACAGAAGGTGCCTCAATGGACCTTATGGATAGTGGTAAGATCTCTCAGGCTGAATCTGCGGCAACCGAGCCTTTTGATGACTCTGAAAGAGACATCATTACGCACGGGAAACCGGGGTGCTAAGAAACCACATCTGGTGGTGACGCTGAACATACTAGGTATGTTACCTCATCTCCCCATGATTCTTCAAAAGAAGATGAGGGAAGTATGCAACTCCTCATTAAAGGCCTTCTATGAGATTGACAATCTCAAGGCCAAACTAGCTTAGAAATAGATAGAGAGGTATGTTAGGCATGTACCTGTTCAGGTCTCATTGATTTCTTCGTCTAGCTCATCTAGCTCTCAAGATGATGCTACCAAAAAGGGGGAGAATGTTCAAAGACAAACACTTGTGGACCCACAGAGCCATACTTCAACTTCAACCTCTTTTACCCCTATCATCACTGTGTCTGAGCCATCTCAAGTTATTCTTCAGATTGATTCAAAGATGCTCAGCAATGTCTACAGACTCTTCACCAAGTTTCTGTTGAGAACCTCTTCTGATCAGCCAAGCCCAGATGCTGCAATGCTCTACTTTGGAGCTGAAGAGCTTTAAAGGCTGACTGCACCTTCTACCACTATGGAAGAAGTTGGTCAACCTAAGGTCCACATGGAACCTAGGATTCATTTCGAAGGGGAAATGAGGAGTGATGGCCCAACAACTGAAACAGTTGGGACAGAATCTGCATCTCCTCCAACTTCTAAAGCTGAAGTTAAAGCCTCAGAAGAACAAGCTGAATCTTCCAAAGTTGAAATGGAAGCTGTGGAAGGACTGTTTAAAATGTCCGAGGAACTGATCATCATAGATGAAATCCTTGAAATGGCATCTGAGGTGAACAGTGAGGACTTTCTGAATCTACCTCCATCCCAGATACCATCTCTGCCTCTCTCACAATCAGAATCCACTCTCCAAGAACCACCACAGCCAGGCTCTTCAAAAGATAAAGGAAAAAGAAAGATGACTGTAGAAGAGCTTCAGGAAGAGGAGAAGATTGAGATACTCAAGAAGAAAGGAAGACTTCAAACTGAGAAGTTGGTAGGTGCCAGTACAAAAGCAGCTGCAGCCAATCAGGAGGCTGTCAACAATAAGAGAAGGGAAGAGATCATTGACCAGCTTATCCAAATGGGAGCTACAAATGAAGAAACACTCCTATTACGACTAGAGGAGTTAGCGAATCTGGAGAAGGCAACCCGGCTGAAACTTGAAGAAGAAGCCAGGTTGGCCTTGGAGAAAGAAGAAGAAGAACATAAGAAAGCTGAATTGTAGTTGAGGAGAGACATGATAAATTTCCTAATCTCCAGAGGCTTTGATCTTCAAGAACTCTCTCCACACAACGATGAGACGATCCTCTGGCTCTACAACAAAGAGCAGGATCAAATGGAGAAAGAAAGAAGAAAGGTTGCAAGAGAAAAGGCAAAGTAGAAGAAGAAGAAAGAGGAAAAATCTAGGGTCACTGCAACCAGGAAGCTCAGTGAAAAGGCCTGGATGAAAGACTATCTTCGGGCCCATG
Source organism: Flaveria trinervia (assembly GCA_025506515.1). Taxonomy (NCBI): domain Eukaryota; kingdom Viridiplantae; phylum Streptophyta; class Magnoliopsida; order Asterales; family Asteraceae; genus Flaveria; species Flaveria trinervia. The sequence goes on along the minus strand of CM046452.1, from coordinate 49,352,429 downwards.
GCTTCTCTGGAAGGCAGGTGGGTCCCATGTCTGAGAAGACACTCCAAAGGATTGTCAGTGAAATCAAGTCTGACATCCGGTTGGGAAAGAGAAAAGAGATGTACAGAAGGGTAAAGGGGATGACCTTCACTGCTACCACCCAACCACAACCTAAACCCTCACCCCTACATTTCACCATTAAAACCGAACCCTTCACCCCTGAACCCACAACTTTTCCCACATCCATCTCATCACTCCAACCACCTAAACTTCCTATCCTCCAACCAAAAACACTTCCTAGAACCTCTGAACCTCAACCTACCCAAAAACTATCCAAACCATCCCCTCAGCCTTCTCAACATCTCTCTCTTGAGGAGTTCAAGGTAATCAAGACCAAGGTCATCAACTACACAACTTTGAGTGAAGTCTCATGTGATGAAGATTCTATCAACATTACCTATGTTGATGGATCCTCTTGTTCCCTCACAAGAGATCAATTTCTTGATTTACCTAGAGGAACATTGGACCAGGCAGCTAGACTTCTAGGCCTCAACTCAGATTCATTAAATGATGAAGAGAAGAAACTTAGAAGGAAACTGGTGACTCTGCTGGATACCAAGAAAGAGGACAAGATTCCCAGTCAGTCTCTTGTGAATAGAAAGAAAATAATCCAGTGGAGGTTTGATGAAACTTCTCACAAGTTTGTTGTGGAAAGGGAGAATGGCGAAGTCAATAGACTTAATGCAACCTCTCTGCTACACTCCAGTAGGTTTGATATTGCTAAGTTAGCAGAGAAGCCATTCTCCAACCCCTCTAACTCTGAAACTACTGCACTCATCAGAAATCATCTCAGCAGTCTTCATCTAGTCGAGCTAACTACTAAAGCCAAGACTGAAGAAGAGTTGAAGTTGAGAAGACAGGAAGACAAGGAAAGATCTCCCACCAAGAGCACTACCTTTCTACAGATGGTGGAGGGTCCAGAATTGGAACCTATAGTTAGATGGGAATATGATTACAGTTCCTATCAACTACTCTTTTCAGAGGGCAACAACAGAGGGTACATGTCATCCAAGGTGACATATTGGATTTCCTGTCTACCAAGGATCTATAGAAACTTCTCAACACCACATCAGGGAAGAACAAGGAAACAAACAAATATCTACTCTCCTTGGTGCTGAAAGTTTTGAGAAGCAGAAACAAGTGAAGTTTTGGTAGCATCAGCCTAGGGGGAGTTTGTTGGATCAAGAAGAAGGCTGATGCAACCAAAACCAATTCACTTAGACAATTTTGGGACTACATGCAAGAGCTTTCGAAGCTTAGCATGGAACTTCCGAAGGTTGTAGAGTTCTTCCAAAGACAAAGTGAAAGATAAACTTCCGAAGACAGAACTCTACTTCCGAAGCAAAGAGCATGCTTTTGAAGATCAAGCTTTGAATAAAACCTGAAGACTACTTCCGAAGAATGATGATAAGAAGAAGTCTCCAAGCCTTGGAAAAAGCAACCTCTTCCGAAGTATAAGTGGCTTCGGAAGTACTTACTCTTCCGAAGCCATTTAACCTTCAGAAGACACTGCTATGAACCATTGGACACAAGTATGGTCTCTAACACTCCGCTGCAGACCTCTGATACTGTATGGCTTCTTCCTAAAGAGCCATGCAGTTGACCATACTTTATTCCACAGTTCACCTTTTTATGATAGTACAAGTTACCAACTTTAGTTGGTGACAAATGGTAAGTCAGGGACATGTCCTGACTACCAAATCTCAGATAAGACTTTATCTTAGATACCTTAAACTATAGTCTTGTAGTATAGACTTTAGCTATAGGATCCCAGCTGGTATCAAAGTATATCCGACTGTAGGTAGTATTATATATAGGTTCTCTTTGTAACTCATTCCACACTGCTTGTAAGAATCTTGTATTATTGAGTTGAGAAGCAATATATAAAAGTACCTTGAAAATTACTTCTTGTGTTTTTGTTGGGATTCAACAATGGAATAAACTGAAGCTTACCATCATAATTACATCCAACTGAAGATCTCATTGTACAAGTTCAGAGACCAAGTTGATTACATCAAAAGAAAACAATTCAACATGAAAAAGTTAACATCAAGACAATTAGAAAATCAAAACTAGATCATGTTGTATTATTAATATAAATAGACCCACTTGTGCATTTATGCACGTGTGGCTTTTTGTGTGTGTTTCTCATGGTGTAAATCACTATCAAAGGAGAAATCCACTCCTTTGGGTGGGTTTGATTTCACCAGCCATATATGATTCTCATTGTAACTTGTTTATCAACATCGATGAAATCATAAAATTATTATTATCCATCTCTTTGTTCTATGATTCACACACGTCCACCCATCTTAATTTTGATTTCTAGATCTAAACATGATGAATCCTAAGATCTAAGCTCAATGAATTTGAAATATTGATTTAGCAAAATGGTATCAGAGCTGTTGGTTGCTGGATTTATCTAGTTTTCAGATCTGATTTCATCTTTAATGATGTCAAGAACAATGAAGAAAAGAAGAAAAATGAAAAACAAAGTCTACGTTCATAAAAAACCCACCTGTTCATACCCAAAATCAAAAGAAAAACCAACAAATCTGTTCAACTATGGTACGATTTGAAGAATCTTGAACATGCTCATGATTATTCCTTCAAAATTCGATGCAATTGAACAAGATTAATATAAAAAAAACACATTGTTCATCTCAAATATCAAGAAGAAAAATCATAGATCTGTTCTAATATGGTACCATTTGAAGAAATATAATCATTCACTGGATTATTCCTTCAAAATTCGATGCAATTGAACACGATCATCATTAAAAACAAAGAAAAGATGAAGAAATGGAAGCTACTGCTGATTTCCCGACATGCACTGCAGTGTGAAATCGTTTTTGTTCAAGTCTGAAAACAAATGCGGATGAACAAAAACAAATGCGGATGAAGCTTCATCAAATGCGGATGTGTTATACACAAATGCCGAAGAGTTGTCACCAAATTCGGATGACTTGGAAAGAAATGCGGATGACTTGTCACAAATGCGGATGACTTGTCACAAATGCGGATGACTTGTCACCAAATGCGGATGACTTGTCACCAAATGCGGATGCCTTGACACCAAATGCGGATGACTTATAAAACAAATGCGGGTACTCTAAGCACAAACGCGGATGCTTTGAAGTTAAATGCGGATGCATTGAAATCAAATGCGGAAGATAACACTTGTTATTTTTTCTTGCAGATCTTCATCCGCATTACTCTACTGTTACAAATGCGGAAGTTTTGTTTCTATCCGCATTTGTGTACTGTTGCAAATGCGGGAGTTAAACTTGAAATTTTGGCTGTCCGCATTTGAGTTGTAGTAAATACGGAAGAACATTGTAACAAATGCGGTTGAATGGCTTGTTTTACCATATCCGAATATGTACAGTAACAAATGCAATAGAACAAATTCCATTTGTACAACTACAAATGCGGTTGACAAGTCAACACCACTGTATCAAATGCGATAGAGACCTGTTCATACGCATTTGTTAACTGTATCTATGCGGTAGAGTAAACTTCACATTCACTTCACACACTAATGTGGTAGAGTAAAATCATTGTCCGCATTAGTTGCATTTCAAAAATTATTGTTACCTGCATTAGTTACATGTATGGGTTACCTTCACCCGCATTAACTAATGCACTTACCTGCATTACCTTTTGAACTTAATCAAAAGATAATGTGATTGAATTGATTATTCATCTTATGAAGAGGTGTCCTTGTTTGATTTTTCTTATGAAGTTGGCTGTTGAAGTTGTCAATTTTTGCTTGGATTGACTTGTATGTTACAACTAATAATTTTGACAGATCTGGGGCTTATCATGCTTCTAAGAATCTGCATAAGCTGAGATATAATGGTATGATTATTGCAACAACACCAACTAAAATTCTTTTTGTTTTGTTTTTCAAAATTGAGTTAATAAACAAAAATTTGAACTTGCTCAAAAATTTTAAATTACTCCCCCTAAAGTTTATGTCCACATTTGGAGAGAAACTTTAAAGATTTAAAAGTTTTGAATATTATTTTGATTTATATAATAATGAAGAGAAAAATCTCTTTGTAGGGATCATATCAATCTTACATTACACATGTGCATCCTTTATGATTAAATGGATATGATTATGAACTTGAAGATTGAAGGTATGTTTGTCCTCTTAAGCTCATACCTGGTTGATATTTTGATGCAAATGACTTTTATCATGTTTTGATTGATTTATTATTCAATGTGTACCTCACACACATAAGCATGAAATGATCAACCCTCCTTATACAATGCGTGGTAGAACTTTGTCACAACTTTGCTTACCAGGTTACTTAAGTCATGAAATCTCATTTTCATGGATCCTCATTGGGATTCTTTTAATTTGATCCTTTTTCATGTTGATCCTCATTGGGATTCTTTTCACTTCACTTTGGAAGGTGATCCATGATAGCATTCTTTTGTTCATTCACTTGGAATGTATTACTTTGTTGATTCATCCAATTTTGGATGTGTTCCATATTGGGAATCTTTTGGATCATGACATCTGCACTATGTGCAAGTTTCATCAGGTCTTTGCTTAGCAAAACAAAGATGAAACATGATGTGGTGAAAGAGATTCATAAAGTATCATTACCTGGTGTGTTTAGGTTACTACACACACATGCATTCAGATAAGCCAATACATACCTGAACTTTGTGATGAGTGTTTCACAATTGAATATGTCTCTAATTCATCACTGCATGTATCTTTTCTTCCAAGTTGAGCCTACCAACATATCTGGTAAGTCATTTCAGTCTTTTATATTTTGAAATTAAGCACAGTGAATGATATAATGACTGTAATTATATCATTTCCCTAGATTCTTTTCTTTATAAGACTTGATTTTTTTGTGGTTTTTCTGATGTTTTAAAATATTTTTGATGTTTTTCATATTTTTTTACTCAAGGTTAATCATGCCAATTGACTGAACCAGAAATTCAAACCTACTAGGTTCAAATGCCTTGGTAAACAAATTAGCTAATTGATTTTCTGTTGGTACTTGAATCAATTTGATTAAACCCTTTTCAGCACAGTCTCTCAAAAAATGATATCTAATTTCAATATGTTTGTTTTTGAGTGCTAAACTGGATTATTAGTTATAAAGACAGCAGCTGTGTTGTCAATAGAAATTGGTGTATGCAAAAAGTTAAAACCATAATCAAGCATCTAGTTTTGAATCCAGAAAACTTAAGAGCAACATGCTGAAGCAGCAATATACTCAGCTTCAGCTGTGGACACAGACACATTTGTCTGCTTCTTGCATTGCCAGGATACTAGTCTGGGACCAAGAAATTGACAACCGCCAGAAGTGGATTTTCTGTTAAAGTTGAATCCTCCATAATCACTGTCTGTGTAGGCATAGAGATTAAATTCTCCTTCCTTTGGATACCATAATCCGAGAGCTGGTTTGCCCTTCAGATATCTGAATATCCTCTTGACTGCGTTCACATGTGATTCTTTTGGATCAGCTTGATATCTAGCACACACACAAACACCAAACATAATGTCAGGCCTACTGGCTGTTAGATACATAAGTGAACCTATCATTGATCGATAGTGAGTTTGATCCCCTGATTTGCCTTCAGGTTCAGGTCCAATCTTCTCTTTAGTATCTACAGGAGTTCTGAGGGACTGACAGTCAGCAAAGTGGAATTTCTTCAGCATGGTTTCTACATATTTTGATTAATTGATGAAGATTCCATCTACTGTTTGCTGGACTTGCACCCCCAGAAAGAATGTGAGTTCCCCCATAGCACTCATTTGAAACTTTGAATGCATAAGATCTTTATATTCTTTGTAGAGTTGTTTGTTTGTCGAGCCAAATATAATGTCATCCACGTAGATCTGGACTAACAGCATGTCTTTTCCTCTTATTCTTCTGAAAAGATTCTGATCAATCTTTCCTCTTTCATACTCATATTCAAGAAGAAAGGATGATAGAGTCTCATACCACTTTCTTGGAGCTTGATGAAGACCATATAGAGCTTTATCAAGCTTGTACACTCTATGAGGGAAATCAGGATCTTCAAAGCCAGGTGGTTGACTTACGTAGACTTCTTCAGCAATCTTTCCATACAAGAAGGCACACTTTACATCCATTTGATAAACAGTAAATTTCATGGACGCAGAATATGCGAGAAAGATTCTGATTGCTTCTAGTTTGGCAACAAGAGCAAACACCTTGTCGTAGTCAATTCCTTCTTCCTGAGTGTATCCTAGTGCCACTACTCTTGCTTTATTTCTGATGACTATCCTTTATCATCAGTCTTGTTCCTGTACAACCATCTGGTACGATAGGGTAATGTCCTTCGGGAAGATCTACCAGCTGCCATACTTCTTGTTTCTTGAATTGGAGCAATTCTTCCTGCATTGCTTCAATCCAACTATTGTCTTGAAGCGCCTATTTGATGTTTTTAGGTACTGTTTGACATAGAAAGCATGAGAACAAACAGATTTTTGCAGTACTTGACTTGCTTCTTGTCACCCTCTCATTAAGATCACCAATAATGGTTTCAACTGGATGATTCTTGTGTATTCTTGTGGTGGGAATGATGTCACCAGCAATAGTTACATCAAGATTGGAGACATTCAATTTATTATGGTCAGAGGCACAATCATCCTGTATTGTTGATGAATTATGAAGATTGTCAATTTCTATTTCAGTAACTGCTACATCTTCAGTAGCACTGAGGTTGCTTGCATTATTTGAAGTGCCTTGAATTTCTTCTAGATGACAAGCCTGTTTTTGATTTCTGATCTCATGTGACATGTCATCTGAGTGAGATGGTACCAGGCTGGGACCTTCTTCAGAAGAAACACTAAGGTTTTGTGATAAGTGTTTGATGGGATCAGCTTGAAGAGGAACATCTTCATTCATATGTTTATCAGATGTAGGTGGAATCAATGGATGATTTTCTCTTCTTTCTACAGTTGATGAAGTATCACCTGAATGTATATTTCCTGCATCAGACAAGTGAAATTGGTCAAATGATTTAGTAAAAGTATCAATATCAAACAACCAATCAGGACCGTTTGTAGATTTGGGAAACGAATGTTCCTTGAATTGAAAATTTGTGGATTCATCAATAATGTTCAGTCTAGGATTGAACACTCTATAAGCCTTTGAGACGGAAGAATAACCTACAAAAAATCCTTCATCAGACTTAGATGAAAATTTTCCTAAATGATCACGGGTGTTTAATATTGAGACTGGACAATCAAATGATTTGAGGAATCCAATAAATGGTTTCCTATGAAATATCAGTTCATAAGGTGTCATGTTACTTTCTTTAACAATCAGAGTTCGATTTTGCACAAAGCATGATGTGTTAACTGCTTCTGCCATAAGGTGATTGGCAGTTTAGCATCGGCTAGCATAGTTCTTGCTGCTTCAATCAGTGTTCTATTTCGCCTTTCAGCTACCCCATTTTGTTAAGGAGTTCTAGCTGCACTGAATTGATGGGCAATGCCTTTGGTTGCACAAAAGGAACTCATATTTTCATTTTTGAACTCTGTACCATTATCACTTCTTATTATTTTGACTTTGAGATCAAGTTGATTTTCAATTTTAGTGATTAATTCTTGAATGATTTGGGATGCTTCATTTTTATGAAGTAGGAAGAACACCCATGTGAATCGAGAAAAGTCATCAATGATCACTAAACAATATTGTTTCTTTCCCATACTCATTACATGAGTTGGTCCAAACAGATCCATGTGAAGTAACTTCAATGGAGTATTGTTAGTGTTCACCAGCTTGGTTTTGTGAGACGATTTATGTTGTTTTCCTTTGAGGCACGCTAAGCATTGATCAATAAAATTAAATTCCTTTTGAGGAAGACCAATTACATTGTTTCTTTGACTAACTTGTTCATATTTTTAAAGTTAGTGTGCCCCAAACGTCTATGCCAAAGCTGTGACTCATCAAATGATGCTTTAGACAAAAGACATGTTTCTTCCTTAGGTGATGCAGAACACAGATTTAAGACATATGTATTATTTTTCCTTGGAGTCTTTAAGACAACCCATTCTTCAGTAATCTGAAGTCCAGGTTTCAGAATGTAGTAGTGAGTGTCTGTAAAGTGAGTGGAATATTTTTTGTCGTAGATCTGAGATACGCTTAGGAGATTGAAATTCTGTTGTTCACAGTAATTCACTCTGTCAAAGCTCAGCATCCTATTTGTCACCGATCCTTCTCCTGTAATCCTGCCACCTTCTGAATCTCCACCGAATGCCACAGTAGTTCCTTGTATGTACTTGAAATCATGAAAGAGGGAACGATCTCCAGTCATGTGTCAGGAGCATCCACTGTCTACATACCATAGGCTATTAGACCTGTGTGGATGAACCTACAAACAAAAATAACTAATTAGAATAAGGAACCCGAGCCATGATGGTCTTGGGTTTCCCGTTCCTATTCATGATAGTCACCTCTTGGTATTTCCTTCTGAATGGTGATTTAAATGAAGGTGATTTAGGAGATTTTTGGTAATGAATTGGTCAAGTCATCTCATCTACATCTATTGAGGATTCAGATGAATAATGAAATCGTTGGTCTCTATTTCTTTGTAAACATTTAGCCTGACATTCATTATCAAAAGTTGGTTTTTGCTTAGGAAGGTCAAGTTTGTGTTTCATTGTGAGATGATTTCTTTGACCCTTCCTTAAATCCTTCGAGTTATTTCTGTCATTTGTTGATCTAGGAGTCCTAGATTGAGTATTATGAAGATGAGGTTTGATAAAATGCATCACAGTAGATGTTTATGAGATGGACTTGTGTTGTGGAATTCTCAACCCCTTCTGATTGAAGTAACAATCAGATGTATTGTGATTGTTCATGTCACAGATTGAACAATACTTGTTGAAATAGCAATTTTTGGTGGAGTGATTGTTCATATCACAGATAGAACAATATTGGTTGAAGAAGCATTTATCTATCTTGTGATTGAACATGTCACAAATATCACAATACATTTGTTTGTTTCTCGAATCAAATTTTTCTTGTGACTCAACTGATACTTTCTTTTGATGAGTCACTTTCTTTTCTTTAGGTGATGAATCGGAATCAACCTTTTTGTAGATTGTTTCACAATACTATTCTTGTTCAGTTGTCTGGGCTGTTTCTGTTTCTTCAACCTACTTGTCACCTCTTTCTCAAACTGGTCAACATGTTCTTTGTTATAGATATCAAACCCAACTCCCTGCCTTAATTTGGATGACTGAGGGTCTGATGAAGTTTTGTGTGTTGAACTCAGTTTTACAGTTGGTTTCTTTTCAGTGAAACCTTTTCTGATTTGCTTGAATTTTGTGGAGATACAATCTCATTATCAAAACTACTCTCAGTAATGGGTTTCACTGTTTTGACATATCTCTTTTTCCCTTGTAAAACAGATGGTATGAATTTTATAAAAGGTACAATTGCTTTTACAGGGCTTGATGGTTTTTTTGACATTCACTGTCTTTTCAAAGCACTCTTTGATTTTGATTGGGTGTCCTAACTTGATTTTGTCCTCATTGGTTTCAAAATAAACATCAGGTTTGTTTTGAGGATTTGTCACTTGTTTCACTACTGATTTAGGTTCCATAATTTTAGGTTCGATTGATTCAGAGAGTGATACAGAGTCAGGTATGACAGTGTAATTGTCATTGTATGGTGGAGGACATGAATTGTACCCAATCCTTGACATGTCCTTTGGATCCTTTTGTGAATCCAGCATTTCTTGCAGCTTGACTGAAGACATTTGAAACTTTTCAAGTTTCACTTCAGTCATAGATTGTTGAGCTTTAGCTTGAGCTAACTTTTCAGTAAGTAGCTCATATTCAGCTGCAAGATTGTATTTCTCACCATGCAATTTTTCTATGTCAGAAATGAGAGATTTGATTTTGATTTCAAAACTTTTTAGTTCTCTCTTCATCATTTCTGACTTCACCGTTTCTTCTTTAATTTTATCTGCCAGTTTATGATTGTGTTCTCTATACTCTTGTAATTCATTTATGCATTTCTCACTACAAAGGTTAGTTTTTACCTAGTTGGCATTGCAGATGGTCCATCATTGATATGAGCCATGAGAGCATGATTCTAGAATTGAGGCTTGACTTCCTCAGCATACACACTCTAGTCACATATCCTATCTTGTTTGATCACAAGGGCACTGGCAGAAGGCTGACTGCTTGCATGGGCTTGATTTGTCAGTTGTGGTTGATTCTGGTATGTTTGTTGATGATGAGAATGATGGTACTGCTGTTGTTGATTGGGCTGTGAGGATGATTGACCAGGAGAGTTCCTTGAATGGTTGTTTCTTTTAGGAGCATTGCACTCTCTTGAGAAATGGCCAGTCATGCCATAGTTGAAGCATTTTACCTTGGATTTGTCATATCCAAGCTTTGTGTTCTCATTCAGGCTTAGCTTTCTTCCTTTCTTGAAGATTTTCTTTGCTCTTATGGCAATCATTGCCATTTGCCACTGTAGATCCATCTCCTCAATATCATCAGGATCTAATTCTTCTAAATCTTCCTGTATTAGATGGGCAGAAGTAATTCTTCTAAATCATTGCATTGTAAGTTGCCTTTTGCTCTTCTGATTTTAAGTCTTCTGGAGAGATTGGAGGTGCAGTGGAGACTTTTGGTGCTTGTGCTGAAGTTGAATGGTGATTGAATGATGGAGATGCAATGAACCAAGTATTGTTCATTTGATCTTTTGATGAGATGAAGTCATCTTCCTCTGTGATGAAAGCATTTTCAACAGAATGTGATTCTGAAGGGAATTTGTAGGCTTCAATCACTCTTGGCCCACTCAGATTTCTGCTTCGTTCATCAAGTTCCAAAGCTTCAATCTTGGCTATCATAATGTCTAGAGTGGTACTCTCAAGATTAAGAGTATTTTTCAACATTGTGACATTTTGCTTCCAGCTTTCAGGTAGACTGTGAAGCATTTTCTTGTTGAGTTCTTTAATGTTGTATGAAACACCCATAATTTCCAAGTCATTGAGCAACTATACAAATCTATGCAGTTGTTTTGATATGGATTCTCCTTTGGTGTGATGGAAGGTTTCATACTGATTGACCAGCTTGTCTTTGTTAATTTCAGCAACTTCACTGCTACCTTCACACATAATTTTAAGAGCATCCCAAACAGCTTTAGCAGTTCCATATTTTTACAATCTTTTAAGCACATCCATTTTGAGTACTTGAGTCAAAATAGAGTATGCTTTAAGATCAATTTTGATTTCTTATAGTCATCTTCATCCAGAGTTAAGTCTTCAATTGGTATTCTAGCAGTCTTGTACAGTGCAGCTTGAGCTGTTGATAGAGTAACAAGAATATGTGGACCCTTACATATTGAGATCCTAAAGTCAGGATCTACACCTGTGATATAATTTCTAAACCGTATTCTCCATTGTTTAAACTCAGATTTGTGTTTAAGCATTGGAGTTTAGGTGTATGACCTAATTCAGAGTAACTATTAGAATCCATGTTGATTTGTGTAAATATAGATTTAGTTGATTTTAAGATTGATTAAGTTTGATGAGTCCGACTTGTTCAAGCAGTTCTGTTGAGGTTCAGAATGAGTGTTCTTGCTGTTTGACAGGAGTATTTTTGTTGTTTTCTAAATAGAGATGATAATATCTACTACTAGCAACTTGATTATCAGATCAATCGAGTTCTATTCAGTCTGTGCGTAGGTCTGAAAGAGAATCGAGAGCCAAAGCTCTGATACCAATTGACTGGGTTTTAGTAAGAGTGATATTCTTACTGAGAATCGAATATGATAATCAAGTCAATGATTGAGTGGCGGAAACAAACAATCAAAGAACATTCAAGCAAGAAAATTACTCATAAATGTTGTTTGTATTGATATATGAAAGTTGATAAGTTACAGAGAATAATTACAACAAAAATTCTCTATTTATCAGCCGTCACCTCAGTACGAGGTTAACTACTCTATTTATAGACAAGACAAGATGCCTTTACAAAATGACTAAACTACCCCTGACCTATTACATCAGAAACTAGTCTAAGTCTTGATCCGCATCTCTGCTTGTTCATCCGCATTGACAAATGTGGATGAGATAATCTTGATCAACATTTCCACTTGATCATCAGCATTAGTAAGTTGGTCATCCGCATTGGTTAATGCGGATGAACACATACTTGTGCACATTTGGTTGGTCATCCACATTTGTCAATGCGGATGATCAAAGTTTTGTCCGCATCTTCTTTTCTTCTTCCGCATTAGTCAATGCGGAAGAGTAACTTGTTCTTCAGCATAAGTATTATGTCTTCCGCTTTAGTTAATGCGGAAGAGTAAACACTTGTCCGCATTAGATTTTTGTCTTCCGCATTGACTAATGCGGAAGATAAAACTTGTTATTTTTTCTTGCAGATCTTCATCCGCATTGCATCTTGGACTTGTGGGATTCCAGCTGAACAATCATCAATTCACCCATTGAGTTGGCATGTATGATCCTTTCAGGGTTCAACAGTTCTTTATTACTTTCTATATTGTGATCAACTCTTACTGATTCTATCTTTACCCGTGTGTTGTTCTAGGTGAGTTTGAGAGAAAACAAAGTGTTAAGTGACTTATATCGATCCTGTAACTCAGCAGAGGAACTTTCTCCCCTCTGCCTCCTTTTCCTCTCTCTCTCTCCTCCTATTCAATCTCCTCAGATGCCATCTTTCTTTTCCCTTTGTCACTCACAGACCTTTGTGACTCAGGGTGGAGAGAGCTTTGGCCTTCATTGCTTTATGTAGCTTCTGAGCTTTGCCCAGAGAGAGGTTGAGAAGCACCTTCACCAGCAGGTGTCTTAATAGGAGTGTGGATCTCTGCAGCAGTTGATGATAATGAGACAGGGCTCTCTAGTTCAACCACTGGGCCTTCAGTCAAGGTTTCCCCTATGAAACTAATCTTAGGGTCTGCCTCAACATCTAGTTGACCGATGGCATTGCCTGAATGCCTGAGTCTCCTTCTGAAGCTGAACTCTGCAGTGATCCTGTCTTGGATTCTTTGAGCCAGCCTGTCAGCTTGTCTTGATTTGCTTGGATTGACAAGTGGCATGTTGACTAGATCCAGACCTTCATAGTAGTTCAAAGTCTGGAAATTTAGGACTTCATGCTACCCTTGAACTCTTATGATGATTAGGGCTTTCCTATTGCTATCATACATCCACCTAATGATGTGATTGGAAGATGGTGAATATGACATAGCCCTTGGTATCCCATCATCAAACAAATTCTGTATGAAATAGTCTGTGTAGTCCACATCAATGTGAATTTAAGGAGGTTGCTGAGGATGCACATTTGCAAGTGAGGATGGTGAGTCCTCAATGTCCACTATCTCTAAAGAACTCCCAGGTTCTGTGGCTGTAATGACTTTCTCCCCCTTTTTGGTCGCATCACCCACTTGCATAGGTGAGCTGGAAGATAGGTTAATCACATTTATAGGTTCTTGTGTTCCTGGTTGAGCTCTTCTTAAGGGTCTCCCAGCTAGTTTTTCCTTGAGATAAGAAATCTCAAGTTGTTGATCATTGATCCTGTTGTGTAAGGTAGTCACCTGAGATTCAAGGTGACTGACCTTTGAGACTAAATAGGTGCATATTTTAGATAGTTTTTGCACCTTCAGTCTTAGATTCCCCTCATCTTCATCAGAAGAATCATTGGGGATGAGATGATTGGACCAAAGTCCTCTCTCTCACCGCCAGCTTTAGGTTCTTGGCTTTTGGATTTCCTCTGCTCATTGGCAGTCTTAGTTGAGATGACAGTGGGCTGAGTTGCAATGGTTGAGGTCTTAATGATGTAATCACTTTTAGAAGTGAGAGCCTCTTCCATATGGACATCCTGAACAGGTTCAGAAGTGTCCACTTCAGTAGTAGGTGACTGATGGGGGCTAGAAATAGGAGACTCGATAGCACTCATCTCTCTTTGAGTAGGGGAAAAGAAGAGAGAATCATGGTACTCACTAAAACCTAGATCTTCATTAGTATAGAAATCAAGGTTGGGAATGGTTGGTTGAGATCTATAGGCTGGCGATGGTAACTGTCCCTTGAAGGTTAATCACATGAGTGTTGAGACTCAGAGTGATAGCTTAAGGCAATTGGGCTAATGAGCTCATCAGGCTGAGCATGAGGAACCTCAACACTGATCCTTGAAGAGATGGGAATGGTTTGCTCCTTAGGAGAAGTGGGAGCTCTAGTGTCCACTTCTGCCTATGAGGGTGAGTGTATGGGGACCTCCACAGACTGAATAATCTGAGCAGGGGTTCGTTTGGATTTTCTTTGGTAAGTGAGGGTAATTTGAGGCTGTGTGGGTGGTTGGGATGTAGCAGGTGTGGGTTCAACACTAGCTTGTGTTGCTAGGTTGTCAGCTTGAGCAATAAGCTCTAACATTTTTGGGACTAGGTCTGTTTCTACCCCAGAGAAGCCAACATTGGGCTTTCTCAGTATTTTAAAGATGTCGGGCTTCATCTGTCCCAGTTTAAGAATGTTACCTGTTTCCCTCAACTGTGAGCCAGTTCATAGTTAAGAATGTACTGGACATATCTAGGAAACATGTAATATTCTAAGGAGTCTAAGTTAGCAAGTAAATTGATATAAATAAATTGAGAATACCTGAACTTGACCCCTTGAACCATACTAGGGATGATGAAGGAGAGATCCTTAGGAATCTGGTCCCATCCACCGTGCTTGTTTGATAAGCTGTGGATGACCACATGGAGCAGGAATCTCCACTGGGATGAGACCTTTCCTTTCCTAAAGGTCTTTACAAAGAAATCTCCCTCATATTCCATCTGCTCAAAGGAATGATTAATAGCTTCCTTTGGGAAGAACACCTCACCTTCTTCATCATCCAGCTGAAGATGCCTATTGATGATGGCCGTAGTGATGAAGATTTTTCTCCCCTGCACTGTGGCAGACAGTGCCTTCTCCCCGTCCATAATGACCATTTGGCAGGTCTTCCAGAAATCAAGCAGCTGATCCTCATAGAGAGGAGGATCAATGGTTAGGGAGGTGAAGTAGTTGGACAAAGCTAAGAATCAACAAACCTCTGAGAAATGAGGATCTTTCTCAGAGCTTAACAGAGCAACCTGATTATGTTTCCTGTGTAGCTGCAAGGTAAAGTTGGGATCATTCTTATGTGCGAGATTTGCCATTGTAAGTAGCTTAAAGATGAAGAAAGAAGAAGAAAGAAATTTCAGTGAGAAAATTTTGGGTTTTAGATTTGGAGAAAGAACAGATGATAGAAAGAGGGGAACCGTTGGGTTTATATGTGAGAGGAATTTCAGATAAAGTTTAATGAAAGAGGATAAACTTTGAAATCCGGATGTCGGTCCCACCACTGAAAAAGTAGTTTACTTTTGCTCAAAGAGTAGTTTTCTTGGAAATCAAAAAGCTTCCGAAGGTTAATTATCTACGAAAGTTTTAATTCAAAAGCTTCTGAAGCTAAAATGACTTTGGAAGAATTTCCTGAGAGTTTTGAAAATTTTACTTCAGAAGAGAAATTAAAACTTGATTGCTTTGTATATAAAACACAAGCTTCCGAGAGTTATGCTTCGGAAGTAAATGCTCCTCAAAAATGAATAAGTGTCTGAGACAAGTATTTAAGCTTCGAAAGATAGATTAACAACATCTTCCGAAGGTAAATTTCTTAGACAATTATTTGTTTTGAAGGCGTGATTTGCTTCCGAAGTTAAAAGCATAACTTCCGAAGGATCAAAATTTGTCAGAAATCTAAGGAAAGTCTTCAAAAAGATAATTTTATCCAGAGAAAACATGAGCTTATGAAAGTGATGAACTAGATAGCTTAGGACACACATATTTTAAGAAATAATAAGAATTAGTTTTAAGAAAAAATTACTCAAAGTTGATCATCCCAATAGCTGATATTATATATTTAAATCTCTGTTCATCAAAAGTCTTTGTAAACAGATCAACATATTGTTCATCTGTGTGAACTTTGACTAGTTTAGTTAATCCCTTTTCATAGTTATCTCTTATTAAATGATACCTGATACTGATGTGCTTTGTCCTTGAGTGCTGCACAGGTTTTTCTGTGATTGAGATAGCACTGTTGTTGTCTATATGAATGGGAGTCTCCTTGAAGTTAACACATAGTCCAGTATCTAATTTTGAATCCAAAGCACTTAAGCATAGCATCTTGCAGCAGTAATGTATTCAGCTTCAGCAGTTGATGCAAGACATAGGATTGTTTCTTGCATTGCCATGAGACAACCCTTCCCCCAAGGAAATGACATCCCCCAGATGTAGTCTTTGCAGTCATGTTGCAACCACCATAATCACTATCTGTATAAGCATACAGATTGAAGTCAGGATTCTTTGGGTACCATAGACCAAGTGTTGAGGCACCTTTGAGGTATCTAAGAATCCTCTTGACAGTGATAAGGTGAGACATCTTAGGGTTGGCTTGATATCTTGCACAAATACATGTACCAAACATAATATCAGGCCTGCTAGCGGTAAGATACATAAGAGACCCAATCATAGCCCTGTATAAGTGTTCATCTACACACTCCCCCTCAAGGTCAGGTCCAAGGGAGTGATTTCTGGCTATGGGTGTCTTAGCAATATTACAATCAGTCATGTTGAATCTCTTGAGTATGTCATGAACAAACTTTGACTGACTTATGAAGATGCCATCTTCAACTTGCTTCACTTGAATTCCCAAAAAGAAATTGAGTTCCCCCATGGCATTCATTTCAAATATTTCTTTCATCAGCTTCTCAAAGTCTTTGCAGAGCTTTGGATTAGTTGAACCAAAGATGATGTCATCCACATACTCTTGAACCAGCAGAATGTCATGTCCCTGTCCTTTGATGAAGAGAGTTCCATCTATAGTACCTCTCCTATATCCATGTTTACAAAGATACTTAGACAATGTCTCATACCACTTCCTGGGTGCCTGATGTAGCCCATAAAGAGCTTTGTCAAGTTTGTAGACATAATCAGGATGATCAGGATCTACAAAACCAGGTGACTGTTTGACATATACCTCTTCATCAATCATTCCATACAGAAAGGCACACTTCACATCAAGCTGAAAAACCTTGAAGTTCTTAGATGCAGCAAATGCCAGGAATATCCTAACAACTTCTAATCTTGCTATTGGAGCAAAGACATCAGCGTAGTCAATCCCTTCTTCTTGTTTGTATCCTTGAACAACTAGTATAGCTTTGTTCTTGATGATGATGCCTCTATCATCTTTCTTGTTCCTAAAGACCCATTTGGTTCCAATGGTAGTCTTCCCATATGGAAGAGGACAAAGGTTCCAAACTTTCTGCCTTTTGAATTGAAGCAGCTCTTGTTGCATAGCCTCAACCCAACTTCCATCCTTTAGAGCCTCAACAACTTTCTTTGGCTCTATCTGGGATAGGAAACAAGAGTGAAGACAAACATTTGCTTCATGGGTTTGTCCTCTTGTTCTTACCCCTGTGACGACATTTCCAATGATGTTTGTGATGGGATAAGACTTGTGGATCCTAAGCTAAGGGATCACAGCAAGTTGCTGAGAAAGATCTAAATTTGAGAAATTTAGATCTGGCATGGATGTTTCTCCTACCACATTAGCACACTTTTCAAGAGAAACTTGATCCAAGCAGTGTGTGACATCATTGATGTTCTTATCTATGGTGTGGTTAGTAGCATCAAGATATTCTTGATCACTGTCAGCACCACCATTGTTGTCTTCCACAATTGAGATGTTCTTATCTGGTTGTGGAGCCTTTGAGCTGGAATTTGAAGGCACCCCAGATGTATCAGCTGAGTTTGTCATTGTAGTGCTGATGGACACCTCTTTTGCAGAAGTAGTTCCAACTGAAGCTAAAGATGTGTGACTTGAAGATCTTCTCAGCTCAAATCTTGGATCAAGATCACCTGTATTTAGATTTTCTGCAAATCTTGAATACCAAAGATCAAAGATGTGTGATTTGTTAAAACAGTTGGTAACTAAATCAAGATCAAATACCAATCAGGACCAGAACCAACCACACAAGTTGTGTGTTCATTGAAAGTCACTTTGGCTAACTCCTCAACAATTTTGGTTTTGAAATTGTATACTCTATAAGCCTTAGCTTGAGAAGAGTATCCAATAAAGTGTCCATCATCTGATTTCTCAGCAAACTTAGCAATTTGATCTTTGGTATTCAAGATGGTGCAAGGACATCCAAATGACTTCAGAAAACCAATGAAAGGTTTCCTCTTGTGCCAAAGTTCATAAGGAGTCTTGCCATGAGTCTTGACCACTAAAACTCTTTTCTGCACATAGCAGGCAGTGTTGACTGCCTCTGCCCAGAAGGTGATGGGTAGCTTAGAGTCAGACAACAAGGTTCTTGCAGCTTCAGTCAGTGTCCTGTTTCTCCTCTCAGCAACACCATTCTGCTGAGGAGTCCTGGGAGCATTGTATTGTCTTGTAATACCCTTTTCATCATAGAATGTATCAAGGATTTGGTTCTTAAATTCAGCTTCTTGATCACATCTTATGATCTTGACCTTGTGATTAGATTGATTCTCAATCTTTAAGATGAAATTCTTCAGAATCTCAAGAGTCTCATCCTTAGTTCTAAGGAAGAAGACCCAAGTGAATCTTGTAAAGTCATCTGTGATCACTAAACAATAAGAGGTCCTTCCTAGACTCATTACAGTGTTGGGGCCAAAGATATCCATATGTAACAAGTGTAGGGGTGTAGTGATGGAGTTTCTTTCCTTAGGCTTGTGAGATACCTTATGTTGCTTCCCTTTCAAGCATGCAACACAATGGTCATCACTTGTAAACTCTTTCTTTGGTATTCTAGTTACCAAATCATTTTTAATTAATATATTCATGTTCTTAAAGTTTACAACACATTCTTTTATGCCATAGGAAAGACTCATCACTATTGGCTTTAGACAGAAAGCATAAAACTTCTCCAGAGGAGATGTTTCTTGCAAATCCAACTTGTACATGTCCCTTTCCTGGGGGCTCTAAGCAGGATATGCTCATGAGGAATGACCACACCAGGCTTGACAACAATGCATTCATGCTTAGTAAAGAGCATGTATGACTCTGATCACAAAATTGGGATATACTCAGAAGATTGTACCCAAGCTCTTTGACAAAGTTTACCTTTTCAATACTGAGCTTACCATTTGTGACCATGCCCCTTCTTGAAATGTAACCACCTTCATCTCCTCCTAAAGCAACTGGTCCTCCATCAATCCTTCCAAAGTTCTAGAGTAGTGACCTATTGCCTGTCATGTGCCTGGAACAACCACTATCAATGATCCAGACATTTTTGTTTATCTTGAGCTGTTCCTGCACAAAGAAAATGATTAGTTACATTTGAAAACCCAAGCCTTGCTTGTCTTGGGCTTAGAAACAAAAGGTAATGCAACAGCAATAGATCCTATGGTTGTGCTAAGAGGATCTTGAGCTGTTGTTGATGGAGAATTCTTAGTCACTTGGTCTTTCTTAGACTTCCACACCACCTTTGGAGTCTTGGACTTGACCTTCAAAACTTCGGAAGCTTTTGGAACTTTGGAAGTTTTGATGACTGAACCTTCGGGAGATTCTGCAAACACTGCAGCAGACTTCAGTGCTTCGGAAGAACTCCTTTCTTCCGAGACTAACTTCTCTTCCAAGGGTAATTTTCCACTTGCCTTCTTTTTAGATTTGGAGCTTCCAAAGGAAACAGGTTTTCCTTTCGAAGCTTGAATCTTCTTGGAACTCTTTGAAGTGTTTGTCTTGGTCATATGGACACTACCTTTAGGATTGTATGGACAATCCTTAGTAATGTGAGTGGTACTTTCACACATGACACACACTATTTTCTTCTTCATAAGAGTCTTCTGCTGGGAACAAGACTGTCTTTGGTCACATCCCTTCTCCACCTTCATCTTTGCAGATGCTGAGACAGTTCCTTTGGGCTGGGAACTATTCCTGGAGTTTGATGGTCCAGGCTGTGCAGTAGTGGTACACAGCAGATCAGTCTTCTTCTTGTTACTGAGATGAGTTGAACAAGAACCAGAACTCTTAGCAGAAGAGTTTTGGTTTATGTCTTTAGTCCTTACTACTTTAAATCCTGCATATATGAAAACTTGTTTATGCTTAGAGTCAAAAGTAGCCTTGATCTCTTGAGCCTTCCTTGCTTTTCTTTTGCTTTTTCTGATCAAGTTCTTTCTCATGGACTTGGTCATCACAGTCTTCTTATTCTCCTCAAAAGGATAGTGGCCCTTCTTAGAATCTTCCTCTTCACTCTTTTCAGAGAAAATTTTCACTATCTCTTCTTCATCCTCTTCACTCATAGGATCTATGAGAGGAAGCTGATCTTCACAAGTTCCACACCTAGGAGGTCTTACAGACAAGATTGTGTGTGGAGGAGCTATCTCATTGGATCCCAGTCCCTGCCTGTTTTGATAGCACACCTTGTTGTGCAGGGATGAGGATATCATGTTCTTAAAGGTCTATTCTTCAAGAACACTCTTTTCTGCCCGGGCTTTGCTGGTCACAAGCTCAGCCTGGCACTCAGTCAGTTTAGTTATGAGATCTTTGATTTGAGTCCTAAAATCTGTGTGTTCATGTTTTAGAATAGAAATGGTTTCTCTAGGTCCTCTATCTTTAGTTTATAATCATTTTCAGACTTTCTAAAATCAGATTTAAAATGTTTAAGGACTCAAGGTCAGATCTCATTTCCAAGTTATAGGACCTGTATCTATTGAATTTAACAATGCATTCAGGAGTACAAAGATGTTCCAATACCTTGGATTCATCATGATCTACCATCAAAGCTTGGTTCGGAGAAGCATCTTCCACTTGAAAGCTCCAGTCAAAGCCTTCTTCTTAACAACAACAGCAGCCTGCTGCTTTGACTTCTCATTGTGGAGAGCTTTGTCAGTGTAGTGAGGTCTGTACTGTGTTTGGCCACCACCTGCTTTAGGTGCCTTACACTCTGTGGCAAAGTGGCCCATCAAGTTACAGTTATAACACTTGACTTTGCCTTTGTCCAGGCCAAACTTTCCATTGGTTGCATTGCTTGGAAACTTCCTTCCAGTCCTCTTGTAGAACTTCTTGGCTCTATGAGTGAGAAGAGCCATCTGCTGGACTATTTCCATGTATTCTAGATCATCTGGATGAATACAGTCCAGGTCTTCAAGAGTGAAGAGAGAGTTACCATAGCTTTCATTAGAAGACACAAAATCTTGAGAAGAGCTTGTCTCTTGGAATGAGCTTCCTTGAGTATAGTTCTCCCTTGGTGTCTCTGGGAAGGTGATGAAAGGGCCCTTTGGTGAGTTGCCAAGGTAGCATATGAGATGATGTTTGGGTTCTATGCTATCCCTTTCAACCACTTGTAGGGAAACCTATTTGATTGTTGGAGTTGCTAGATGAACCTTGCATGTTCATCTCCATCTAGTAGCCAATGAGAATCCCATATAACTCTGTCATAGTAAGAGTTTGAGATTTTCAGTTCTCTTGATCACCACACAGTAGTGTGTCCATCCACTGCCTAAAGTGAGGACATGAACTTCCTTACAATGTCTTTGTTTTCAAGAGAAACTCCTCCATCCATAAGGGTATCCATAATTTCAACATACATGAAGTATTGCTGAGTCATGGTTTCACCTGTTTTGAAGGTGAAGTTTTCAAACTGCTGCTTCAAGAGATCCTTCTTGTTTTCGTTGGCTTCAGAGGAACCCTCATACATCAATTTTAGTGCATCCCACAGCTATTTAGCTATTTTGCACTTCTTGAAACCTCTATACATAGAGTTTGGAAGGGAAGTTGGAAGGGCTGTCATGGCTTTTCTGTCAATCTCTACTCTCTTCCTATCTTCATCAGAGTAGTTAGCCACATCCTTGGGGATCATACCAGCGCCTGTAGCAAAAGGGGTGCTAGGTATGAAAGGTCCATTTTCAATAGGCCTCCACATTCTTAATCAAGAGACTTGATGAAACCTTCCATTCTCAAACACAAGTATCAAACTCATCAAGAGTGATCAGTGGGGCTTATTCATGGTCTAGTTCCAAATCAATCTTAGAAATGGCTGCTATTTGAAAAGTTAAGTATTTGTGTATGTGAGGGATCTTAAGATGATGAGATCGTATATTAAGAGCTTGGAATGCTCTGATACCAATGCAGGATCATTGAAGGGGTTCACTTACAACACAATACAGCAAAAAGGAGATTAACCAAACTTAATCAAACAATAAACTGGATTAACCACAAGTGAGACACTAAGTACACAAGTAATATGAGACAGAACATGAGTGCATGGTTTTCAAGAATACAGTATATTGCTTTCTCTATGTTCTATTACAAGTGTTACAAAGCATATTGGAAAGATACAAGAACATGAGTTACTTATACTACATCCTACAACCGCTATACTTTGAAAGCTAGCTGGATACAATTGACTAGACACAAACAAAATCAATGTAGAGTCAAAAGACAGATTGCCTTTTGACTAGTGACTATGACACGCCATAGCTCACATCCTTACTCTATCTATTACAAAAGGATAAAGTACATGAAGTAGAAAGTTACAGACTCAAGACCTCAATGTATAGTTACCAAAAGCATGGACCTTTTCACTAACTCATGTAAGTTGGTGACCTTACAGAGATGCAGCGGAAAGGTGTCCAGCTTTATGGAAAAGTACATCATATAAAGCATGTGTCAAAAGTCTTCGGAAGAAATCTTTCTTCATAAGTTGAAGCTTCAGAAGACTTTGTCTCTGAGGCTTCGGAAGACTTCATATTTGCCTTTGGAAGATATTGGTCTTGGCTTTGGAAGATTCACACTTAGAGTTTTTAGTTTCATGTGTGAAACTTCCTAAGCATTCTTCTTTAGTGCACTTGTGCAGCATGCAGGATAGACTTTGGATGTTTGAGTTGCATCATTCGTTTTATTAATCTCTATATAGGTCCCACATGCCTACTAGAGAAGTCATGAGCCCAAAGATAATCCTTCATCTAGGCTTTCTCACCTATCTTCATGGTGGCAGTGATCCCAACTTCTTCATCCTTTCTTTTCTTCTCCCTCATCTTCGCTTTTGCAGCTTTCTTCCTCTCTTTCTCCAGTTGATCCTGCTCTTTGTTGAAGAGCCATATGATCGTGTCATTATTTTGTGAAGATAGTTATTCAAGAGAGAAAACCCTAGAGGTTAGGAAAGTTATCCTTTTCCTCCTAAGCTGCAGATCAGCTTCCCTTTTCTTCCTTTCTCTTTTCTCCTCTAAGGCCAACCTTGCCGCTTCCTCCTTTCTCTCAATCTGTAGCATGGTTGCCTTTTCTAGCTCAACTAACTCCTCTAGTGGTAGCAGGATTATATCTTCAGTGACAGCTCCAAGCTTGATGAGCTTGTCAATGATCGCCACCCTTTTCTTATTGTTAACGGCCTCCTAGTTGGCTGTAGCTGCTTTGGAGCTGGAAGCTAGCAACTCCCCAGTTGGGAGTCTACCTTTTCTTTTAAGTTTCTCAATCTCTCTCCTCCTCCTGAAGCTCTTCCACAGTCATCTTCTACTTGCCTTTAACATCTTCAGAAGTGCTAAACTTTGGGGTTCTTGGAGGAGGGTTCAGGTTGAGAAATGGTGGATGTAGATAATGAAGTTGTTTGAGCTAGGGGTCGGTTACGAAAGTCCTTACTATTCACCTCAGATGCCAACTCTAGAATTGCATCTGTGATGATTAGATCCTCAGACAAGGAGAACAAGCTTTCTGCAGCTTCCATCTTAGCTTCAGAAGATTGAAATTGTTCTTCTAAGGCTTTGATTTTAGCTTCGGAAGTCTGAGGAAATGCACTACCTATCCCACTATTTTAGTTGCTGGGCCATGAGTCCTCATTTCCCCTTTGAAATGAATCTCAGGTTCTATTTGGGCCTAGGTTGACCAACTTCTTCCATAGTGGTCAAAGGTGCACTTAGCCTCCAAAGCTCTTTAACTCTAAAGAATATCATAGCCGGGTCAGGGCTAGGCTGATCTAAAGAAGATCTCAATAGAAACTGGAGAAGATCCTGTTGAGATCTCTGAGCATCCTGGGGTTCATTTGCAGGACAACTTGAGGAGGCTCAAGAAAGACTGTTGCTGTTGGAGCCGGTATCTAGCAATAGAGAAGTTAAAGCTGGCTCTATGTTCCTCCGTTTTTTGTCTCTGAACATTCTCCCCCTTTTTGGTAGCATCATATTGAGATCTAGATGTGCTAGAGGAAGAGGTCAATGAGACCTGAATAGGTACGTGCCTGACAGATCTCTCAATCTGTTTCTCAGCTAGTTGAGCCTGAGATTTTCAATCTCAAGTTGTTGAGTGGCAGGACTATCCTCTAAAGTCTTAACCTTTGATTCAAGGTTTGAGTCTTTAGAAATTCGGTCTGAATGGCGAGTTGCATACTACCCTCATCTTCTTTTGAAGAATCACGGGGAGATGAGATAACATACTGTAATACCGGATATCTTCTTTGAAGCCGACGAAAGAAGAAAAAGAAAAAAGTCCATAGTCGGGGGACCAACTCCCCAATGAAAGAAAGTTGGGTGAGTGGGTATTTAAAGGGAGAGGAAGCCTTTACACTCTTCCCACACCCACAAATCAACCAAAAGAAAGAAAGAAGAGAGAAAAAGGGAGAAAAGTTGGTTCGAGTGATTCAAGAGAGCAAAATAGTCGTGTAGCGGGTCTAATCGAAGCTCTTCTCGTTGTGGTCGCTTGTGTGAGTTCTAGGACCCCTCCTTTAAATTTTTTTGGTCGATTTTGGGGCTAGAACACATCTGAAAACCCGTTTTTGTATGTGCGTGTGTTTGACCCATTTGTATGTATTTGCGTGTGATGCGTTTGGAGTTTGTTTCGGGCTTGTGCGTGCTTGAATGGTGTTGTCGTATGCATTCCTTAGGTTTAGGATTGTTGATTTAGGCTTAGAATGGGTATGGATGAGCTTAGAGGTCGAAAATGGCAGATTGGGTTCATGAGTGAGCTGTATTCTACGTAGTTAGGGCTATGCGACCGAATGGAATGCCAGTCCTACGACTGAGGTCCACATGCATGCTAGTCATGCGATTGAGGGTCAATCGCATGTGAGTCGTGCGACTGGGGCCCATTCAAACGAACGCGTGAAACCACTATGTGCTCAAGCTTTGGGATTGACCATTCAAACGAATTTGAAAGCTCAGATCCAAATTGCACAAAGTGAGGCGTTTAAAGAAGAAAACCTTGCGGGAGAAGAATTCCGAGGGTTGGATAAACAACTGATGTGCAAGGACGATGGTGTACAGTACTTTGTGGACCGTAAATGGGTACCCAAATGGGGAGGTGTACGTACCTTGGTCATGGATGAAGCACACAAGAATAGATATTCTATTCATCCTGGTGCAGACAAGATGTACCATGATCTCAAAGATCTGTACTGGTGGGCCGACATGAAGAAAGACATTTCCACGTACATCAGCAGATGCTTGACATGCTCAAAAGTTAAAGCTGAACATCAGAAACGATCGGGACTGTTACACAGCAGCCTGAAATTCCCAAGTGGGAATGGGAAAACATAGCTATGGATTTCATTACCAAACTCCCTCGAGCGAGCAACGGGCATTACTCGATATGGGTCGTAGTGGATAGAATGACGGAATCAACACATTTCTTGCCAATCCGAGAAGACTACAAAATGGACAAGTTGGCGAGATTGTACATAAAAGAGGTCGTGACAAGACACGGAGTGCCGGTGTCAATCATATCCGACAGTGACCGCCGATTCACTACACGATTTTGGCAGACACTACAGAAAGTGATGGGCACTCGATTAGACATGAGTACCGCCTATCACCCTTAGACAGATGGCCAAAGTGAACGAACTATACAAACGCTAGAAGACATGCTGAGAGCGTGTGTAATCGACTTTGGTGGTAGTTGGGACACTAATCTACCGTTGATTGAGTTCTCTTACAATAACAACTACCATACCAGCATTGGGTGTGCTCCGTTCGAAGCGTTGTACGGAAGGAAATGCAGATCACCCGTTTGTTCGGCCGAGATTGGTGAAAGTCAGTTAATAGGCCCAGAGATCATTCGGGAAACAACCGATAAGATCTTCCAAATCAAAGATAGACTGAAAGCCGCTAGAGACCGCCAAAAGAGCTATGCCGACAACCGTCGGAAGCTTCTAGAATTCAATGTTGGGGATCAAGTGTTACTCAAAGTCTCTCCTTGGAAAGGAATAGTTTGGTTTGGAAAGAAAGGGAATTTAGCCCCAAGATACGTTGGACCATTCGAGATTACGGAAAGAATTGGTCCAGTGGCGTACCGATTAAGGTTGCCACAAGAACTCAACGGTGTGTATGATACTTTCCATGGGTCGAACCTCATGAAATGTTTGGCCGACGAATCACTTCGCGTATCAATTGAGGATATCCAAATCTATGAAAAGCTTTATTTTATTGAGGAACCCATTGAGATCATGGATCGTAAGGTCAAACAGTTGAAGCGCAGTAGAATACCAATTGTTCGCGTGAGGTGGAATTCAAAGCAAGGGCCAGAGTTTACATGGGAACAGGAAGATCAGTTGAAACTTAAATATCCACACCTATTCGTGGATGACACTCTTGGACCTAACTCCAGCTGAATTTCGGGACGAAATTCTCTCAACTGGGGGATACTGTGACATCCGTCACCTTAAGGTCTTTCAAACAACATAATTAACCATCAAATTATTCTTAATTATTCTTCCTCTTCTTCATGAACTCCTGTTATAGAAATCATGTTTGCTTTATTACCCTTGTGCCTGTACTTCCTTCGTGAACGTGTGCTAAACCTAAACCTTTTATAAATTTCATCACCATTATCACCAAATATATCATTTTTATTTATAACCATTGTCATTAATAAAACCATTTTAAGTTATCAATTACCATTAAACACACTTTTAACATTAATATAACCAACACACTTAAAGTCGTTTTCAACCAAAACAAACTTTGGAAACTCGGGGGCTAAGTGCAGGGACAAAAATTGACATTTTTGCAAACTTGGGATGGGTATAAAGTCCCCATTTCCTAGCCATTTTCTTCATCTTCTTCACTCCTCCTCCATTTTGTTCTTCACCACCTATCTTCTTCACTTTTGCACCAAAAACGCTCCATTTGGTCTCGTTTTCATCGTCTAGATGTCATCTACAACCTAGTCTACCCCATCCTTGTAGTAGACGACCTTGGTTGTCCATTCTTGCTCGTTTTACTGCTGTCCATTTCTAGGGTTTCGGGGGTTCGGGTCAACCTGAACAAAAGAGGTCGTGTGGGTGCGTGTGGTGTCTTTCTGAGTGTGCTTCTTGTTTGTGTGTGTTTGTTGTGTGATTCTGGAAGTCATTGTTGTGTAAAACCCATGCTCGGGGTAGCCAAAGGCTGCTCTGCACTTCAGCAGTCGCGAACCTACAGTTCAGGCGACTGGGTCTGTCATGCGATTGAGCCGTGTGATTGGGTGAGTCGTGCGACTGAGTCATGCGACTGGGTCATTCGTGCGACTGAGTCGTGCGACTGGGAATGTCATGCGACTTAGCCGTGCGATTGAATGTTGTGTGCGATTGAGTCAATGCGGATGAATGTGGTGTGCGATTGAGTCAATGCGGATGAATGTGGTGTGCGATTGAGTCCTACGACCGAATGAATGCATGCGACTGTGCATGTATCGCATGACTGAAGGCCAATCATACGAATGAAGGTTTAGTCGTACGAATGAAGCTGATTCGTACGAATGAAGGTTGATTCATGCGTATGGAGGTTAAGTCGTGCGATTAGGTGTTGTGTGGTACGACCGAATGCCAGTCATACGAATGAAGGTTCAATTGTGCCAATGAAGCTGATTCGTACGATTGAAGGTTGATTCGTACGAATGGAGTGTTGAGTCGAGCGTATGGTCCTGTTGTGTGACTGATGGTGCTGTGTGTGCGAATTTCCTTCTTGAATGTCATGTGATGATGAGGTAACATCAGTAAAAGTGTCATTGCTTGACCACAGAGATTAAAGTCACGCTATCAACATGCACATACTATTTCAATTTAAATCAACCTAACTTTTTACAATTATTGACAATCCATTTGGGACTACAAATATTTAACAAGTACTATCTTTTATAACAATGGGATCTTCATCGGATGTCATTAGCAATGACGACTACTCTTAATACTTGGATCTACATAAAGTCTGATACGTGTGTCCGCTTGTGTGTGTGTTACCCACGAACGAACCGATACAACCTGAAATGACCAAACATTACTACTTGCTTTATACATATCGTTTATGCTAAACAATAACTGTCAATAGGTGTTTGACCGTTCATTGCATTCAACCGTTGGAACTTTATCCTTCATACTTACCACTTAACATGTGAGTTTCGTGGCCCCTTTTTATGCTTATACAACTTTTCAATCATTTACAAACTTGGGGAAAAAGTATGCTCACCCACTTTTCATGTTGTACAACATAGATACAATTTACATACTTGGAATCAACATGCTACTGTATTGTGAGTACTTATCTGATACATGCTTGAGTCTTCTTTGTGGTTCTTTCTTACAACCATTTAATTCTAGTGTGGGAACCGACGGATAGGTATTGGTAGTACTACTTGGCTTGACACCCCTACCCTCGTGTTGGTATTCTAGTTACTACCAACAGATGCCAGGAATGGGCCTTGGGTGAATATATTCCCATAAGATTCTTTGTGTACGTCGTTAGGTTTGGTTGTAAAGCTCTTGTCATGTGATTTTGCTTACTTATAACTGTATGCACGGTATTCTACAACAACTTTATACAACATCAATACTTATTTACATTTAACCTACGAGCTCACAATAATTTAGTTGACCATTTTGAGCATATCTTTTCAGGTGATCATGCTAGCTGAAGATCTAGGTGTGCTGCCTTAGTGGAGAACCTAGGATGCATTTTCGGGCTAAACTTGTCATTTTGAAAACTCTTGATGTAGTTTGTTTTAAATCAACAATTACTCTTTTGTTACTTGTTCCCGGGTTGTGGGAAAAATACATTACAATGTCGATATTCATATTTGTGTGATCATTTGGTTGCGTATGCTTATGGCTATGTTGTCGTGAACATTGACTAAACACGACACAAGTCCCCTTGTTGTCGGGTGTCGTCATGACACGCTTGTTATCATTTATTATATTGCATCTCTATCATTTACCATGTGTTATGACGATCCCATCTCGTTACGCCCTCGTGTTTCCGCTCTTAGCGGGGGTGTGACATGTGGTGGTGGTGGCTGAAGGTGGCAGGTTGGGTGGAAGTGATCGAAACTGGCAGGGGAAGAGGTTCAGTCGGGGTGATGCCTTGACATGTAACAAGAAGGCATGGGTGGATGACCGCCGTGTGGCCACATATAAAGCGGGGTCAAAAAGGTGTGGCAAGTGTGGAATGGAGCATGCGGGAGAATGTAGGTTGGGATTGAAGTGCTTCAAATGTGGGAAGACAAGGCATATAGCCAAGGACTGTCATACGGTCCGGTGCTTTAACTGTGGCGTGGAGGGCCACATAAGTAGGGATTGTAAGAAGCCGAGGGCTGAGGGTTCCGGGGCGAAGAAGACGGGAAGTGAGGGGCGATGGCGAGCGCTAGGGCACTCACTATGACACCGGAGGAAGCTAGGACAGACCCTGACGTCGTGTCTAGTACATTTCTGGTGAACCAAACTTTAGCTTCTGTATTATTTGATTCGGGTGCCGGTAAAAGTTTTATTTCTGCTGCTTTTTGTGCTAAGCTGCCTGTTAGTAGTAGAGTGTTGATGTGCTCTTTGATGTAGAAACTGCCAAAGGTAAGTCTACCAGGATTTCTAAGATGATAGAGAATTGTGATGTGGAGCTAGAAGTGCATAAGTTTCCTGTTAGACCGTTCGTGATGACCTTAGGTGGTTTCAATTTGGGTCTTAAGATGGATTGGTTGGCGGACTCCGAGGCAAACATTGTGTGTCGCAAGAATATGATTCGTTTGACAGCGCCTGACGGGAGTTTGGTAACTGTTTATGGAGATCGGGTCACGACGATCCCGAAAGTAATCTCGATGGAGGTGGCGGGAAAGTGTATGAGGCTTGGATGTAGTGCCTACTTGTCTTATGTAAAGGATGTGGATACGCCAACACCACAACTGTCTGATGTACCGGTTGTGTTTGACTTTCCAGACGTGTTCCCAGAAGACCTAACAAGAGTGCCACCTTACAGAGAGATCGAGTTCCAGATTGATCTGATACCGGGTGCCCAACCTGTTGCAAAGGCACCGTGTCGGTTGGCTCCGACGGAGATGAAAGAGTTGATGGAGCAGTTGCAAGAGCTACTTGATAAGGGGTTCATCAAACCGAGTATCTCTCATTGGGGTGCTCCGGTCCTGTTTGTGAAAAAGAAAGACGGTAGTATGAGGATGTGCATTGACTACCGCGAGCTGAACAAGTTGACGGTGAAGAACCGATACCCCTTACTGAGAATAGATGATTTGTTCGATCAGCTTCAAGGTGCCAATTGGTTCTCAAGAATAGATCTTTGATCGGGTTACCATCAGTTGAAGGTGAAATAGTAGGATGTTCCTAAAACAGCTTTTCGCACGTGTTACGGTCACTATGAGTTTCTTGTCATGTCTTTTGGTTTGACCAATGCGCTAGCTGCTTTTATGAATTTGATGAATCGAGTGTGTCGGTTGATGTTGGATAAATCAGTGATCATGTTTATTGATGATATCCTGATTGTTGATACATATGTACCTAGATTCAGATCTTAATGTAACATGTCTTGAATGTCTTACACTTATGTAATGCTTGGGTACTTAATGAAATGAGAATGTTTGGTTGTGATTTATAATGTTTAATATTTCATTAATGAGTTGTGTATGGCATATTGACTAGATTATATAGGTTTGTGATTGTTTGAATTGATATACATAATGTTATAATAACGAATACATTCAAACTTGGTTAAGTGAAGTTCTCATGCGTCCGACTGGACCATGCGCCTCAATAGTGGTCA
Organism: Flaveria trinervia; assembly: GCA_025506515.1. Taxonomy (NCBI): domain Eukaryota; kingdom Viridiplantae; phylum Streptophyta; class Magnoliopsida; order Asterales; family Asteraceae; genus Flaveria; species Flaveria trinervia. Next base: position 49,321,382 of record CM046452.1, on the reverse strand, counting down.
TGCGTCCGAATGGCCATGCGACTGAGTGTCCATGCGCCTAAATAGTCCATACACCTGAACAACTTCATGCGACTGACTCAGTCGCACGACTGAACACTCAGTCATGCGAATGGATCAACCGCATGGCTCAATTGCACGAATGAACCATTCAAATGGTTCAAACCCATGAATGAGTTACCCTAACCTATAAATACCACATAATTCGTGAGAAAAAGGATCATACACACTTTGACTCTAGACGTACCTTAGCCGTCCAGAGACCTCTAAGATCATACTCCAAGTTCATAGATCGCATTAGATCGATTCCTAATCATTTCTCAACGTTAGATTCAATTACATAATTGTTTCTATGTGCGTTCTCACTGATTGGATCGCCAATAAAATAGGATTCCGCACTATTTGGTTTGGTATACACGTTAATCAGTTAGTACATCGTCCTGTACACGATCCTCCTAACAAGTGGTATCAGAGCCTTGGCTCTTGATTACGTGTTGATTCAATTGTTTTTGATACAAAAATTGTGTTTTTCACTAAAAAAACGCACTCTTTTTGTGTCAAACGGTGTCTTAGACGTCTCCTGACGATAAAATTTAGTTTTTCCAGCATACGGCAATTAGGGTTTGTGAAAATTCGAGTTTTTGCGGCCAAAACACGTTTAACCTACGAATTTTCAAACTTCATCAGGTTCAGTCGCACGATTGGCTCAATCGCACGACTGAGTTCATTCGCATTCCCCAAACGCACGATTGGACTCATTCGTACCCTTATTCGTACGACTGAGAACCCTATTCGGACTGTTCAACCGCATTAGTTCATTTGACCGACTGACTCATCCGCATTAGTTCAGTCGCACGATTGAACCATTCGCCTAGTTCAATCGCCCGAATAAGCCCAATCGCATACCTTCATTTGCACACATAAACAGTTTGTTGAATAGTTAAGTTAAGTGAAATGGAGGACCAGTTTTCAGCATACACAACAAGTAGAGACACTCGTATTCAGAATCTACTGCTATTGGAGAACGAAGTGGGAATTCATAATAAACCCCTAAAGCTTATCACGTTAGACGACTAACCACAATGGAAGCAACGTTTCGAAATCTACTTAAATGGAGTAGATACAAATTTGTGGGAGGCTATAGAGTCGGGGTACAACATGCAGTAGGAGCTGACGGTGTCAAACTTACATTAAGTGGCATGTCTGATGCACAAAAGGTGAAACACAACACTAAGAAGAAAGTCTACGCTTTGCTTACCCAGTCTATTCCGAAGGATATCTTCCATCAGTACTCAGAGTATACTAAATCTAATAAATTATGGGATGCGTTGGAGAAGAGGTATGACGGAAATGCCTCACTTAAGGCAATTAAGGCCAAAGCTTTGAAGAAAGAGTTTGACAACTTCTCTTCAATGGGAAAGGAAAGACTGGACGACATGATCGACATATTCTACCACTTGATGAGTGAGATGCACACTCATGGAGTAACTACGTCAATGGAGGATAACGTATCCAACTTTGCAGATGGATTACCAGAGAAATGGGCTTCCTTTGTTTCAAATCTCAGACAAAATGGGATGCTCTCGAAGTTAGACATAAATGACTTCATTCTGAAACCGAGAGAGGAGGAGCTTAGGATGAAGTATAGAGCCCAAAAGGGCAACTATGATCAGAATCCAACGCTTTACAACGCAACTCCTTAGGCCAAGACATCTGGAGCACCACTGCAGACTGCCTTCGTCTCAAGCTCAGCAAGTCCAGCACAAGCATCGTCTTCAGGGTCCGGAACATCAGGGTCGTCGGGTACCTAGTATATTATACCAGAAGCCAATGCAGTAAAATTAAAAACCGATAACTTCGGTAACGTGACTGTTGAGGTGGCTAGAGAACACATGGACCTCTTAGCTACTGTAGTCCACTCCTATGATGGACTAGTTGCTGGAAAGATAGGAAATTGCCACCTGGCAGAAGAGGACTATGAACAGGTGGATGAGATGGAGTTGGAACGGATGGATATATTGTAGGCTTTGGCAAGTGTTGTCCGACGAGCTAAAAAGTTTGTCAAGAAGACCGGACAGAACTTGGTTACAACCAAGGACATGACCTTTGGCTTCGACAAATCAAAGGTAACCTGTTTCAACTGTGGTGAGAAGGGGCACTTCAAACGGGAGTGTGTGGAGCCAAAGAAGACTGGTAATGTCAATCCTTTCTCTTCCTTTAATCGTCAGGACAAAGCCACATCTAGTAGTTCTACTTTATCAAGCAAGGACCCTAAAACCTTGACTGCTAACGATGATGAAGGATAGGACTGGAGTTTCTAGTTCGTCTCACCGGGAGAGTCCAACATAGCTAGTGTGGAGGACATAGATGACGATTCCGCGGTGAGGGAGACATAGCAGTAGAGCTCACGATGTCCAATTCTGAAGACACTACACCTGTGGTCAACTACTTGCCTAAAGAAGAAAATTCTGCATCGATGTCAGAATCACTAGAACCAGAGAAAATAGATTCTGCACACATGGCTGATTCCTCTTCAACATCTCAGGTAAGTACTACTGACCAGTTGTTTAATAATCATGTTTGTTCTGACTGTAATAAATTTAGAGAAAGCATAGATTTAAAATTTTCTAGGTTATTAGATCATAATGATAGCCTAGTAAAGGATTTGGAACTGTGCCCTAAAGCTAATAGAGTTTTAAAACAAAATGAGCATAGTTACAAGGAAAAGATAGACTTTGAACAAACAGCTTAAGGAAACATAAGTAGTTGCCTTTAACCAAGCTAATGACATTAGGTACTATCTTAACTCCCTAGAGGACACTAAGAAGCAAAAAGCAGTTTTAGAAGTAGAAGTCAACTCCTTAAAACAAAAACTACATAGTTGGACAAGCTCATCTCATATTGTCCAACACTTAGTGAGAGAAAGAAACAACGGGGAGGGATTGGGATACAGAGTGGTTCCGCCACCACCTAAGACCTTGATGAACACCAAAAGTAAACCAATTAATAATAACCCCATCAAGGATCTTGTGGTGACCACTCCTCTTGTTAGTGACCCAGATTCCTCAAGTAAATCAATTGAATCTGGGACTAAACAAAAGGAGTCCACTTCAAAGGCAAAAGGAAAGATGCCTTGTGTTAACCTGGAAAAAGAGTTTGAAAAGGTTAATAGTTAGGTTCAAACAAAGTCAAATCAAAACCCAAAAAAACTATTAAACCTAATCAATCACGAGTATCATGTCAAGGTCCAGGTAAACAAGAAATAAAAGATGTAAAACCAGGTAAAACAATTAAGTTTGTAAAGCCCGACCAAACATCTAACAAAGAAGTGTCTCAATCTAAACAAAATAAGGTCATCCGTGTGACACCTACATCTCTCCAAAAACAAATAAATCGTAAAGTTGAAAGCATGATCTTGCTACAATTGTGGAGAGTTCGGTCACATTGCGTCTAATTGTCTTTATTATCAGACACCGAGGAGGAAAGTTGAACTTCCTGCTTCTAAAACTAGATCTTTTAAGAGGAACTCAGTGATGCCTCCGAAAGGGATAGTGAATCCAAAGTTCAACCCATCAGCCAGTCGTTTGTTTATCACAAACAGGACTTACACAAAGCTGGTCTATGGAAAGAAAAATCCGCCTCAATGTCTGAAAATGAGAACAAACAGACATCTGAGCTTCCCTTAACCTCAAATGGTCAATGGGTTGAGTTTATGCTGTGTGATGCCTCGGGGAAACCCAAGCCAGTGAAGGCTTGGGTTCCTAACATGAACTAATGTTTTTATTGAATGTGCAGGGTGTTCGCTATAGTGCTGAGACTAACACGTGGATTGTAGATAGCGGAGAACTTAGGCACATGATGGGGAACAGAGCTCTCTTATCAAACGTCAGACAAATCAAAGGAGGGCATGTTTCATTTGCTAGAAACAAAGGCGGGTGTATCACAGCCCAAGGGGAAGTGGGAAATCAGAAAGTTAAGTTTGACAAGGTAAACTATGTCCAACAATTACAAAATAACTTACTTTCTGTTTCTCAAATATGTGATAAAGGCTTCAAAGTAGTCTTTGACAACAAGAAGTTCTACATTCTAAAGAACGACTACGTGATCCCGGAGGACCAAGTCCTAATGTCAGCGTCAAGATATAATGATCTTTATGCCTTGGATCTTTCAAAGGCCTCCACAACGGATTGTGAAGTTCAGTGCTTCTTGTCCAAAGCTACTGAGAATGATTCCATCTCCTGGCATAGAAGAATACGGCACATAAATCCGAGGAAGGTGAATCACTTGATCCAGAATGATCTAGTGAGGGGAGTGAACGTCAAAAACTTCCAACTTCTGGATTTCTGTGTTGCGTGCAAGAAGGGCGAACAGACGAAAAAGTCTCATAAGGAAAAGAAAGTTCACTCTATCGAACTTCCTCTTGAGCTTCTTCACATGGATCTGTTTGGTCCAGTCAGTACAAGAAGCATCGTAGGCGACTTGTACTGCTATGTAGTTACTGATGACTACTCAAGATTCTCTTAGGTAATGTTTCTGAAGTCCAAATCAGAAACATTTGAATCCTTCAAGGAATTAGTAACTACATTGGAATCCCTATACGAGCTGAAAGTACAATAAGTGTGCTCAGACAACGGAACCAAGTTCAAGAACCAGTGGATGGAGGCCTACTGCAAGGAAAACATAATTATGCATCAATTTACCTCTGCCTACACTCCTCAGATGAACGGTGTTGCTGAACGGAAGAATCGCAGCTTGATAGAGATTGCATGGATAATGCTAGCAGACTCGAAACTGCCTATTCAATTATGGAATGAGGCAGTTGCAAATGCATGTTATACTCTCAATCGAGTTCTGGTAGTTAAATGCCATGGAAAAACGTGATACGAGTTACAACAACGACGTAAACCTAACTTAGAGTATCTCGAGCCGTTTTGAGCTCCGTGCACCCTGCTGAAGAAGACTCAGGAGGGAAAATTCAGCGAGAAGGTTGATGAAGGGATCTTTCTAGGATACAACATACCGAACAAGAGAGTTTACAACAACTCAACGGGTCAAGTAAAGGTATGATGTAATGTTTATGTTTAGAGATACATCACACCAACTGCTGGAAAAGGGCCTGCTTACTTTTTTGACTGTGATGGGTTCTTCAAGTCCTTCAACATGCCTCTCTCCACTTCCAAAGATGAGTTGTCAAACAAGATGATGTACAATGTCTTGAACACACCGTCTCAAGATTCAACACCATCCGGTTCACAAAGTCAATCATTACCAACTCAGGGGGAGCAGTTGATATGAGTGACTCTTCCTCTGATGAAGAAAATGTGGAGAATAATCAGAACAACTAGGATGAACAGGTTCCGACTACCATAAGTCCACAAGCATCTGATAGTGATGCTTCTGAGCCTTCTGAACCTTAGACTCCTATTGCCTCATATCCAGAACCAAATGTTCACAATCTTGATTCTGAGGTGGTTGTTCCAACAACTCCCGGCTCATGTCTAAACGTCTATCATCCTTTGGATAATGTCATAGGAGATGTGAGATTAGGAGTTCAGACCAAAAATCAGTTGTACTCAGCTGATTATGCCTCTGTGATGGAAAAGGGATACCTTCACGACAGTGCCTATCGTTCTTTGTGTCTCAATTTGAGCCAAAGTATGTTAGTGAAGCCCTGAATGATAGGCATGGGTGAGTGCCATGCAAGAAGAACTTCTTCAGTTCAAGAAGTTGGGCGTATGGACTCTAGTGGATAGACCTAAAGGTGCTAAGGTTATTGGCAGCAAATGGGTCTTGAAATGCAAGAAAGATGATCAAGGAGTGATCATCAGAAACAAGGCTCGTCTTGTTGTTCAGGGATTTCAACAATTTGAGGGTATTGACTACAATGAAGTGCTTGCACCCGTGGCAAGAATGGAAGCAATCCGCATCTTCCTTGCCTATGCATCGTATATGAAGATCAAAGTTTATCAACTAGATGTGAAGAGTGCATTCCTTCATGGTGAGATCCGAGAGACTGTGTATGTCAGTCAACCCGAGGGATTTGAGGATCCATATCATCAGGACAGAGCTTACAAACTCGACAAAGCTCTATACGGGCTTCATCAAGCTCCGAGGGCCTGGTATGAGAAACTCTTGACTCATCTTGTGAAACATGGTTTTCGCAGGGCAGTCATTGACTGTACGTTGTTTATCAAGGGAAAAGATGGGGATTTACTGCCAGTACAAATCTATATTGATGACATAATCTTCGGTTCTAAGAACAAAGAATTATGTAAAGAGTTTGGAGCAGTAATGAAGGAGGAGTTTGAGATGAGTGCAATAGGAGAGATGAAGTTTTTTCTCGGGTTACAGGTGGATCAGACACCAAATGGGATTTTTCTACATCAGACCTAGTATGTAGGTGATATTCTCAGTCGGTTTGACATAGAGAATGCTTCTACAGCTGGAACTCCACTTGCTACAAACCATGATGTAGCACCCGACGAGAATGGTGATCTGGTAGATGCTACTATGTACCGAGGGATGATTGGATCTCTCATGTATCTCACTACCTCACGACCTGATATCATGTATGCTACATGTTTATGTTCACAATATCAGGCAAAGCCTAAGGTGAACCATCTTACTGGGGTCAAAAGGATTTTCGTTATTTGAAGGGTACACCCACACACGGGGTTGTGGTATCCTCATGATGATGACTTTGAGCGTACGACATATAGCGACTCGGATTACGGCGGCTGCAAGATGAACTACAAGTCTACATCAGTAGGGTGTCAGTTCTTTGGGAGAAGATTAGTAACCTGACAATGTAAGAAGCAAACCTCGGTTGCATTGTCAACCTGTGAAGCCGAATATGTTGCTGCTACAAGTTGCTGTTCCCAAATCATATAGATTCAACAGCAAATGTGGGATTACGGTTTGAAATTCTCTTCTACTCCTATCTTTGTTGATAACTCTGTTGCAATTGCATTCACTAAAAACCCGGTACAACATCCTAAGACCAAACACATCAGAATCAAATATTACTTTATCCATGATTGCTTTGAAAAGAACTTAAATAATATGGTAAAAATAAACACAAATTTTCAACGCACTCACCTCTATACAAAGGCTTTTGACAAACCACGTTTTCTATATTGTTAGAGGTCAACGGCGTTAAAAAGAAAAGTTAGGTCATTCCTAAAGATGACCATGTGTAGTCCGATGCGTCATGTAATTTTTCCTTTATTTTTCAATTTTTTTATTTGCTTAATTTTAGGTAGTTTAATTAAAACTGGTCTTATTTCTTTGCCTATTAAATTCCTAAAATGTTATTCCATTACGGATTTAAAATTTTAGGGGGAGAATAGGTTTAGACAAGATAAAACAAAAAAAAACGAGGGAGGAGAGGTAGCTGATAAAAATAAGATCGTATGTGTGATACCGATTCAATCTTTGGAATATGATTGTACACAGGAGCAAACCATTGGGACTTTAAAAATTTTAATTGAAAAAGATGCAAAGCTCAAGTATAAGTCTGTGTAGTCTGAGCAATATAAAAGGAATATGATAGATAAACTAGCTACTACTAAGGTAACACAAAGAAAGTAGACCTAGAGGTTGCTAGACCACAATAATATGTTGGTAGATTCAACAAATAGATGACTAGACCTTTTTGGTGATCTTAAGATTAAACTAAAATGTTTGACTAGTTGTGGGTAACACCTTATCCCTGGTTAACAGAATCAACAAGATTCCAATAAGGGGTGACGAGCAAAATAAACGCCACGAATGTGTGCGTAAGACCAAAGCATGAGCAAAAGCACATAAAAATGTAAATACAATCAAACTGATAACCTATGTTGTTGGTGAGATCTGTGCAAAAAGAATGAAATTGCTCAAACAAGAAGATAGGTTGTGTGCCTCTCTGCTGTGCGGTGGCACTGACTTGAGGATAAGCATAACCTATATATTCTAGAATTCATTGTTGTTTGCTGCCTCTCTGTTGTGCGGTGGTACTGACTTGAGGCTTGGCTTCTCTTTGAATGTTCTAAGAATAGTTTCTTCTTGAATACTACCCTGAGACCGCTCAAAAATCTCCTAAGGAATGTTGATTACCATATAAGTGTGGGATCCACAAATGCTTGTTGAAATAAACAAACCTTAAACTATCACCAATCTGTGTTGAAAGTCTGCGTATGGTTTAAGAGGACAAGTATACTGACAATCATTATGGCTACAATTCTTAAAAGTTCAAATCATTATGGGGACCTAATAGTACTAGTATGATTTCCTAAATTTGCTAAATGACTCTAGATGAAAAAAAAGAATAGAGCATCAAAGGTTTTAGATAACGTGTCCCGAATGATTTGAATATCCTGTATGATTCCAAATTGAATTGGTCCATGTTTGGTTTGAATGAATTAAAGCTGCCTTTTCAGAAAAATAATTCATCTGATTTACATCTTAGGATTTAACCGTCACAAAAACACAAAAACATGTCTTAGTTTTAAGTTTCAGTTTTATTTCTTTTATTTTTGTATGAAGTTTGTCAATTTTAGCTTGTTTAATATCGGACTATGTCATGGAAGCTGATAGGGAACCTTATCATCTAAACGGTCACGTCTGAGGTGACCACACGTGCCTTCAAATAAAAATGTGTCACATCTGAGGTGACAAAGTATTTTAAAAGGACCACGTCTGAGGTGGTCAAAAGTTTTTCAAGTTAAAATGATCATGTCTGAGACAGCCGAATCAAGAGTATGACCCATTCGCACGAATGGACCATGAGTATGGACCAATCGTACGAATGGACCATACTCATGCACTAGACAGCCGAATGGCACATGAGTATGAGCCATTTACCCGAATGGCTTATCAGAATGAACCATTCAACCTAATGAGAGTGTGCTAATGAGTCAGTCGCCCGACTGAAGTCCAATCGGCCGACTAAATGTAGTCGACTGAGCCAATCGCATGACTAAGGTCCATTTGCCCGAATGAACTGAGTGAATGGGTCCAGTCGATCAAATGGGATCAGATTTAGTATAAATAGGGACACAATCGATCGCATTCAACTCATCACCCCCGAATCGCCCTCATTTCGCATAGTCTACCGTTACTCTGCCAAAATTTCATAAGACCAAGATTTATTGATAATCTGACAATTGTGTGTGATTATACAGGTATAATGAGTTGAAATCTCACCGAAATCTGGAGAAATGGTGGCCTAAACTGTGAAATTCGACCCTCACAAGAACCAAATCTTTTAAAGGACTAATGACCTACCTAAACAAAACAAAATGTTAAAATTAAAGTTATTAGGTCATTAGTTAAGTGAATGCGAGTCTAAATAACTAGTGCAGGATGATTAATTTCATGTCTTAGTTAAAATTTGAATCTAAGTCGACCGAACAGTAGGTCATGCGACTGGATGCCAGGATGAACTCCAATCACACGATTGAGCTAGTCGAATGGCTTAATCGATCGAATGGATCATACGAATGAGCTCAGTCGGCTGACTGAATCAGTTGCAGGTTCAGTCACCCGATTGAACTCAATCGCATACTTAGTCACCCGACTGAATCCAGTCGCATGCCTAGTCGACCGACTGAACACAGTCGCATGGTTCAATCACATGAATAAATCAAGAAGAATTCAACCAAGTTAATTAAGATTGATTAGTCTTATATGATTATCTAATGTATATGTGTCTTGTGTTACAGGTCGATGGCTGATAGATGATCTATCAACTCCAAGCACAACATTTGTGCTCACTTAGACTCCACGACTCGGAATGGGACCGAGTTTGCAGGGATCATCGATTTTCTTAAGCGATCCAGGATCCACCGGGCTATTTCTACACCATGCACCCCTTACAGGTCTATACAATAGGCCTTCTGGGAGAATGCATCGGTTGATTGATCATGTGAGTCGTACAGCATACGAGTTCTATTTTTTCTATGGATATAGAGATCACGGCTTCAGACATTCAGAGAGTACTTGGGTTGGGAGATGATACAGACCAACCTACCAGACTTCACCCACTGATGGTGAGAGGTTTCTTCATGAGGATTAAGTACTCTAGGAACATAAACGTAGGTGTGCTCAACAAGAGCAACATGTGCCCCCAATATAAGTACTTGGCACACGTCATCCTTAAGTGCATAGCATCGCGAAGGGGCGGGTTCAATGACCTATCAGACCATATTCAAAATGCCTACATGGCACTGGTGCTGAACCACCCTTTCAGCTTTTCTAGCATGATTTTCTCTTATCTGATAGAGAACTTGGAGGCAAAGGGAAAGGAGGGTTTCTATATGTACCCTCAGTTCTTACAGATGATCTTTGATGAGAAGCTGCCCATATTGCCAAAAGAGAGCTACGACGCTGTGGCTTTAGAGGTTATGGATGATACGACACTGGGTCGTATGAGGGTTTACCGGGGAAAGTAGCTCAAGCCCCTGGAAAGAGACTTATAGGCCATCTAGCCAAGGTGGACTACGTGGCGCCAGGCAGGTGTAAATGGCGTCACGTAGACAGTGAATCTAATGTTGAGTAGTTAGAGCTCCCGGAGGATGACTCCAACGACGACGACAACGGTGATGGTGGAGATGCTGGGCCCACTCAACCAAGGGCCCCCACAGCTGATATGCATCTCCGGCACCCACCCAAGGGGAGACAGAGGCTGCAGGGTTCCATTAGAATTTCTAGCCTGATGAGGAGGAGAGTCGGACGAGGAGCCTCTGACTTTACGGTGGGCAGCAAGGTTGTTGCCACCGAGAGAGGGCTCCGGGCGGTTGGTGAACGCCCTGCGGATCGAGAGAGGCTAACATTGATCCTACTTATGCTCCCGATCAGCCAAGCAGTGTTCCATGGGGAGCATCCACCTCGAAAGGATCAAGGAAAAAAAGGATAGCTCACCCCACAGGTAAGGAAGAAGAAGAGAAGGACGATCTTCATAACCACCACCACTACCACCATCCACACCCACTACTACCACTCCACCTACTACCATCACTCCACCTACATCCATCCATCCACCTACTACCACCATCACTGCTATCCCATCTACCACACACACTCCACCACCACCTTCATCTATATTACCCCCAATCATCACCACTGCCACCACCACTACCACCAGCCATCATGTTGGACCATCGTCATTCCCTTCCTTCCCATTAGGATCCACTCTACCTCCTAGTGGGGTAGAGGAATAGCTCTCGGCACTTAATCGTATGTTGCTGAAGCTGTTGGCTGCCGATGACGAGAAGACTACTCAGATTCGACAACTAGTAGACCTTACTACTTCTCAATCTATGCAGATATCTCAGCAGGCACAATAGATAGAGCAGCAAGCCCAGTTGATGGATGCACAGCGCGTAGAGATGTCCCAACTCCGGGAGCAGCATGCTCAAGCAGCTAAAAGGATAGAGGAGTTGGAGACCACCAACAAGACCATCATGTTGCGGCTCAAGGGATCAAAGGAAGAGCCCTTAAAGATCAAGGAAAGAGATGGAGATGATGGTGATGATGATAGTGATGATGATGATGGTGATGACATTGAGGATGATACAGATGCTGGTGATGATGCTAATGATGTTGATGATATGATGATGATGAGGAGGATGCATCTGCTGCGGGTGCCACATCTACAGGTGAAAGGAGGAGCAAAAGGTCTCAAGACCAAGGTGCCCCCACATCCGCCCCGTCAGCAAAGGAGCATATGATCCATGATAAGAGTAATACTTAGATGTTTTTTGTTATTTAAATCATATGTATTTGAATCAAGTATCATATTAATGTAATGAATGTTTATCTTTAATGTTGGTATTTCTGTCTTGATTATTAACTAATGATTGTTGTGTTACTGGTATAAATCATGCAGATCCAAACTTTCAGATGGATGAACATGATGTTGCTCCCTTCCAACAGATCAAGACTCAGCTCACGATGATTCTTGATTTGCAGGGAATAGTTAGGAGATCGGTGATGTACACTCCTGAAGAAGGAGAGAACATTCACAATCTCACTGACGAGCAAATTGCAGAAATGTTCAAGCTCAATCCCGATGAGATTGTCAAGGACGCTCCAACTTTTGTAGAAACCAGTGATGACGAGCTGAACAACATTGATGAGATAGAGATCGAGGACGTCACTGCAGAGCACTATCCCGAGTACGCTGACAAAGATGGAAATGTGGTCCCCAATCTGGGTGACTCCCTGGTCGGTAATACATTTGAGATATTAGATAAGATGGAGCAAGAGTCCGAGAAGGTTGAAGAACAAGCCCAAGCCTCAAACACCGATGTTGATATCAGAAAGGCTGAATGGGCTACTTGTTTTGAGGAGATCCGAGCCCAACGCGCTGCTAAACTGAATGTCTACACCAAGCTCTACAAAGTGGAGAAACATCACAAGGTGTCAGGCAAGATTATCGCATGGGCCTATTTTGATGATCTTAATGTATACGCGGTGAAGAGAGAGAAAGGTATTGAGTACTTTAGATTCCCACATGATCTAAAGTCTCTACTTGGTTTTGAGCTCAACCAGCTGGCTAAACTGCAGTTGTTATACGCTAACCTGAGAAAGATGTCAGGCTGGTTTGAGGCTGCTTTGAAGAAAGGGTACCACACCAAGTGGGTCAACTTCAAACCTCAATAACCTACGAGGTATATCAGATGGTCTAAAGTTGATCCCATAACTGGAAAGCCAAAGATAGTGCTAAAGTGGAGTCCTCCATGCACAATGTCAAGAATCCCTCTCAGGAAATGCCACAGGACTTCACTCCACACTTTAAGTGGTGGTACTATGATTGGAGAACAGGGGAAGCTGTCATAGTTCTGAACAAAGAGGGTAGAATGGATACTATCAGGGTATTTGACCTAATGTGGCATACCAACTTGTCAGCTGACGATGTCTACACTCTATACAAGTGGCCACTGATCTATGACACGCAGGATATTGTACAAGCCTCCAATTCCAAAATGTGATACGACTCTGCTTTGCATTTGAAATACATGTAGGAGTCACAAGAGAGGAAAAGTACAAGAAATACGAGAAGGTATGAAGAAGGTAAGAGGATAGATAAATCTAGGTCCAAGGGGGAGTTTGTTGATACATATGTACCTAGATTCGGATCTTAATATAACATGTCTTGAATGTCTTACACTTATGTAATGCTTGGTACTTAATGAAATGAGAATGTTTGGTTGTGATTTATAATGTTTAATATTTCATTAATGAGTTGTGTAATGCATATTGACTAGATTATATAGGTTTGTGATTGTTTGAATTGATATACATAATGTTATAAACTGGACCATGCACCTGAATAGTGGTCATGCGTCCAAATGACCATGCAACTGAGTGTCCATGCGTCTAAATAGTCCATACGCTTGAAAAACTTCATGCGACTGACTCAGTCGCACGACTTAACACTTAGTCGTGCGAATGGATCAACCGCATGGCTCAATCGCATGAATGAACCATGCAAATGGTTCAGTCGCACGAATGGGTAACCCTAACCTATAAATACCACCTAATTCGGGAAAAAAAAGATCATACACACTTCGACTCCAGACGTACCCTAGCCGTCAAGAGACCTCTAAGATCATACTCCAAGTTCATAGATGGCATTTGATCGATTCCTAATCGTTTCTTAACGTTAGATTCAATTACATAATTGTTTCTATGTGCGTTCTCACTGATTGGGTCGCCAATCAAATACGATTCCACACTATTTGGTTCGGTATACACGTTAATCAGTTAGTACATCATCTCGTACATGATCCTCCTAACACTGATTTATTCAAAGAATGAAGAGGAGCATGCCGGTCACATTTGGGAGGTTTTGGAGACGTTGAGAAAGGAGAAGTTGTATGCTAAGTTCTCCAAGTGTGCATTTTGGTTGCGCAAGGCTCAATTCTTGGGTCATGTGGTGAATCCCAACGGGATTATGGTGGACCCGACAAAGGTGGAGGCGGTGGATGCAATGGAAGTCTCCAAAGACGGCATCCGAGATTCGTAGCTTCTTGTGTTTGGCGGGCTATTACAGAAGATTCATCCAAGAATTCACTGAGATTGCTTCTCAACTAACTAAGTTGAACCTGAAGGATGTGAAGTTTGTATGGGGTCAAGCTCAAGAGAAGGTGTTCAAAGAATTAAAGGCAACGTTGACTCATGCTCCTATTCTGTCATTACCCAAGGGAAGTGAAGACTTGGTGGTTTATTATGATGCTTCCTACTCGGGGTTGGGGTGCGTGTTAATGCAAAGAGGGAAGGTTATCGCCTGTGCATCCCAATAGTTAAAGGTTCATGAGGTCAATTATCCTACTCATGACTTGGAGCTAGCAGCTGTGGTCTTTGCACTAAAGATTTGGAGGCACTATCTTTACGAGACGAAGTGCACCATTTTCACTAACCACAAGAGCTTGAAGTACTTCTTTGAGCAGAAAGATAGAACATGAGGCAGAGACGATGGTTGGAGCTTATAAAGGACTACGATTGTGAGATCCATTACCATCCGTGCAAAGCCAATGTGGTGGCAGACGCCCTTAGTCGAAAAGAGAGGCCCGAGCCGATTCGGGTGAAAGCGTATCAACTAATCATGACCTCAGACGTTATGAAGCAAGTCAAAGAGTTTCACGATGAAGCATGGAAAGAAGATCATCTTAACTCTGAAAGAATGAGAGGTCAGGTTGAGGAATTGGGTGAAAACACACTTGGTGTTAAAACCCGATTTTGAAGGGGGTGGATTCCTCGTTTGGGAATCTACGGGTGAAGATTTTGGATGAAGCTCACAAGACTCGATGCTCCATTCATCTAGGTGTCACAAAGATGTATCAAGACATGAAGAAGGATTATTGGTGGCCGGGTATGACACGTGACGTAGTGGAGTATGTGAGTAAATGCCTTACTTGTTTACAGGTGAAGGCCGAGCATCAGAAGCCGTATGGGAAGATCCAACCTTTGGATATACCAGAATGGAAGTGGGAGCACATCACCATGGATTTTATTACGAAGCTACCACATACCCCGAAAGGGTATGATGCTATATGGGTGATTATTGACCGCTTGACAAAGAGTGCTCACGTCCTACCGATCCGCGAGACATATTCATCTGAGAGGTTGGCTGATATTTTCATCAAAGAGATTGTAACTTGTCACGGTGTGCCGGTGTCCATTGTGTCTGATCGTGACACCCGGTTTACATCCAAATTCTGGAAGAAATTCCACGACGCCATGGGGAAGAGGTTACATATTAGCACGGCTTATCATCCCCAGATCGATGGTCAGTTAGAGAGGACCATTCAAACATTGGAGGACATGCTTCGGGCATGTGTTATCGATTTTAGGGGAAGTTAGGATAACCACTTACCGTTAGCTGAATTCTCATACAACAACAATTATCATGCCAGCATTAGTATGCCACCTTATGAGATGCTATACGGTAGGAGATGCAGAACGCCTGTCTGTTGGGGTGATATTGGTCAGAAAGAACTGAGGAGCATCGAGGTGATCGAGCCTAGACTGAAAAGCTCGAAAAGATCAAGGCCTTCATGAAGGCAGCCAAGATAGACTGAAGTTGTAAGCTGACAAACGATGCAGACCGATTGAATTCCAGGTGGGGAACGAAATCTATTTAAGGGGGGTGGACTTGTAACACCTGGATATCTCCTTTGAAGCCGACGAAAGAAGAAAAAGAAATAAAGTCCAAAGTCGGGGGACCAAACTCGCCAATGAGAGAAAGTTGGGTGAGTGGGGGTATTTAAAGGGAGAGGGCAGCCCTTACCCTCTTCCCACACCCACAAATCAGCCAAAAGAAAGAAAGAAGAGAGAAAAGCGAGAAAAGTTGGTTCGAGTTGATTCAAGAGAGCAAAATCGTCGTGTAGCGGGTCTAATCGAAGCTCTTCTTGTTGTGGTCGATTTTGTGAGTTCTAGGACCCTCCTTTAAATGTTTTTGGTCGATTTTAGGGCTGGAACACATCTGAAAATCCGTTTTTGTATGTGTGTGTGTTTGACCATTTGTAGGTGTTTGTGTGTGATGCGTTTGGAGTTTGTTTCGAGGCTTGTGCGTGCTTGAATGGTGTTGTAGTATGCATTCTTAGGTTTAGGATGGTTGATTTAGGCTTAGAATGGGTTTGGATAAGCTTAGAGGTCGAAAATGGTAGATTGAGTTCATGAGTGAGTTGTATTCTGCGCAGTTAGGGCTATGCGACCGAATGGAATGACAGTCCTGTGACTAAGGTCCACACGCATGCCAGTCATGTGATTGAGGGTCAATCACATGTGAGTCATGCGACTAGGGCTCATCCGCCTGCCAATCGTGCGAGTGAAGGTCAATCGTATGGGGAGTCATGTGACTGAGAATTCATCCGCATTAAGTCCATCCACATTAGTACCATTCGCATGGGTGTTCATTCGCATTAGTACCATTCGCATAGGACTCATCCTCATTGAGCATTAGTTTCATTCGCACGATTGGGTGTTCACCCGCATAGGTGTTCATCCACATTGGTCCAATCGCATGATGTTCAGTCGCCTGGAGGCCATGCGACTGAAGGGTGTCTATATGCCCAAGTAGGGCTGGTGTGCCTGAGGAAATGTATTTTAATTGCTGACTTTCGGGGGAAAGTGCAAATGTAAGTTTTGACGTGGGAAGTTCCTGTAAGTACATGTAAGATGACGAGGAGGTCTTAGGGTTATGTTGGGCATGATGATGTTGCATGTTTATGCATGATGTATGTATGTATGTATGATGTTACTCTGTATGATGATGTTGATGGTTGTGTATGTTATGTTCCTTGTTATGATGTATGTTTATCTTTCCCGTGACTTTACATTGAATGTTAATGAATGAATGAAAGTATTATGTAACATAAAGTGAAAGCTAATGGAAAGAGGAACATGAAGAATGCATGCATTAATGAATGATGAAAGTAAAGAAGTCTGCAAGCCTTGTATGTTGGGACACACCATTAAAAGGTATTAGCCCAATGGTGTGCGGGTTCGCTACCCCAAGATGATGCACATTGGGTCTTTCTTTGTGATTGACCATTATAGAACCATTGCTGCATACCCTAGGTATTGTGATCAGAGGTGCGATGCATTGTTATAGCTGGTCTATGATAGGCCTAGGTCCAGTACCAGGAATAGCAGGGTATTGCACATGGCATTGGTACACCTAAACTCTACTAGAGGTGCAGAGCACCATTTATAGCTGGTCTATGATAGACTTAGGTCCAGTACCAGGAATAGCAGGGTAAAGTTATGGTTGAAGGAAAGAAAAGATGTAATGATGAAAGAATGAATGTATGAAAGATTAATGAAGATAATAATGATATTATCTATGTGTACGTATGGTGTATGATCGCATGAAAGTAAAGAACGGTTTTAACGAAGGAAAAGTATGTTTTATTTTATAAAACTAGAACTCACTCAGTAACACTAACTTTTATGTGTTTCTGGTTGGCAGGTAATGATTGCTAAGGATGGCATGGGGTGGCTACTCAGCTCTTTTGGATGGCATCCATTTATAATGCTTTTGTGATGTAATGCAACTTGGGTTTTGTAATTGGATAACGATGTATTATTTTGCAAAAGCTATTATATTGAAATGGAGTGTTTTGTTTAAATGTTCTGCTGCAACGTTTTTATGTAATATGATGAAAATATATGTTTAATGTGCAATGATTTACCGGCTGTAAGTGTCCCGAGAACGGGGCCTTACACATACCTTGTATGTTCACTCTCACCACCAGATGTGGTTTCTTGGCACCCTTGTCTCCCTTGCTTGAGGATGTCTCTTTTAGAGTTATCAAAAGGCATGGTTGTCATAGATTCAGTCTCAGAGATAGTATCACTAGCCTAAGGATCCAATGAGTTTCCTTCAGTAGTGGCAGCTGAATCTACATGATTCCCTTCCATATCTGTGGGACTCACCTTGGTTGGTTTTAACTGATATGTGTTAGAGACAAGAGGTCCCTCTAGGCTCTATTGATCTTATAGAGGTTGTTGTGGATCAAATTCATTTCCATGAAGAGACGTAATCTCCTCACGAGTTCTCATTAAAAGGTTAGTAAAGGATAGGGAAGTGAGGCCTACTGACCCGGGACTTTGGTCAATGTCTATTGGCATTGAGCCTTTGGTGGGGTTGTCCTTTTTTGGTTTCTCAGGAGGGTGTTAGGACTCATCGTGAGGGCTTGTGGCCTGGGTTTGGAGCTCAGGGAATTGATACTGAGGAGACTTAAATTTCATATTCAGGTTAAATGAGAAGGATGATGAGACCTCGGACTGAGTGGGAGCCTATGTTTCCACTCTAGTCTTTTTGATTTGAATAGGAGGGTCTTGCTCTATTAGAGTAGACTGAGCAAGGGTTCGTTTGCATCTTTGATATGTGTGTTTGATGGGGTGCGCAGGAAGATATTGCAAAGTAAGGGTAGTTGCTGGTGTGGGTTCATCACCTGTGGGGTGAATAGGGATGTCACCAGGAGCCATTGGCTCAATCGTACCTGCAAGAAGCCCAGTGTGTCTTCCAGTGAAATTGGTGGACACTCTCTTCAAGATTTTGAAGATGGTCGGCCTTATTTGAGGGACAAATAGAGTAGCTGCATAGAAAATCTTACTTTGGTCCAACTCACAGTTAATTATGTGATAGATGAATCTAGGATGCATAAAGAATGTGTCCTTTTGAAGTGTGTCACACCTAACCGATGGTGGAAACATCGGGGCAAGAGAAGTGATAGATTGTTCAAAGACATCATAGAACTAAAGTGATAATAAATTAAG
The DNA here is from genome assembly GCA_025506515.1 of Flaveria trinervia. Taxonomy (NCBI): domain Eukaryota; kingdom Viridiplantae; phylum Streptophyta; class Magnoliopsida; order Asterales; family Asteraceae; genus Flaveria; species Flaveria trinervia. The sequence continues at coordinate 49,302,614 of CM046452.1, read as the reverse complement.
ATTAAATTTCATTTCCATTAATCAACATAACATTACAATGCTTCAATAAACATACAAAAGTTTTGAGAAATACAAGTCTAAAACAAGCATAACAAAATAGTAGATTTGGTGTGTTTTTAAGTCAAACTATTGAGTTTCTTGGTAAAGCTTCAAGCATTTCCTGCAACATGTATAAAATATAGGTCAACATATGAATATGTTGGTGAGCATACAAGTTTGAATACATAGTATAATAGTGAATAAATCTCAATTCAACATGAGTAAAGTATACTAAAGTTAGCATTAATCAAACCAAAGTGTCCACTAGCGTAATCTTAGCATTAAAAAATGACCAAGACCGTAAATATTGAATAACTTAACGTAGACCCATCATAATAGGCGGGATGTGCTAGTCCTATAGTGCTATACATGTTAAGGGAGGTTTAGATTGCTTGCAAGATAATGTATTCTAGAATGTATTCACAAATAGTATAACAAGTAAGCATGTTTGTATGAATTGAGTTTTAGAATGAGTTTGGTTGAATGCATAATTGGGTGTATTTGATAAATGGTACATGTTGCAACCCAAATAGTGCTAAAACAAAAGGGGTGAAGTTTGACTCACGGTTTGGCGATTAGAATCCACAAGAATAGATGATTGAGTTTAAATGATTCACCAAAGTCACCCTAAAAGGTAAATGAAAGTGTGTAAGTTTATAATTCAAAGTTTGAGATTTTAGCAATTGGAAAGTAGACAAAAATTACAAACATGAGAGTACATGAAAGTATATACTACTTAGACACTTATTTGGACACAATGTATTGTGTTTGTGTTCATTATGAGTTTTAATCACTCACTAGAAGTCCAAAATAAGGAATCATAAGATTAGTATAATGTCTATCTTAACACATAACATTCAACCATGGTTGATTGATATTATGGTTTGGTTTTGACTAAGTATTATGTAGATATAAATATAAGTCATGCATTAGATGTAGGGTAATCCACAAACCTCAACTGTTATATTCATATAAGTCATGCATTAGAGGTAGGGATATCCACAAACCTCAAGATTGTCACCATTGCACAAAATCTCCACATAAGGGTGATTCGGATGGACATGAGTGTATACATGAAAATACTAAAGTAAATTAACTAGTTTGACTAAGTGTTGAAGTGGGGTATGGTGGATAAATTAGTGTAGAACCAAGGTTCAACATCACCATTTCATACCATAACACAAGCCTTTCAACATTGGTTGGAGGCCGTTTTGGTTTCATCCACTTCTTGATTTGTAGATCACTTAGTGTTTGTAAAGATGAAAGAATGGAGTGTAAAAGCCTTACAATTTCAGAAATATAATTTCAACACAAGCCTTCCAACATTGAAGTTGTTGGTGACTTGATTTAGTATGTAAAAGGTTTAAAAATAAAACAAGAAAACATGTATGAAAGAATCAAGTATAATATTTCCAACTTGGACCTCAAAATGGGGGTTACCATACTTGTGTCACCTGGGTGACTAAGTGGTTATGTCCTAGAGGTTATTCCAATGGCAGAGAAAATGAAGAAGAAAGTAAGAAAGAAAGTATAAATAAATAAATAAATAAATTAAAACTCACAAGTTGTTTTTGAATATTTCTTGCAAGAAAACATGAAGTTCTTGGATGTATTGAGAGAGTTTAGAGTGATGAAAGTGATTAGAGAGTGATTGAGTTACTTTATAGATAGAAATTATGGTTGGACATTAATGAAAGTAGTTGGGGAGATGAGTGGAAGTAAATTCAATAGTTTCAAATTTAACCCTTCAACTTATGTTATTATCAATTGCATCGTAAACTAATGATTAAATATATTATGGGTATTTAAACATATGAACCATTCAAGAAACCTTATAAATAATTATTCAAAAAATAAGTCTCAATAAATTGCTTGGTTTTGCATTAAAATGCGTATTCGTAATGTTTAATTGTTAAACAAGCATATAATGAACAAGAATAATATAAAATAAATATTTCAACTATGATCAAGTCTTGACATTACAAGGATTGAAGAAAGAGAAGGATTACAATAAAAAAGTAAATGAAAACTACAGAACGTTACAGTCTCCCCTACTTTACGGAATTTCGTCCCGAAATTCGTTTAGAGGAAGGTTCCGGGAGAAGATGTGGTTACTTGATCTTGACTTAATCTTCACGCTCCAAATTGAATTCTGCATCATTTCAACATGCTGATGAAAAATGCCCATAACGGTTGCATGTTGTGCATTGACGACATTGTGAGGTAGGTGGATGGTGGTATTGGCGGTTGACACATTTGGGAAATGGACCGGTGTGTAGGCTTTTGGGTGGTTCTGGTTCAAGTGATGGGAGATTGGGTTGGTAGTGTTGTCATGGAATAGTTATGGCTTTGAAACTTGCGTTTCTTGTCATGATGGGTGTTTTTGGATGATGTGTTATGTCTTTGGTTTCCTCAGGGTTTCGGAGATGGCTTAAAGGGTGGTTTTGAAGGATCCTTTAAGAGACAAAGATCCATCTTTCACTTGGTTGTTAGATAAGGTAGCCTCCAACTGGATGGCTCGCTCAACTGAGAATGGTTTGGCTATGGTGACGGAGTCACGGATAAGAGGGGGAAGGCCTTTTATGTACTTGGCTATGGCTTGGTCAGTGGTGTTGATCAAGTGAGGGACAAGGATACTAAGTTGTTTAAAGCGAAAAGTGTAAGTCAAGTTGTCACCTCCAACTTGTTTGAGGTTCTAGAATTCCTCTTCAAGACTTTGCATTTCATGAGGAGGGCAAAACTCATCTATCATGAGTTGCTTCACTTCTTCCCATGGTAGGGCGAAGGCGACCTTATTTCCACGAGTACTCCTTTCACTTTTCCACTATTCAAGTGCTCTCGATGTGAAGACACCGGTGGCATTACGAGTCCGAAGCTCGTCGGGACATTAACTATTGATGAAAGTGACTTCGATGCTATCGAACCATTCTAACATCTTGGAGGCACCCTCTTCACCCATGAAAGGTTCTGGGCCACATGACTTGAAGTGCTTATAGGAAAAGGCTGAGGTTTTGGGACTAGGGTTTCGGAATTCAAATGAAGTGTTTGGGCTAGGGGTGGCGTTGATTTGTATAAAAATATTAGGAATAACTCGAGCCATTTTCTTAGCCATGAAAGCGACCATTTTCTTGTTAGAACTTTGCTTGGAGCTTCTATGGAATTCGGAAGACATCTACAATGTCGGTTAAAGAGATGATGAGACTTGATCAATAGTGTTTAAAAATATTTTGCATATTTAGAGCATTATAACATAACACCTAAGCAAGTAGGTTTCAAACGGTTCTTATAATGAATCATATAACCACTCAACAGAATTAGCTAAACAATAATGAAAGCTTTTAAGTTTTTGTTGGTTCTTGATTATTAGCGTTTGAGGTCGAGAGATTAATACGAGTCGAATGATTCGATCTGACGAGAGGAAAATGGGTAAAACATAAATGCATAAAATAAATACAAACATAAAAGTGTTGAATTCTTTATGCCTAAGACACACAGAACATTGATGTGGTTAGTACGTCATGATCCAAGTCGGGTCATACCCAATAACAAGCTAAAAGGACCAAATAATATTTAATTGATGATATGATCATAGAATTAAATATATATATACACCAATTTAGAAAATGGGTTTTCTAAATAAGTTGCATATGAGATTGAACAATTTATATGGATATTTTGTTTATAGATGTTCTTTGCAATGTTATTTAAGTTACTTAAATAACATCAAATAATAAGAGAGTGTGTATGAGTTATTCAATTAAAAGGTTAATTATATGAATAACTTATTTTAATGACGTGTTAATGTGTTTTATTAAGGTTTTAAGTTTTGGGGGGGAAACCATTGTTAATGGTGAATTCGACCGCCCCCCCCTTTATGGGATTGGCTTGTTTATCTTTTCCTAGTTGTTGGTAAAACCATATACACAAGTCATTCACTCCTCTCCTCTCTCTCTCTTACATGCAAAAAGCCTCAACAAAGAATAGGATTCTCTCGTCTTGTTGAAGGTTTTCACGGCTGAAACATCCAGCAGCTCTTGTTTCGGTTTTTCTTGGGTGTTAAACTCCTAGTAACAAGGTGTTTGTGATATAGCTTAGGGTATGCAAGCTTGAGAGGACTTCCTTTGGTGCCTTTAGTCGTTTCTGTAGCTCATCCTCTTCATCTTTCTTTTGCTGCTGAAAAGGTAGTCCATGGCAGCCTTATTTATGGCTGTCCATGATGTATGGTTGTGTTTTCTTGCTAGTCTTGTCACATAAAAAGGTCCTATGTTATGGGTTTGTTTATAACTTTGTTAAATCAAGATGAAACCTGAAATTTCAGTTTATTAACTAAGTTATGATGCTTGTTTCCGCTGCGTTATTCACTAAGTTTAAATGGTTAAACTATGTATCTAGTTCTAACAAACCCCAACATTGGCATCTAGAGCCGGTTATGTGGATAGCTAGCTTGTTTTGTCTTTGTTATTTTTCGTTTTATGGGACTTTGAACCTCCTTTTAGGGGCTGCTATGTTCATGTTTTATGAATCCCCTACTTTCAAAGTTATATCACACATGCTTGTGATTAAACTTTGAAAGACATGTATGTTATATTTGTTGTTTGTTTGGGCATGATAAAACCTGAAATTTCAGTTTATGTTGGCTGAAATTTCGTGTGTTTTAAATGGGGTTTCATTGTTGGTTTGGATGATATGTTCATTGTTCATTATGGTGCATAACCTAGCCCTTGACCTTGTGTTGTTTGGATGTTTGTAATGGTTATATTTATTCATTCAATGGGTTGTATAATCTTTTATTTGTGCTTAGTTAAAGTGTAATTTATTTATTATTGGGCTGTAATAAATAGATTAGGTACTTTTCATATTACTAGAGATCTTTTATTAGGACATAATGTCTTGTAATATGAAGATGTACATGTTAGAAGCACAAAGGAAAGACACAAGAAACATGGAGCATTTGGATGCGGTTTCAAGTGGGAGGTTCATGGAACTTTTGTGATGTGTTTTGACCCTTAGGAATGTCCTATGGTCCACACTTGTGATGGCAAACAAGTGTGGCCACTTTAGATGCTATGATATGCACTTACATTTGGTTGATTCATGGTTGTTGATTATGGTATTGTGGTTGATGACTTTACATATGATGTTTGCTTAACTATTCTTTCAATGATCATAACAAACTATCTAAATGGGCTTTAATCATTAAAAGGTAATAAAAGGTTATTAAAATTGTTTAATGATTTCAAAGATTAAAAGGGGTTTTAATCAATGCACCATAAGGTATCTTGTTTTGAAAACATACAAATATGTAAACATAATGTTTTCTAAACTTGTATTATAATATCTCAATACCTTTAGTAAAATAAGATCAACACTGTCCTTTTACACAACACTTGAATCGCTTGGGAACTCTTAGTGGGATAAAGGTCACCTAACCATTTTGAGGGAACTTGTGACTTGAGGTGAGAATGCCATATTCGTGGGATAAAGGTCACCTAACCGCTTATTTTGGCAAACTCACACGTGTGTGTAAGTAGGGTGTCTTGATTTGCAAACCATATCAAATGGATCGCCTACGATATGGTTTCCAAATGGTGTTGATGGGATTAACATGCCGACTTTACATATGATGTTTCATGTCGATCCCATACCTCTAGAAGTTGCAAATGGTTGCAATCGTCAATCGTTGACCACCTTATTAATTTAAATCGTGGGATAAAGGTCACCTAACCACATTTAAATGTAATGTTGGGTTCTAGATTTTAATATGCAAAACCTTAAAAGGTATTAATATTAAAACAACAATATCGAAAGTACTAAAATTGATCTTTGTTAAATTTTGTAGATGGCCACTAATAATTATGATAATCATGATAATTCATCCACGTCCGCCCAATCTTTACGAGCGATTCTCCAAAAGGAACGTCTAAATCATAACAATTTTATCGATTGGTATCGAAACTTGAGAATCATTCTCAAGCAAGAGAAATGATCATATGTTTTAGACGACCCTGTCCCCGATCAACCTAGTGAGGATGATGAGGAGGCCTATAATGATTGGATAAAGTACACTGAGGACTCTGTCCAAGTGTCTTGCCTTATGTTGGCAAGCATGACTCCGGATCTCCAAAGGAGTATGAGCATCACAAAGCTTATGACATGATAACCCAACTTAAGGAAACGTTCCAATAGCAAGCGAGGGTTGAGCGCTTTGAAACGGTTCGAGCGCTCCATGCATGTCGTATGGACGGCAACCAATCAGTTTCATCTTATGTACTTAAGATGAAAAGTCACATTGACCGCCTCGAAAGGCTAAACTGTCCCGTCTCAAGGAATTGGCCACGGATTGATCCTCAATGGCCTTACCAAAAGGTTTGAGACATTCGTGTTGAACTACAACATGAATGCTTGGGACAAAAGCATTGGTGAGCTTCACTCTATGCTCAAAACGGTCGAGGCGGCCATGGGTAAAAGGTTTTACCCGTTCTCACCATCCATGAAGGTGGGAACAAGAAAAGGCCTCATCCACACCTAAGGCAAAGGTTGCCAAGGGTAAGGGACCCGTAATGGGAAAAGGGAAACGGGTGGCAAGGGTGCCACCCAAAGCACAGGAGAAGAGGCCGAAGGTTGCTTCTAATGACCCATGCTTCAAGTGTGGGTAGATTGGACATTGGTATATACATGATCCATATTGATTTAAACTTAATAACCTCTAACACATGGGTATTAGATACTGGATGTGGAACTCATATTTGCAATTTGTTGCAGGGGTTCAAAAGAAGTAGCAACTTCAACAAGGGGGTTAGCCTCTATATGGGCAATGGGGCTAAAGTTCAAGTTGAAGCCCGTGGTGACTACATCTTGAAACTTCCAAATGGTTTGGAAGTAATTTTGTACAATGTTTTGTATGCTCCTAGTTTGACTAGGAACATTATTTCTGTAGCCTTATTATAACATTTTGGATATGTATTATCATTTATTGGAAATGAAATCCATGTTACTTTGAATGACATGTTTTACTTTAAAGCTATTCCCATCAATGGTATCTATAATGGTTCGTGAAAATACATTGAATGATAGCTTATTGTACCAAACTAGTCCAAGAAACTCAAATCGGATTTGAGTAACACTTATCTTTGGCATTGCCGTCTTGGTCATATAAACAAGAAAAGAATACAAACATTACAAAAGAATGGTTTTAAAAACAAATGAATGTGATTCATTCGATGTATGTGAGTCTTGTTTACAAGGTAAAATGACCAAGGCACCTTTTAGTGGCAAAGCTGAAAGGGCAAAGGATTTATTAGGTATCATACATTCGGATGTATGTGGTCCTTTTAAACCTATGACAAGGGACAACGAAAGATACTTCATTACCTTTACTGACGACTATAGTCGATATGGGTATGTGTACTTATTAAGACACAAAGATGAAGCTTTTGAAATGTTCAAGATCTTTCAAAATGAAGTACAAAATCAACTTAAGTCAATTAAAATTCTCCGCACCGATAGAGGATGTGAATACCTGAATGATGCTTTTAGGGACCATCTTAGAAGTTGTGGGATTGTCTCACAACTATCTCCACCGGGAACACCACAACATAATGGCGTGTCTGAGCAGAAATCGAACTCTATTGGATATGGTTCGATCTATGATGGCTAGAAGCTCATTACCTCTATCATTTTGGGGTTTTGCTCTGCTCTCTGTGGCCATATTTTGAATATGGCCCCAACCAAGAAAGTGGAAGGACACCTTATGAATATGGCATGGAAGAGTTCCATCATTTTCATATTTGAGGGTGGGGGGTGTGAGGCTTATGTGAAGACTCCCACCTTGAACAAGTTAGAAAGCCACTCCACTAAGTGTATCTTTATTGGATATCCAAGAGATCCTATGGGATATTATTTTTATGATCCAATACAACAAAAGGAGTTTGTTGCCAAAAAGGGTGAGTTCTTGAAAACAAAATCCTTATGGAAGGAACTAGTAGTAGAACTGTGGATCTTGAAGAGGATCAAGAACCGCAACTTGATACACGTTTGGTTGACACTAGCACTCCACATGAGGATGTTGAAATGATCAAATAGTTGATCAATACACAGAAAATGTTCGCAGATCTGGTAGAACTAGTAATCCACCTGAAAGATATGGATTTTTCACTGATGGATGCTATGTGATAGATTCTGATGAACCAATCACATACCATGATGCGTTGTCCAATTCTGATTGTGACAAATGGCTTGAAGCCATGAACGTTGAGATGCAATCCATGTATGACAATCAAGTATGGGACTTGGTTACACCACCTCTTAACTCCAAAGTAATTGGAAGTAAGTGGATTTTCAAAAAGAAAACTGATATGCATGGAAACTTGGATACTTATAAAGCAAGACTTGTAGCAAAGGGTTTCACTCAAACTCAAGAGGTTGATTATGAAGAAACTTTCTCACCTGTTGCAATGCTAAAATCTGTTAGGATATTGTTTGCCATAGCTGCTCATTATGATTATGAGATTTGGCAAATGGATGTCAAAACGGCTTTCTTAAATGGATATCTTGAGGAAGATGTCTATATGGTTCAGCCTGGAGGTTTTGTCGATCCAAAACATCCTAACAAAGTATGCAAGTTAAAAAAATCAATCTATGAATGAAACAAGCATCGAGAAGTTGGAATCACATTTTGATGAAGAAGTAATTAAATTTGAATTCATCAAGAACGCTGATGAAGCTTGTGTATATAAGAAAGCTAGTGGGAGCATCATCACTTTCCTAGTATTGTATGTTGATGACATACTACTATTTGGAAATGACATTCCAACCATGGAAGGTGTAAAAACTTGGCTTGGAAGTTGTTTTTCCATCAAGGATCTTGGTGAAGCCGCTTATATTCTGGAATAAAGATCTATAGGGACAGATCAAGGCAGTTGATTAATTTAAATCAAAGTGCATACATTGATAAGATTTTGAAAAGGTTCAAGATGGAGAACTCTAAGAAAGGTACGGTACCTATTCAAAGGAACGATTGATACGACTCAATGTCCAAGCTCAAAGGATAAGCAAGATAAAATGAAGGAATCCCATACGCATCTGCTATTGGATCCATCATGTATGCAATGATATGCACTCGGCCGGACGTTTCATGCGCCTTAAGCATGACAAGTCGTTACCAGCAAAATCTTGGAAGCAGTCATTGGATGGCTGTTAAGAACATACTTAAGTACCTAAGGAGGACTAAATATATGTTTCTAATCTATGGATCTGGTGATGAGGAACTCATTGTAAAAGGTTACACGGATGCGAGTTTCCAAACCGATCATGATGATTCACGATCACAATCTGGATACATTTTCATTCTGAATGGAGGAGCCATCTCTTGAAGAGCTCTAAACAGGATATGGTGGCTTTATCAACTACAGAATCAGAATACGTCGCCGCCTCATTGGCAGCCAAGAAGCTGCATGGTTGAAGAATTCATTGTCGATCTAGGGGTTGTCCCTTCCATTCAGGACCCCCTAGAGATCTTTTGTGATAACGAGGGTGCGATTGCTCAAATCAAGGAACCTCATGCTCATCAAAAGACTAGGCACATTGAGCGGAGATTCAACTACATGCGAGATGAAGTTAAGAAAGGAAACATATGTATTCGCAAAGTTCACACAGATCAAAATATTGTGAATCCTCTTACGAAGCTCCTAGAAAAGGCAAAGCATGAAGGTCATACATGTGCCATGGGACTTCGATATTCTAGTGATTGGATTAATCTGTGATTTCGTATTTGGATATTTGGAACTCTCTTACTACTTGAATAAAATTATTTGGTTATAATATTTCAATAAATGTTCCAATTTAGCATGTTTAATCCATGGAATAATTGTTTACTCTAAATGTCTGTAGTCGTTCATACTTGTGGGAACAAGTATGAGGATAAGATTATTATGAATTTGGATTGGTGGATATTCACAAGGAATGAATATAGAGCAAATGGTTGCTGCCAAAGTTCATAGATATTTGTGGGATACAAATATTGGACTAACCCGCATCTCAAATTTTACTACATAGAATCTTTAGATTGATCATAAGTAAATTTGAGTTAAGGCGAATATCATTTGGTATCCTCAGACCTGAGATACATACTAGGTTTTGATACTCACCAAGTGTTATACCTTGAGCTAGTTCTTCACTGCCCTGAAATAATGGACAGTACGTAAGGCTATATTAAGACGTGACACAAAGTGTTTGTGAGAAACGTATGTATTCAAGATGGAATTTTTTCCTCTTATTCGTTGAGAGCAAGATGTCTAAGGCCTGATTAAGTTAAATCAACAAGGAATGATCATTCTGTGTCCTTGGATTTAACATGACATCTGTAACAAAAGGATAAATGATTGATTCACCTTAATCATTTCAAGTTGGATACTTGAAGCGGATGATGTTATTGAATGGCTTTAAGTCATGCGTATTGAGGGTAGTAAACCATTGTTAGGCGGTATTTACTACTTGCATCAATCTTCTATGAATCTTGTGCAAGTGGGAGATTTTTGAATTCTTTATACCCAAGACACATAGAACATTGATGTGGTTAGTACGTCATGATCCAAGTCGGGTCATACCCAATAACAAGCTAAGCAAACACCAAATAATATTTAATTGATGATATGATCATACAATTAAATATATATATATATATACACCAATTTAGAAAATGGATTTTCTAAATAAGTTGCATATGAGATTGAACAATTTATATGGATATTTTGTTTATAGATATTGTTTGCAATGTTATTTAAGTTACTTAAATAACATAAAATAATAAGAGAGTGTGTATGAGTTATTCAATTAAAAGGTTAATTATATGAATAACTTATGTTAATGACCTGTTAATGTGTTTTATTAAGTTTTAAGTTTTCGGGGAAACCATTGTTAAATGGTGAATTCGGCCGCCCCCCCTTTATGGGATTATCTTGTTTATCTTTTCCTAGTTCCTCTCTCTCTCTCTCTCTTACATGCAAAAACCCTCAAGAAAGAATAGGATTCTCTCATCTTGTTGAAGGTTTTCACGGCTGAAACATCCAGCAGCTCTTGTTCTGGTTTTCTTTGGGTGTTAAACTCCTAGCAACAAGGTGTTTGTGATATAGCTTGGGGTATGCAAGCTTGAGAGGACCTCCTTTGGTGCCTTTAGTCATTTCTTGGAGCTCATCCTCTTCATCTCTTCCTTTTGCTGCTGAAAAGGTAGTCCATGGCAGCCTCATTTATGGTTGTCCATGATGTATGTTTGGGTTTTCTTTCTAGTCTTGTTCACATAAAAAGGTCCTATGTTTATGGGTTTGTTTATAACTTTCTTAAATCAAGTGAAACCGGAAATTTCAGTTTATTAACTAAGTTATAGTGTTTGTTTCCGCTGCGTTTTTCACTAAGTTTAAATGGTTAAACTATGTATCTTGTTCTAACAAACCCCAACAAAAAAAATTCGATTAAGGCTTGGAATGTTCTGGTTTTGGAACTAAGACTAATCCAAAGTATTCAAGACTCCTTTTGAGTTTGGGATTATGCTTTCGCTTAATGGGTTGGAATACTCTCGCTGACAAGTCAGGTAACGGTATTTGCCCTTCCAGTTACTACTTGTCCCTTGTCAATCAAAATCTCAAGACTTTGGTGAGATTGAAAATCAAAGAATGGAACTAGTCACCAAGATATGGATATCACTCCTAACTTGGTGGTGTCGTTCCCATACGTGGTTGGTACTTATCCATCAAAGTAAGGAGTTTAATCCTAACTCGTTGGTAAGGCTCTACAAGAGTGAGATAAGTGAAATTGCCATCAAGGTAAGGAAATCACTCCTATCTTAATGGTTTAATTTCATAAAAACAATAATGGTGGATTGAAAGACATCACCAAAGTAAGGGATTCACTCCTAATTCGGTAAGGTCGTTTCATTTGTAAAATACGAGTGTCTTCGTATCGTCGTTGCATGATTACACCTTAGGAAAGGTGTATTCCTTTTGGCCGAGAATAAGATGACGAGCAAGATTAGATAGATTTGAGGGTTTCTTTTCCTTTTTATTTTGGCATAAAAATAAGATAATCAAACTGTTGGACCAAAAGAACCAATGAGCCGGATCAGAAAAACCTTTAAGTCCCACAGACGTCACAACAACTACTGAAGACCACAACAGCTGAAGACAACTGCTGATTACAAAGTCTAAAGACAAGTGCGGAAGACAAAGTCTGAAGACAAGTGCTGAAGAAAAAGTCTGAAGACAAGTGCTGAAGACAAAGTCTGAAGACAAGTGCTGAAGACAAAGTCTAAAGACACAAGTGCTGAAGACCAAAGTATCAGACGTTGTCACAACAGCTGAAGAGGTCTTCTTCAGTAGTTGTGACGGTTTACCTTTCAGTAGTTTTATGTTTTATCATTTCAGTAGTTTGACACAACAGCTGAAGAATACTTCTTCAGTTGTTGTGCTCATCAGTTGTTTTATATTTATCAGTAGTTTTGTAAAACGACTGAAGAGCTTATTCTTCAGTCGTTGTAGTTTCAGTAGTTTCTTATCAGTAGTTTCTTATTTTGTACTTAACACTCTGATATGTTCTCAGTAGTTGTGAACATTTCAGTAGTTTGTTAAGAGTTAGTTATTTTTGTATTAGATCTGCCAGTTGTCACTTTCCCGTGATAACGGCAGCGATTGCACTCTATATAAGGAGTGTCAACCTATTGTAATAATTGAATGATTTGATCAAAAATATTCCATATTATTGAAACATTCCTTATTACCGAAATATATTCTCTCGTTATAACCGTATTTGTTCTTAATGCATACGAGCATCAATTTCTTGCTACATTTGGCTAATTCTTGTTCTTATTCCGCTGTGTTACGCTCCTTTACATCAAACTTGTGATCACTGATCCTGACAAATAGTATCAGAGCCAGGTTAATCATTGATCGATCTAATAATTGATCATTGAAACTGCTATTCAAGATCCAAGTTTGATTGAATTAGCATTTTTGTGTTTTGCAAGAAACGGTTATAGAGATTGAATTTTCTGTGTTTTCTGGTCAATCATCCTGAGATTTTCTCTTGGTTTTCATTGAGTCTGTTGTGGTCTTTATAAAACATTTAAAAGCTTGAATTAAATTGTATTGGACTCAAAATGACTACTCCTTCCAATGATCCTCACAATATTGGTTCCTCAACCAAGCCTCCAATGCTGGTTAGGAATGAGTATAACATATGGCAACGACGAATGCTCCATCACCTGTCTGTTAACAGCGCAGGTTGTTGGACATCAGTGGTACATGGTCCACACAAGCCTATGGTGAATAACCCGGAAACCAATCAAATGGTTCCGAAGAGGAGGGAGCAATACTCAGATGAGGATAAGAAGTTGTTTGAAATTGATGCAAAAGCCCATGGAATTCTGGCCATGGCACTGCCTAATGAAATCTATTCTGGGCTAATGCATCATGAAACTGCCCATGACCTATAGAATGCCTTGAAAGAACAATTTGGAGGAACAGATGAGGTCTTGGCAAATAATATAGAAATCCTTGCCCAACAATATGAGACATTCTCTCATAGGAAGGGTGAGACACTGACTCAATAGTTCGAGCGGTTCTCTTGTTTGATCTCTGAATTAAAAATGGTCAAACATGAGTACACCAATAGCCAGATGAATAACAGATTTCTCAGATCACTGCCTGAGAGATGGGACACATAAACTATTGTCCTACGCTCCAGTGCAAATTTGGACAAACTATCTCTCACCCAACTCCATGGGAAATTGCTCACATTTAAGAGAGAGATAGAACAGAAACGAAAACTGACTTCATCTGGAAAGCTCACTGAAGACTTTGTACCAGGCAACACTGCCTTGGTTGGTCATAAGTTAGAATATGCTTCATCTGAATGCCAGTATGATGAGCATATTGACTTCTCTTCAAACACTTCTGATTCCGCATTTGTGAGTGTTGATAGTCAGTTTACTGGATGTAATAATGACAATCTATGCTTTATCATGGATGATCTCAAGGGGATTGCTGATGATGACTTAGAAGAGATGGATATTTTGAGCCAAATGGCCTTGATAAATATCAGATCTCAGAAGTTCTACAAAAGAACTGGAAGAAAGTTCCCAGGACTCTCTGACAAAACCAAAGTTGGTTTTGACAAGAGTAAGTTGAAGTGTCACAAGTGCCACAGACTTGGACACTTTGCTAGAGAATGCAGATCATCTGGATCTAATTCCTCTGCACCTTTTGTGACTTTCCCTGGCAATAGTCAACAACACAGAGGGCAGCATCCTGTCAATTCTAGTCATCATTCTCAACCACAATCTCCTGCATATTTTGTTCCTCAGGGTCAAATGCCCAATCCTCACTCTTTCCTTTTGATATTGAAAGGTATGCTTGAGAGTGTAAAGTCTGAGGGCTTGCTTCTTCATATTGATGATAGAAGATGTGGCTGCATAAGCTTTGTCAACTCTCTTTAGCAATTCCTCATCATGTTGTTATGAAGCTCTTCTTCTTCTAGCTTCACTTTAACCATTTGTCTTTGGAATTCAGGAGTAATTGCTGAGGAGTGACTTGTGGCCTTGGGCAACTGAATCACAGCTGAGAGTGGCAGCCTATCTTCATCACCTTCTTCATCATCTTCTAGCCTCAATACCCTTCTCTTCTTCTTCAAGGGTATATCATCAGCTATGGGTTTTGAGGGTAAGGGAGTTGGTTTGGTGGGTTGTGATTTGGGTGGTTTTGGTGTGGGAATGTTGACAGGCTGTTCTAGCATTCTTGAGGTGAGTGTGGTTTTTGATTGCTTGGCTAGCTCAGTCCTGCTCCCAGCACCCGCTTCATTCAAAGCTTCAACAACAAGTCCCTTAGTATATGCTTCAGACGAACATATCTTGGTGGTGATTGCCAAGATACTGTCCCTGGACCAAGCTTTGATTTCAATCATTGATCTTCCAAGATTTTGCAATAAATCTAATCATGATCTCAAGCCTTTCTCTTTCTAACACTTCATAACTTGCCCATCTATTCTGGATTTCTTCAATCTCTAATCGTCGAATCTCAGAGTCAAGTTTATCGGTGTCATGGCCTTGCCTAAACAGCTGATTAATGATGTTGTCCATTGATCTGCTGTGTTCGGCATCAGCCTCTTTTATCAGTAGCTCCAAGGCTTTCTCTTTTTCCTTCTCTTTATCGGTCTCCACATTCAACTCCAACTCCTTTTCCACTACTATCCCTTCTGTTTCTTTCTCCTTTCCTTTCTCCTCTGTACTCCTTACCCTCAAAACCCATAGCCGATGATATACCCTTGAAGAAAAAGAGAAGGGTATTGAGGCTAGAAGATGATGAAGAAGATGATGAAGATAGGCTGCCACTCTCAGCTGTGATTCAGTTCCCTAAGGCCACAAGTCACTCCTCAGCAATTACTCCTGAATTCCAAAGACAAATTGTTAAAGTGAAGCTAGAAGAAGAAGAGCTTCATAAACAGCATGATGAGGAATTGCTGAAGAGAGTTGACAAAGCTTATGCAACCACATCTTCTATCATCAATATGAAGAAGCAAGCCCTCAGACTTTATACTCTCAAGCATACCTTTCAATATCAAAAGGAAAGAGTGAGGATTTGGCCTGATCCCAGGGTCTCTCAAAGAATTCATAAGAAAAACATACCTCAGAGATACATTGGCCAGGTGAAAAAGATCGTAGATGAAGTGATCTCTCTGTCTTTGTAGTTTCACCCTGGGAAATCCTAGAGGACTTCAAGAAAGCCTATAAAGCTAATCTAACCCCTCAGAAGATGCTGGAAAACAAAATAGTGAAAAAGGGGTTAGTTTACAAGAGGCTTGAGGAAGTCAGGAAAAATGAGCTCCAGTTGTTCCTAGAGGGTAATCACCCGGATGAGTTTGCTTACAAAATAATAACAACTGTGGAGCTAAAGAATGGGAACAGGCCAAATACCTGTCTGAGTATATGGGCCTGAATCATTGTTTGAAGGAGTGCTGAGAGCTAACCATGGAGAAAACAATCACCTCTTGAGGCAACAAAGAGAGTCGTAAAGACTCATCATAAGGAAGTGAGTCTCATGGATGGGGGAACTGCTTAGTGTCCAAGTCCCCAATACAGAGTTCCATCCATACATTGCCAACCAAATCATCAGAGACTCATTTCCAGGCCAGTGTTATATGGGTCATCTTCTCAACTGATCAAGAAGGAAAAAGACCAACCATTCTACCAACAATAATGGGACCTCAATAAAGTTAAGGTTTTGCTGCATTGGTTCAGGGGGAGTTTGTGGACCAAAAGTGTTAGGACCTGGTATTCGACTGAAATACCTAGAGATCACGTGTATACCAGATCAAATAGTGCGGAATCCTATTTGATTGGCGATCCAATCAGTGAGAACACACGAAGAATCAATCAGGGATTGAAACTAACGTTAGAAATCAATAAGGAATCGATCTAATGTGTTCTATGAACTTGGAGAACGATTTGGAAGGTTTCTGGACGGCTAGGGTTAGTCTGGAATTATACTTGATCGAATCTCTCTGTTTTTCACGAATTGAGTTGTATTTATAGGTTGGCACTCTTCAATCGTGCGACTGAACCATTAGTTTGGTTCAGTCGTGCGATTGAACCATGCGGTTGGTTCATTCGTGCGACTGAGTGTTCAGTCGTGCGATTGAGCCAATCTTATGTTACAGTCGTACGACTGATCCAGTCTCCTGGTCAGTCGTGCGACTGAGTCAATCGTATGAGGTTCTTCATGCTTATGGTTCATTCGCATGAGCCATTCGCATGGAAACTTCATTAAGTTAAGTTTGAATGTTTTAGTTAATTAATATAATATTATATGTAATCATTCAAGTAATCATAAACTCAATCAATTCATTTACGACTCATTAATGAACTATTAAACATTATAACCAACAGACTATCAACATCAGTTCATTAATCATACCAAACAAGATCTATTACATCACATATCACGATCTAGGGACATACATGTATCAACAAACTCCCCTTGGACCTAGATCTCTCTAATGTCTTGTTTTCTTCATTACCTTCTCATATTTCTTGTACTTGTCCTCTTGTGTGACTCCCGCGTGAATATCAAACGCGAAACAAAGTCGTATAACATTTTGGAACTGGAGGGCTTGTACAATGTCTTGTGTGTCATAGAACAGTGGCCACTTGTATAATGTATAGACATCATTAGCAGACAAGTTGGTTAGCCACATTGGGTCGAATACCCTGACAGTATCCATTTGATCCCCTTTGTTCAGAACTATGACAGCTTCAGCAGTTCTCCAATCATAGTACCACCATTTGAAGTGTGGAGTGAAGTCCTGTGGCATTTCCCTGAGAGGGATTCTCGACATAGTGCGAGGAGGACTCCACTTCAACACAATCTTAGGTTTTCCAGTAATGGC
Organism: Flaveria trinervia; assembly: GCA_025506515.1. Lineage (NCBI taxonomy): Eukaryota > Viridiplantae > Streptophyta > Magnoliopsida > Asterales > Asteraceae > Flaveria > Flaveria trinervia. The sequence goes on along the minus strand of CM046452.1, from coordinate 49,285,148 downwards.
ATCCATCTCAGACCTTCTAATATACCTTGTAGGTTGTTGAGGTCTGAAGTTAATCCATCTGGTGTGGTACTCTTTTTGAGGGCAGCCTCAAACCAGCCTGACATTTTTCTCGGGTCAGCATACAACAGCTTCAACTTGGCCAGCTGGTTGAGCTCAAATCCAGGTAGAGTCTTTAGATCATGTGGAAATCTAAAGTACTCTATGCCCTTTTCCCTCTTAACGGCATAAACGTTAAGATCATCAAAATATGCCCATGCTATAATCCTGCCTGACACCATAAGATGTTTCTTGACGCTGTAGAACTTGGTGTAGGCATCCCTCTTCGGTGCATCACGTTGGGCTCTGACTTCTTTAAAACATTCAGCCCACTCAGCCTTTCGAATGTATACATCATCGTTTGAGGCTTGGGCTGTTCCTTCGGTCTTTCCTGCTTCCTGCTCCATCTTGTCTAGTACCTCAAACATATCACTGACTAGGGACTCACCCAGATTGGGGACCACATTACTCGCGTTGTCAGCGTATTGAGGGTACTCTTCAGCAGCAATATCTTCAACCTCAACTTCATCAACGTCGTGTAGTTCGTCGTCACTGGTTGAATCAACTGTTGGAGCATCCTTGACAATATCATCAGGATTGAGTCTGAACATCTCTGCCAGTTGCTCGTTAGATAGGTCGTGAATTATTTCACCTTCTTCAGGGGTATAACTCACTGACCTTCTGACAATCCCTTGCAGATCAAGAATCATTGTGAGTTGAGACTTGACCTGTTGAAGGGGAGCAATATCAAACTCATCTCTGTGGTACTTTGGATCTGTTTGATTTACACATTTCACATTCAAATCATTAGTAATATATCAAACAAAATGCATTAAATTAATATAAACATTCAGTACATCATTTTTTCAATACAGAGTACAAAAGTAATTAAATACATAAACATCCACTATTACTTTTATCCTGTATGCTAGTCTCTTCGTGTGAAGGTGCAGAAGCAGAAGCTGACTGATCCTGTCGGTTCTTTGTTCTCTTCTCTTGACCGGGAGCTGAGACAGATTCAGCTGCTTCTCCTTCTTCAGTCTCTTCATCTGCACACCACTCTTCTGTTTTCTCTTCATCAGAATCACTGTCATCATCATCATCATCATCCTCACTATCTCTTTCTCCATCCTTTATCTTTAGAGGTTCCTCCTTTGATCCTTTCAATTTTAGCAAAATGGACCTCTTCGCCTTTTCCAACTCCTCTATCTGCTTACCTGCTGTGACGCTTTGTGCTCGGAGTTGGTCCAACTGAGTGTTCTGAGCAGCCAATTTCTGGGCCTGCTCCTCAATAGCTCGATCCTGCTCACATTTTCTGCGATTGTGCAGCAGTCAGGTCGGTGAGCTGGCGGATCTGAGAGGTCTTTTCCTCATCAGCCGCCAGCAGTCGTAACACCATTCTATTTAAGGCTGCCAGCTGTTCCTCTACCCCGATTGGAGGTAGAGGAGATCTAGAGGTGTGTGAGGGGTAGGCTGAGGGCTCGGTTTGGGCTAGTGGTGGTGGTGGAGGTGGTGAATATCGGGTAAGGTCTGGATGATGGTGGTGGTGAGTGTGGGGTGAATGAAGTAGTGGTGGCAGGGGTCTGGCTTGTGGTGATCGGTATGGTGGTGGTTGTGGTTGCTGTGGGGAGAGGTATGGTGGTGGAAGGTGTGTCTGCAGAGGTGGTAGTGGTGGAAGGTATGGGGGATGTGGTGGTGATGAAGGTTACCTTACGCTTTTTTTTCTGGCCATGGGGTTGAGCCATCCGTTTTCTCCTCGTTCCCTCGAGGTGGATGCTCCCCCTTCAATCCCGCCTGAGGACTCCGGAGCATATGATGGATCAGTCTCTGTATCTCCGGAGCCTCTCGGTTGTTCACCGACAACCCTCAACCCGTGTTCTGTGGGAACCACTTTCCTTCCCACAGTCCGGGTCAATGGCTCCTCATCAGATTCATCTTCATCTTCCTCGGTAAGCACAAAATCTTGATGGAATCCTGCTGACTCAGTTACCTCAGCAGGTGAGACAGACACCGAGGGAACAGAGTCAGACACGGTGCCTCGGGATGGAACAGCCTCATCCTCAATGTCATCCTCCTCAGAGTCATCAGTAGGGAGGACAATTGGCTCCACGTCGGAGTCACTGTCTCGTGACGCCATTGGCGTCTCCCCGGTGCCACATAGCTTTCATCTGCTAAGTGGCCAATCATTCTCTTCACTTGGGGCTTAATCTGCTTTCCCCTGTAAACTCTCATCCTGCCCAGAGTAGTATCATCCATTATTTCCAAGGCCACTGCGTCATGACTCTCTTTGGGCAACTGTGGCAGCTTCTCGTTGAAGATGAGCTGTAAGAATCTGGGGTACATACAGAACCCCTCTTTTCCCTTTACCTCCAAATTCTCCACCAAGTAGGAGAATATCATGCTGGAAAAACTGAAGGGGTGGTTCAGAACCAGTGCCACGTAGGCATTTTGAATCTGGTCTGAGAGGTCGTCAAACCCCCCCTCCTCGAAGCTACACACTTTAGAATCACGTGTGCTAAGTACTTGTACTGGGGGCTCAGGTTGCTCTTGTTGAGCACACCTGAGTTGATATCCCCAGCGTACTTTAGCCTTAGGAAGCATCCTCTTACAGTCAATGGATGTAGTTTTGTAGGATGATCAGCATCCTCCCCGAACTCTAGGACCCTCTGAATATCGGCGGCAGAGATCTCAATATCATGGCCCAGTATGGAGCTCCTGATACAGTAAGGCTCACGAGAGCGGTCCACCGAGGCATTTTCCCAGAATGCCTGATGGAGTGATCTGTAAGGCGTGCAAGGAGTGGAGATCGCCTTATAGATCCGGGACCGTCTCAGAAATGCAATTATGTCGGTAAACTCAGCCCCGTTCCTGGTGGTGTGATCCAAGTGGGCACAGATGTTGTGCTTGGGATTTATGGTCCACTTTTCTGCCATTTATCTGTAACACACAAGACATAGAACTATTAAGACATAAGACATGAAAACTTCTGTTCTAAGTGTAAAGTTGAAAGTCATTTTGATTCATTCGTGCGAATGAATCATGCGACTGAAGTCAGTCGCCTGTTTGAGACATGCGACTGAGTTCAATCGGCTGTTTGAGACATGCGATTGAGTTCAATCGGCTGATTGAGGCATGCGATTGAGTTCAATCTGCCGATGAGACATGCGATTGAGTTCAATCTGCCGACTGGACTCATTCGGGTGGTTCAGTCGGTCGAATGATCCAATCGCAAGGTTCAATCGTGCGATTGGAGTTCATTCGAACGACCAGTCGCTTGCCCCACTGTTCGATCCCTGTGGGTCGAATCTTGACCCTTCTAAGTCTTTTAACAGTGTGTAATGGTCCATTAGTCTCGTATACTTGTCACTAATAACCTATTAAACTCAATTTTAACATTTTGCTTCATTTACATAGGTGATTAGGTCGATTCGCAGTTCGGTCTTGATTTAATCCAATGTCGCTATTGTAGTTCGGTGATGTACTGATTTTGGTAGGATTCAAGGAGTATTGTACCTGTAAAACGTCACTGGAATGTAAGAATCTTAACCGCAATGTATATCAGAATCGGAGGCAATTTCGACAGGGTAACGGTAATGAACGCGATTCGGGGTGTTTTGGGAGTGATGAGTGATATGCGATCGATTAAGACCTTAAATACTAAACCTAGGTTCATTCGGCCGACTGGCCTCAGTCGCTCAGTTCAATCGGGCGACTGAGGTTCAGTCGTACGATTGGCCTAGTCAATCGCATTCAGTCGGCCGACTGACTCATCAGTCTCCTTCATTCGCCCCTTTAGTTGACCGACTGAGCCTCAGTCGGTCTACTGTTTCATTCTCCCCCTTCCATTCGGTCGAATGAATCAATTTCATGTCCATTCGGCCGATTGGAAGCCATTCGCATAGTTGGTCGATAACCATGATCCACTAGTGCGAATGGGTCACACTTTGTGAGTTTACAGTCATTTTTAACATTTACTATTCAGACCCTTTTCACTTTTGATAATAACATTGTAAGCTCTTAACCAATTCAGTCACTTCAGACGTGACCTTTTAAATTTTAAAACCATGTGGCCATCTCAGACATGACCCTTTTTAGGTAAGTTAATTCCCTTCTGATTTCCCTGATGTAGTCCGACAGACACACAAATTAAAAGATAAACATAGTAACTTAAACTAACTACACAACTAAAGTTTATGTTTGGACTTTTTGTGAGAGATAAAACCCTAAGATGAAAATCTAAGGGATTTGATTAGGAGTAGACAGCTTTAACTTAGATTGATCATATCTGGACCAACTCAATTTTGGAATCATACAGGAATATCAAATCATTTTGGGACTTGTTATTAAAGCTCTTTGATGCTTAAATTCTCGGTGTCATCCAGAGTCGTTAGCAACTTAAGGAAATCATACTGAAACTCTTAGATCTTCACATTGAGTTGAACTTGAGAATGTAGCCACTAAGATTGTCAGTATATTTGTCCACTTAAATCCATACACAGACTTTTGACGCAGACTGGTGACTGATTTAGGTTTAATTATTTCAGCTAACATTTGTGGATCCCACACTTATATGGTAATCAACATTCCTCAGAGGTTTTGAGCGGTCTACGGGTTATTACAAGAAGAGACTATTCTTAGAGCTTTCAAAGAGAAGCCTGTCCTCAGGTCAGTGCCATCGCACAGCAGAGAGGCGGCAAACAACAATGAATTCTAGAATATCTAGGTTATGCTTATCCTCAGGTCAGTGCCATCGCACAGCAGAGAGGCACACAACCTATCTCCTTGTTAGAGCAGCTTACTTTTATTTGACACAAAATGCACCAACAACATGAGCCATTAGCTTTATTGCATTTGTCTTTCATTTTTTCTTGCTTTGCTCTAATTTGGTCATCCGCACACTTTTGTGGCGTTTAAATGCTCATTGCCCCTTATTGGAATATATTTGATTGTGTTAACCAGTGATAAGATGGAAGTCCACAGTCAGTTGAACAACTTAGTTTGATCTTGAAATCACCAATCAGGTCTAATTGTCTATTGTGTTGAATCTACCAACATATCATTTGTGGTCTAGCAGCCTCTAAGTCTACTTTCTCTGTGTCACCTTAGGAGTTGCCAGTTTTCTATCATTTTCCCTTTTTATATTGCTTAGACTACACAGACTTATACTTTGAACTTTTGCATCTTTTCAAACCTTAAATTTGAAAATCCCTTGATTTGTTCCTGTGTACTATCATATTCCAAAGGTATTGAATCAGTATCACAGACACAATCTACCTTATTTCAGCTAGTTACCCCTTCTCCCTCATTTTTTTAATATTAACTTGCTGATATTCTCCCCCTAAAATACTAAAATCATTTCGGATTTAATTATTTTTGGATTTTAATAAACAGCAAGGTAACATGAAGTTAAATGTAACAGACAAAAAAAACAGATAACATAAAATAAAATAAACATTAATGAAACTACATCGGACTACACATTATCTCATCAGGAATTACCTCACTTTTTTTTTAACGCCGTTGACCTCTAGCAAGTATTGAAAACGTGGTTTATCAAAGGCTTTTGTATAGAGGTCAGCACGTTGAAAATCAGTATTAATTTTAACCACATCTATTAAGTTCTTTTCAAAACAGTCTCTTATGAAGTGGTATTTAATACCGATGTGTTTGGTCTTAGGATGTTGAACCGGGTTTTGGTTACTGCAATTGCAGCAGAGTTATCAACAAAAATAGGAGTAGACGAGAATTTCAAACCGTAATCCCGCATTTGCTGTTGAATCCAAATGATTTGGGAACAGCAACTTGCAGCAGCAACATATTCGGCTTCACAGGTTGACAATGCAACCGATGTCTGCTTCTTACACTGCCATGTAACTAATCTTCTCCCAAAGAATTGACACCCTGCTGATGTAGACTTGTAGTTCATTTTGCAGCCTCCATAGTCCGAGTCACTATACGCTGTGAGCTCAAAATCGTCATCATGAGGATACCACAACCCCAGGGTGGGTGTACCCTTTAGATAGCGAAAGATCCTTTTGACCCCGATCAGATGATTGACCTTAGGTTTAGCCTGATATCTGGAACATAAACATGTAGCATACATGATATCAGGTCTTGAGGCAGTGAGATACATGAGGGATCCAATCATTCCTCGGTACATAGTGGCATCTACAAGATCTCCACTCTCATCAGGTGCTATATCATGATTCGTAGCAAGTGGAGTCCCAGCAGCAGAAGCATTCTCCATGTCAAAGCGACTGAGAATGTCTCCTACATACTTGGTCTGATGTAGAAAGATCCCATTAGGTGTTTGATCCACCTGTAACCCGAGAAAGAACTTCATCTCCCCCATTGCACTCATCTCAAACTCTTTCTTCATCACTGCTTCAAACTCTTTGCATAACTCTTCGTTCTTTGACCCGAAGATTATGTCATCAACATAGATCTGTACAAGCAGTAGGTCACCATCCTTTTCTTTAATAAACAGTGTACAGTCAATGACTCCCCTGCGAAAGCCGTGTTTCACAAGATGAGTCGAGAGTTTCTCGTACCAAGCTCGAGGAGCTTGATGAAGCCCATATAAAGCTTTGTCGAGCTTGTAAACTCTATCCCGATGATAAGGGTCTTCAAATCCCTCGGGTTGACTGACATAGACTGTTTCCCTTATTTCCCCATGAAGGAATGCACTCTTCACATCTAATTGGTAGACTTTAATCTTCATGTACGAGGCATAGGCGAGGAAGATACGAATAGCTTCCATCCTTGCCACGGGTGCAAACACTTCATTATAGTCAATACCCTCGACTTGGCGAAAACTTGAACCACCAGTCGAGCTTTGTTCCTTATGATGACTCCTTGGTCATCCTTCTTACATTTTAGTACCCATTTGGTGCCAATGACTTTAGCACCTTTAGGTCTATCTACCAGTGTCCATACACCTAACTTCTTAAACTGCAGAAGTTCTTCTTGCATGGCACTCACCCACGCCTCATCATTTAGTGCTTCACTGACATATTTTGGCTCAACCTGCGAGACAAAACATCGATAAGCACCATCATGAATGTAACCCTTCTCCATAACTGAGGCGTAATCAGCTGAGTATAGCTGATTTCGGGTTTGTACTCCTGATCGGACATCCAATAACATTGTCAAGGGGATGATAGACGTTTAGTCGTGATCCTGGAGTAGTCGGCACAGTCACCTCCGAACCAAGATTGTGAACATTTTGGTCTGCATCTGAGGAGGTTGGAGTTTGAGGTTCCGAAGTCGAGGGTGCATCACTTGTGGATGCTTGTGGACTTTCAGGAACTGGAACCTGTTCCTCCTGACGTTCTGGTCATCTGCTTCAGTTTCATCTTCAGAGGAGGAGTCACTTTCATCGACTACCCCTTCTGACTGAGTAGATGACTCTCCCTGTGTGCTGGATGGAGTGTTTAGTATATCATACATCATCCTAGTAGCTAACTCATCATCCGAGGGAGAGAGAGGGATGTTGAAGGATTTGAAGAATCCATCATAATCGAAGAAGTATGCAGGTCCTTTGCCTGTAGGTGGTGTGGTATATCTCTGAACGTCGACATTACACCACACTTCTACAAGACCCGTTGAGTTATTGTAAACTCGCTTGTTCGGTATGTTGTATCCTAGAAAAATTCCTTCAACTGCCTTCTCGCTGAATTTTCCTTCTTGTGTCTTCTTCAGAAGTGTACACGGTGCGCCAAAAGGTTCAAGGTACTCCAAATTCGGTTTGCGTCTTTGAAGTAGCTCATAACATGTCTTTCCGTGGCGCTTGACTATTAGGACTCTGTTCAGTGTATAGCAAGCATTTGCCACTGCCTCGTTCCAGAATTGGATAGGCAGTTTCGAGTCTGCCAGCATAGTCCGGGCTGTTTCTATCAAGCTCCTGTTCTTTCTCTCAGCAACTCCATTCATGAGGTGTGTAGGCAGAAGTGAATTGATGCACAATTCCCTTTTCCTTGCAGTATGCCTCCATCCCTTGATTCTTGAATTCTGTCCCGTTGTCTGAGCGTATTTGTCGAACTTTGAGCTTGTAGAGTGATTCAGTGTGGTTACTAATTCCTTGAATGTCTCCAAAGTTTCTGATTTTGATTTCAGAAACATTACCCAAGTGAACCTTGAGTAGTCATCAGTGACCACATAGCAGTACGCATCGCCTGCGATGCTCCTTGTACTAACTGGACCGAACAGATCCATGTGAAGAAGCTCAAGAGGAAGTTCTATTGAATGAACTTTCTTTTCCTTATGAGACTTCTTTGTCTGTTTGCCTTCTTGCAAGCTACACAAAAGTCAGGAAGTTGGAAGTTCTTGACATTCACTCCTCTAACTAAATCCTTCTGAATCAAATGATTCATCTTCCTTTGACTAATGTGTCCCATTCTCCGATGCCAGGAGATGGAATCCTTCTCAGTAGCTTTAGATAAAAAACACTGAACCTCATGATCCGTTGTGGCAGCTGTTGACAGATCCAAGACATAAAGGTCTTTATATCTTGAAGCAGTCATCAGAACTTGGTCTTCTGGGATCATATATTCTTTCTTCAGCACGTAACACTTCTGATTATCGAAGACGACTTTAAATCCTTTATCACAGATTTGGGACACAAAGTAAGTTGTTCTGAAGTTGTTGAACGTAGTTCACTTTATCAAACTTAACTTTCTGATTTCCCACTTCTCCCTGAGCTGTGATATAGCCTCCTTTTGTTTCCTGCAAAGGAAACATGCCCTCCTTTTATTTTTTGACGTTAGATAAAAGGGCGCTATTTCCTGTCATGTGCCTGGATGCTCCGCTGTCTATAATCCACGTGTTAGTCTCAGCACTATATCGAGCACCCTGCGCATACAAAGTAAAAGAATCAGTTTAGGTTAGGAACCCAAGCTTTGACTGTCTTGGGTTTCCCAGAGGCATCACACATCATAAACTCCACCCATTGACCCTTAGAAGGTGAGGGTAGCTCAGGGTCCTTCTTGTTATCAGTATCAGACACGAGGGTGGATTTTTCTTTCCATAAGCCAGATTTGTGCAATGCCTGTTTATGATAAACAGTCGTCTGGCTTACAGGTTGGACTTTAGGTTCACTAGCTCTTCTAGGTGGAGTTAGAGAACTCCGCTTAGAAGACCTAGGTCTAGAGTCCAGAAGATCAATCTTCTTCCTAGGTGTCTGATAGAAATGACAGTCAGAAGCAATGTGTCCACATTCTCCACAGTTGTAGCATGACCTGCTATCAACTTTATGAGTAGACTTTCTTTGTGGAGAAGTGCGTGACACTCTAGTAACATCAAACACTTTAGTTTTGACTTGGATGTTTGATGTTTTCTCTGGTATAACAAACTTTACTGATTTAACCTGTTTTCCTTTTTGGTTAGCTGTTTTTGACTTGAAGCATGTGAAAAAGTAACATTTGAAGTCCTTTTAGGTTCTGATTTGACTCTATTTGACCCTGACTGTAAATTAACTTTTTCAAATTCATTTTCCAGGTTAACACATGGCTTTACCCTTTGCCTTTGAAGTGGCCTCCTTTTGTTTCTTACCAGATTCAGTAGATGAACATGAGGTGTCTGGATCAGTAACAAGAGGAGTGGTCACCACATGATCCTTGATGGGGTATTATTTACTGGTCTAGACTTGGTGTTCATCAAGGTCTCAGGTGGTGGTGGAACCACTTTGTAGCCTAATCCCTCCCGTTATTCCTTTCTCTTACTAAGTGTTGAACTATGTGTGAAGAACTAGTCCAACTATGCAGTTTCTGTTTTAATGAATTAACTTCGACTTCTAAAACTGCTTTTTGTTTCTTAGTGTCTTCTAGGGAGTTAAGATAGTACCTAATGTCGTTTGCTTGGTTAAAAGCCACTACTTCAGTTTCCCTAAGTTGTTTGGTCAATAGGTCTATCTTTTCTTTATAACAATGCTCATTTTGTTTTAGTACTCTATTTGCCTCAGTGCACAGACGTAAATCTTTTACTAAGTTATCATTATGATCTAATAACCTAGCAAATTTTTCATCTATGCTATTCCTAAACGTGTCACAATCAGAACAAGCATGGTTATTAAAAAGTCGGTCAGTGGTACTTACCTGAGTTGGTTCAGAAGTATTAGCCATCAGTGCCGCATCAGATGATTCTGGTTCTGTCGACTCTGGCTTTTCTGTCTCTGAGGTGGAAACTTCCTCATTTGGCTTGTAGCTGACCTCGGCTGCAGTTGTTTCTTCACTATGTGACATTGCAATTTCAACTGCTATATCACCTTCACTCGCAGAATCATCGTCAATATCCTCGACACTGGCAATGTTAGATTCTCCTGGTGAGACAAACCTGAAACTCCAATCCTGTCCTTCATCATCATGAGCAGTTAGTGCTTTAGGGTCCTTGTTTGATGAAGTAGAATTAGAGGGTTGCTTGTCCTGGCGAGTAAATGATGAGAACGGGTTCCCATTCCCCGTCTTCTTTGGCTTGACACATTCTCGTTTGAAGTGCCCCTTCTCACCACAGTTAAAGCAGGTCACTTTACTCTTGTCGAAGCCAAAGGTGGTGTCCTTAGTAGCAACCAAGTTCTGTCCAGTCTTTTTCACAAACTTTTTCGCCCTCCGAACAGCACTTGCTAAGGCCCACATTATATCCATTCTTTCAAGCTCCATCTCATCCACCTGCTCGTAGTCCTCATCTGCCAGATGGCAGTTTCCAATCTTCCCAGCAACAAGTCCATCATATGAATGAACCACTGCTGCTAAGAGATCCATATGCTCTCGTGCTACTTCCACGGTCACATTACCGAAGTTCTCCGTCTTCAGTTTGGTAGCGTTGCTTCTGATCCAATATGATGGGTACATGATGACCCAGACGTGTCTGATCCAGAGGGAGAAGCATGTGTGGGACCTGACGAGCTAGACACAAAAGCAGTCTGGAGGGGTGCTCCAGATGCCTTAGCTTGAGGCGTGTGGCGTTGTATAAAGCTGGATTTTGTGTGTACGAAGACTTCTGAGCTCTATACTTCATCCTTAGTGCTTCTTCTCGCAATTAAGAATGAAGTCATTTATATCCAGCTTTACAAGGATTCCATTCTGTCTCAGGTTAGACACGAATGTAGCCCACTTATCAGGCAACCCGTCTGCGAATTGCTTACTTTTTCTTCCATGGTAGTAGCCACTCCATGTGTATGCAATTCGCTCATCAAGTGGTAGAATCTATCTATGACGTCGTCCAAGCTTTCATTACCAATTGATGAGAAGTTATCGAATTCCTTCTTTAACTCCTTTGCCTTGATTGCCTTCAATGATGCATTACCATCATATCTCTTCTCTAGCGCATCCCACAGTTTCTTAGACTGCTTGTTCTCGGAATACTGGTGGAATATGTCTTTGGGGATAGACTGAGTGATCAATGCATAAACTCTTTTCTCTGCATTGTACTTTACTTTCTGTGCGTCTGTCATCCCGCTTAATGTTAGTTTAACTCCATCAGCTCCCACCGGTGTACTATAACCTATCTCAATGGCTTCCACAGATTAGGATCTACTCCATTAAGGTAGATCTCAAAACGTTGTTTCCAGTGGGGAAACTCATCTAAAGTCAAGAGCTTTGGTGGTTTATTGTGATTCCCCACCTCACTCTCAAGCAGCAACAGATTCTGTATCCTTGAGTCTTTCCCAGCAGTAAAGGCTGACATCTGATCTTCCATGATGAATAACTTATAATCTAATCATAACAAACTTTTACTGATGCGACTGAAGGATGCGAATGAGCTAATCGTGCGTATAAGCTCTGCGATTGGTTCAATCGTGCGAATGAACTGGGCGATTGGTTCAGTCGTGCGAATGAATCTGGTACGTATGAGCTATGCGAACGAACGGTTCAATCGGCCGAATGAAGGTGCGACTAGGTCCAATCGTGCGTATGGGCAGTGCGAATGGAGTCCAGTCGTACGAATGAGTCAGTCGTGCGATTGAAGCTGCTGTTTTGCGAAAATTTCTAGGTTTGACGGGTTTCAGCCGTAAAAATTCGAAATTTCACAAGTTCTAATTGCCTATGTCCGTAGAAACCACACGTCGATGAGCAGGGAACTTCCAAGATCACTTTTGATGCCAAAGATTGCGTTTTTAGTGTAAAACCACAAACTTTATGCAATCTTGATTGAATCAACACGTAATCACGAGCCAATAGCTCTGATACCACTTGTTAGGACCTGGTATTCGACTGAAATACCTAGAGATCACGTGTATACCGGATCAAATAGTGCGGAATCCTATTTGATTGGCGATCCAATCAGTGAGAACACACGAAGAATCAATCAAGGATTGAAACTAACGTTAGAAATCGATAAGGAATCGATCTAATGTGTTCTATGAACTTGGAGAACGATTTGGAAGGTTTCTGGACGGCTAGGGTTCGTATGGAATTAACTTGATCGAATCTCTCTGTTTTTCACGAATTGAGTTGTATTTATAGGTTGGCACTCTTCAATCGTGCGACTGAACCATTAGTTTGGTTCAGTCGTGCGATTGAACCATGCGGTTGGTTCATTCGTGCGACTGAGTGTTCAGTCGTGCGATGAGCCAATCTTATGTTACAGTCGTACGACTGATCCAGTCTCCTGGTTCAGTCGTGCGACTGAGTCAATCGTATGAGGTCTTCATGCTTATGGTTCATTCGCATGAGCCATTCGCATGGAAACTTCATTAAGTTAAGTTTGAATGTTTTAGTTAATTAATATAATATTATATGTAATCATTCAAGTAATCATAAACTCAATCAATTCTTACGACTCATTAATGAACTATTAAACATTATAACCAACAGACTATCAACATCAGTTCATTAATCATACCAAACAAGATCTATTACATCACATATCACGATCTAGGGACATACATGTATCAACAAAAAGAACTAATGAGCCGGATCAGAAAAAACCTTAGTCCCCAACAGACGTCCACAACAACTCTGAAAGACACAACAGTGAAGACAACAGCTGATTACAAAGTCTGAAGACAAGTGCTGAAGACAAAGTCTGAGACAAGTGCTGAAGACAAAGTCTGAAGACAAGTGCTGAAGACAAAGTTGAAGACAAGTGCTTGAAGACAAAGTCTGAAGAAAGTGCTGAGCAAAGGCTGAAGGACAAGTGCTGAAGACAAAGTCTGAAGACAAGTGCTGAAGACAAAGTCTGAAGACACAAGTGCTGAAGACCCAAGTATCAGACGTGTCACAAACAGCTGAAGAGGTCTTCTTCAGTAGTGTGACGGTTTACCTTTCAGTAGTTTATGTTTATCGTTTCAGTTTGACAAACAGCTGAAGAATACTTCTTCGTGGTTGTGCTCCTCAGTGTTTTATATTATCAGTAGTTTGTAAAACGACTGAAGAGTGTTCTTCAGTCGTTGTAGTTTCAGTAGTTTCTTATCAGTATTTTCTTATTGTACCTAACACTCTGATAGTTCTCAGTAGTTGTGAACATTTCAGTAGTTTGTTAGAGTTAGTTATTTTTGTATAGATCTGCCAGTTGTCACTTTTCCGTGATAACGGCAGCGATTGCACTCTATATAAGGAGTGTCAACCTATTGTAATAATTGAATGATTTGATCAGAAATATCCATATTATTGAAACATTCCTTATTACAGAAATATATTCTCTCGTTATAACCGTATTGTTTTTAATGCATACAAGCATCAATTTCTTGCTACAATTGTCTAATTCTTGTTCTTATTCCGCTGCACTACGCTCTAATACATCAAACTTGTGATCGCTGATCCTATCACAAAAAAATCATAAGCATTACTAATTGGAGTCCTTAGTCATAGTCTAGGTTAAAACATAGATGTTTTTCTAATTCACTATAACTATGGCTCTGATACCAATCTCTCACACCCCAACCGATGGTGGAAACATCGGGACACGAGAAGTGATGATTGTTCAAAGACATCATAGAACTAAAGTGACAATAATTAAGATTAAATTTCATTTCCAGTAATCAACATAACATTACAATGCTTCAAATAAACATACAAGAATTTTGAGAAATACAAGTCTAAAACAAGCATAACAAAATAGTAAATTGGTGTGTTTCTAAGTCCACCTAGTTGAGTTTCTTGATAAAGCTTCAAGCATTTCCTGCAACATGATAAAATATAGGTCAACATATGAATATGTTGGTGAGCATACAAGTTTGAATACATAGTATAATAGTGAATAAATCTCAATTCAACATGAGTAAAGTATACTAAAGTTTGTACATTGCAAGCATGCAAAGCCAATAATCAAACCAAAGTGTTCACTAGCGTAATCTTAGCATTAAAAAATGACCAAAACCGTAAATATTGAATAACTTAACATAGACCCATCATAATAGGGCGGATGTGCTAGTCCTATAGCGCTATACATGTTAAGAGAAGTTTAGATTGCTTGCAAGATAATGTATTCTAGAATGTATTCACAATAGTTAACAAGAAAGCATGTTTGTATGAATTGAGCTTTAGAATGAGTTTGGTTGAATGCATATTGGGTGTATTTGATAATGGTACATGTTGCACCCAAATAGTGTTAAAAAAAAGGGGTGAAGTATGACTCATGGGAAGGCGATTAGAATCACAAGAATAGATGATTGAGTTTAAATGATTCACCAAAGTCACCCTAAAAGGTAAATGAAAGTGTGTAAGTTAGGATTCAAAGTTTGAGATTTTAGCAATGGAAAGTAGACAAAAATTACAATACGAGAGTACATGAAAGTATATACTATTAGACACTTATTGGACACCATGTGTTGTGTGTTTCCTTTATAAGTTTTAGTCACTCATTGGAAGTCCAAAATAAGGAATCATAAGATTAGTATAATGTCTACCTTAACACATATATTCAACCATGGTTGATTGATATGTGGTTTGGTTTGGACTAAGTATTATGTAGATATAATATAAAGTCATGCATTAGAGTAGGGTAATCCACAAACCTCAAGTGTTATAATTATTTAAGTCATGTATTAGAGGTAAGGATATCCACAACCTCAAGATTGTCACCATTGCACAAAATCTTCCTATAAGGGTGATTCGGATGGTCATGAGTATATACATGAAAATACTAAAGTAAATTAATTAGTTTGACTAAGTGTTCAAGCGGGGTATGGTGGATAAATTAGTTGTAGAACCAAGGTTCAATATCACCATTTCATACCATAACACAAGCCTTTCAACATTGGTTGGAGGCTCGGTTTGGTTTCATCCACTTCTTGATTTGTAGATCACTTAGTGTTTTGTAAAGATGAAAGAATGGAATGTAAAAGCCTTAAAATATTAGAAATATAATTTCAACACAAGCCTTCCAACATTGAAGTTGTTGGTGACTTGGTTTAGTATGTAAAAGGATTAAAAATAAAACAAGAAAACATGTATGAAAGAATCAAGTATAATATTTCCAACTTGGACCTCAAAATGGGGGTTACCATACTTGTGTCACCTTGGTGACTAAGTGGTTATGTCCTAGAGGTTATTCCAAGTGGTAGAGAAAATGAAGAAAAAAGTAAGAAAGAAAGTATAAATAAATAAATTAATTAAAACTCACAAGTTGTTTTTGAATATTTCTTGCAAGAAAACATGAAGTTCTTGGATGTATTGAGAGAGTTTAGAGTGATGAAAGTGATTAGAGAGTGATTTGAGTTACTATTTATAGATAGAAATTATGGTTGGACATTAATGAAAGAAGTTGGGGAGATGAGTGGAAGTAAATTCAATAGTTTCAAATTTAACCCTTCAACTTATGTTATTTATCAATTTGCATCATAAACTAATGATTAAATATATTTGGGTATTTAAACATATGAACCATACAAGAAACCTTATAAATAATTATTCAAAAACTAAGTCTCGATAAATTGCTTGGTTTTGCATTAAAATGCGTATTCGTAATTGTTTAATTGTTAAACAAGCATATAATGAACAAGAATAATATAAAATAAATATTTCAACTATGATCAAGTCTTGACATTACAAGGATTGAAGAAAGAGGAGGATTACAATAATAAAGTAAATGAAAACTATGGAACGTTACAGTCTCCCCTACTTTAGGGAATTTTGTCCCGAAATTCGTTTAGAGGAAGTTTCGGGAGAAGATGTAGTTACTTGATCTTGACTTGATCTTCACGTTCCAAATTGAATTCTACATCATTTCAACATGCTGATGAAAAATGCCCATAACGGTTGCATATTGTGCATTGACAACATTGAGAGGTAGGTGGATGGTGGTATTGGCAATTGACACATTTGGGAAACGGACCGGTGTAGGCTTTCTTGGGTGGTTCTTGGTTCAAGTTGATGGGAGATTGGGTTGGTAATGTTGTCATGGAATAGTTATGGCTTTGAAAATTGCGTTCTTGTCATGATGGGTGTTTTTGGATGATGTGTTTATGTCTTTGGTTTCCTCAAATGTTTCGGAGATGGCTTGATGGACGGTTTTGAAGGAGCCTTTAAGAGACAAAGATCCATCTTTCACTTGGTTGTTGGATAAGGTATCCACCACCGGATGGCTCGCTCAACTGAGAATGGTTTGGCTATAGTGACGGAGTCACGAATAATAGGGGGAGGCCTTTTATTGATAGGATCTCAGCATCTAGTTTGATCGATTCGAATGATTTCAGCAGCGGAATAGAGTACCAACTAGCACAATTCGAGCAAGAATACCAAAGATATAGCAATGAACAGAATTAGTTATAGAGAGAGAAAGTTTCTGCAAAAGGAATATTTCATTCAATCACACGCTTTGGCATGGCATTCGCAAAATTACAATTTAGGTCATTCTTCCTTATATAAGGAAAGATGACGTAGGCTGATGTCACTTGATAGTGACCTCTAACCGTTATTTAACAAACTACTGAAACACTAAAACTACCGAAGATGTCAAGCAGCTGACATCTTCTTACAAGAAGCTAAGTGTTTACTTATTACAAAACTACTTATTACAAACTCCCCCTAAACCAATGCAGCCAAAACCTCTAATTGATTTATTTTCCCACTTATTGTTGGCAGAATGGTTGGTCTTTTTCCTTCTTGATCAGTTGAGAAGATGACCCATATAAGCACTGGCTGGGAATGAGTCTCTGATGATTTGGTTGGCAATGTATGGATGGGAGCTCTGTATTGGGGAATTGGACACTAAGCTGTTCCCCCATCCATGAGACTCACTTCCCAACTATGAGCTTGTAGGATTCCCTGGTTTAGGCCTCCAAAAATACAATTTTTTCCTCCATGGTGAGCTCCTCTGCCTCACCATCGAAGAATCCTTCAGGCCCATAGTACTCAGACAGGAATTGACCTGTTTTCCATTTTTGAGTACCACTGTTGTAATCTGCCTGTAAGCAAATTCATCAGGATGATGACCTTCTAACAGCAGTGGTAACTCATCCTTTCTGATCTCATTCAGCCTCTTATACACCAGCCCCTTTTTGATCATTCTGTTCTCTAGCATCTTTTGTGGAGGCATGTTTGAGGTGTAGGCCTTTTTGAAATCTTCCAGGATTTCCCAGGGTGAGACTACAAGGGCTAAGGAGATCACTTCATCTACAATCTTTTTCACTTGCCCATTGTATCTCTGAGGGATATTTTTCTTTTGTATTCTGTGAGCCACCCTGGGATCAGGCCAATTCTTACTCTTTCTTTCACATACTGAAAAGTATGTGTAAGAGTATAAATCCTCTGAGCTTGTTTTTTCATATTGATGATGGAGGAAGTGGCTGCATATGCTTTATCTACTCTCCTCAATAACTCTTCATCGTGCAATCTGTGTTGTTCTTCTTCTTCCAATTTCACTTTGATTGCATCTCTTTGTTGCTCAGGAGTTATTGCAAGAGAGAGATCTTTGGCCTTAGGCAACTGCAGAACAGCTGAGATCGGCAGCCTGTCTTCATCATCATCATCTTCTTCTTCCAGACTCAACACCTTTCTCTTCTTCTGCTTAGGTGCATCATTGGCTGTTGATTTTGAGGGTAGGGGAGTTGGTTTTGTGGGTTGTGGTTGTCGTTGTTTGGAGAGGGAATGTTGACAGGCTGAGTTAGCATTTGGAGGTGAGTGTGGCTTTTAAGTGTTTGGCTAGCTCAGTCCTGCTCCCTACTCCTGCTTCATTCAAAGCTTCTATTACTAATCCCTTAGTATATGCCTCAGACGAATAGATTTGGAGGTTATGGCCAAGATGCTGTCCCTGGTCCATGATTTTATTTCAATAAATGATCTCCCAAGGTATTTGCTGATAAATCTGATCATGATCTCAAGTCTTTCTCTATCCATTGTGCTATAGCTGGCCCATCTTTGTTGAATCTCTTCGATCTCTAATCTTCTTATTTCAGAGTCCAGCTTTTCAGTATTGAAACCTTGCCTAAACAGCTGATCAATGATATTATCCATTGATCTGCTGTGTTCAGCATCAGCCTCTTTAATCAGTTCATTCAAGTTTTTCTCTTTTTCAGCACTTTTCGTTTTCTTATATGTGACATGAAAGTCCTTTTGACTTTCATGTACTTTCTCCTTTTCAGCTCCCTTCTCATTCTCATTCTCCTTCTCTTTCTCGGTCTCATACACACAGTCTTCTCTATTTCCACTTCTTTGTCCTTCTCTTTCTCTTTCTCCTTCTCCATCCTCTTTCTTTTAGCTTAACTGCTGGAATCTCCCCCTTTTTGGGTGCATTGGTTTTAAGGGTTTGATCAGCAGAAAGCGTTTGGCTCAGTACATCCTCCACCATAGGTTGTAAGACAGAAGAAAGTCTCTCATCACAGTTTTAATGATAAGTTCAGTTATCTGCGGTGTGATGAGAGATAGGGGATTTTGAGGGATAGCATCCATTTGCTCAGGGTGTTTTGGTCCTGAGAAATGGTGCCAGAAACAGAGGCAGGTGGCTGAGATTCTTTGAGTGGCTGTGTGTTTAAGTGACCTTCAGAGGAAGGTGCCATCTGTTAGGTTGATGTGGTGGCTGAGAGAGTTGGTCAAGTAGTTTTTGCAGCCTACTGACTTCCTCCTCTAGGATTATGTTCTGGGCCAAGAACATCATAAAAGAAGCCCAGGTCATCATCAGCAGATGCTGAATCACCTGACCTCCTGCTTGTAGTAGGATGTACATGCACGGGTGTAGACCAGATGTAGCATGTGCCCCTTTGTCTTGGAACTGGGGACTTCCAGCCTCAGGACTTTGTCCTTCATCAGCTGTTGCCTCTGGTGAGGTCTTAGTTATGTTACCAACCTCGGTCTGATCATATGCTGATTCAGAAGAGGTGGCAGCCTCACCAGATATTCTGATCTCCATATCCACACCAGGAGATAGAACATTTAAACCCCGGTGTGTGGGTTGTCAGAAGCATGTGTATCCTCTTCTCAATTGTTGTTGTTCTCCCCTTTGTTGGTGGTTGTAGGGGAGGAGGAGAGGCATGCAGCTGAGTCAGCACATTAGCAATTATAATGGTTGGACTTTGGGGGCATTTGCATGGGGAGAGGGGATAGAAGCTGATTGCATCCGGGGAGAGGAATGCTCTTCAAATAACCTCCTCAAGTGAGAGAGGTCTCAGTATTGTGGTTTCCCCTGAAGTGGTTGCAACAGGATCATTTTGAGAGGATACCTGTGCGGCTGTTGTGGTGGTTGAGTCTTTAACACTACTGGAGGGTTTGAACCAGTAGGTTTATCCTGTTTGGGTGGTACAGGAGCATCATCAGGGGACTAATCTCCCTGATTAGCTTGTGTGTGTTTGGATTTTGGCTTGGTGGGGACTTGGATCTGGCAGTTGAAGCTGTGGGTTTCCTTTGCTTGGGTTTGAGCAAACGGGCAGCTTCTTTGAGAGATTGGTCGGAGTTATGCCTGGAGTATACCTCAGCTAGAACAGCTGGTGCAGGGACTCCAAGGCCAACAAGGCCATCAGTTTGTAATTCATTTAAAATTATGGCCATCAGAAACCTGGGATATAATAGCCATCTTTTTCCCACAGGTTTCTGTGCCAGATCTTGATTTCTAGAAAAACAATTTGTGAAAAATTTAAAGGTTGGTGTTCTAGATTTGAATATAATACCTGTTTCCACCGGGAAGACATTTGATCCCATGAGGATGTCTTCGAGGCTAAGCAAACATTCACCATATGAAATATCAGTCGTTCAGCATCAGGGAAGTTCTTCTTCAGTATGGTAGCAGCTCGAAGATTTCCGTCATACCCATTGTTGATGAAGGACATATCAGTGGTGCCCTTCGGATACTCAGTCACAGCAGTAGCATCTTGTAATTGAGCACTCGACGAATGCTATCAGGTGTAACCTCTACTTGTTTTTGGTTGGCCAATGAGACCGAACAGAAATTTGGCCGGAAGGCACATCAGTGTGAACGTAGGCATGGACCAAAACTGACTTAGTGACTCTGGGTAGATGGTCGGGTTTAAGAGCAGAGCAGTACTATACTGAGAATAGCCATTAGGTCTATGGCGTGATCAAACTTTGTCCAGAAGGCCGATTCGTGAGGTAGGCGACGCAATTATGTCTGGGTTTTAGACTCATGGTTGCCATTTTTGAGAGTATGAAGGTCAGAAGAACTGCTAATGGAACGTTTGAGAAGAAGACAGTATTTATAGGGTTGGGATATGAAAAGGCTGAAAGAAAACGACTGAAGGTTTTGGTGTGGTCATCAGCTGTTTGAAACTACTGATGACGTGGTATTAACCTTCAGAGGTTTAAAACGATTGACTGTGGTGGTGTTGTCATCAGGTGTTATAAAACAACTGAAGACTTGGTTTTGACCATCAAACGTTGAAACAGGTCTTGGTGTTAACCATCAGTATTTATGAAACTACTGAAGGTCGTGGTTTTAACTTCATATGATGTAAACAACTGAGGACTTGGTGTTTGTCATCAGTAGTTGTGAAACTACTGAAGACAGTGGTATTGCCATCAGTTGTTGTAAACAACTGAAGACTTGGTATTAGTTATCAGTAGTTGTGAAACTACTGAAGACTGTGGTCTTGCTTCAGTTGTTAGAAACAGCAGTTGTAGAAACAACTAAAGAGAATTACTATCAGCTGTTTTCATTAATTCTTAGATTTTCAGTTGTTTCATACTGTCCTCAACACTTACTCATCAGACTTTTCATCTGCTTTTCAGGTGTTTCATAGGACGTCAGTACTTATCTGTTTTTACTGATTTCAGTAGTTGTAACTACATCAGTAGTGTAACTACATCAGTAGTTGTAACTACATCAGTAGTTGTAACTACATCAGTAGTTGTATCTACATCAGTAGTTGTAACTACATCAGTAGTTTAGAATAGATAAAGTACTTTAGTACTTAGAGGCATTTAGCTTCAGTAGTTATAAAAACTACTGAGGGTAAAAGAACTCATCAGTACTTATGTGACATGGTTACCAATGATCATCAGTACTTATTACTGAGATCATCAGTAGTTGTCACTTATTCTAGCTGCAGGCATACCAAGCCTTAACACCAGGTTGTGGAAAGTTGAACTATCCAAAGGCTTAGTAAAAATTTCTGCAAGCTCATCAGCACTAGGCACAAACATAGGATTAATTAGAACCTTTTCAAAACAATCTATTATAAAATGATGTCTAATTTCTATATGTTGGTCCTAGAGTGTGGACTGGATTTTTGACAATGCAAAGAGCTGAAGCACTATCCATTAATAACGGAGTCTTAGTCTCTGTAATGCCATAATCCAAAAGTTGATTCTGAAGCCAGAGTACTTGGGATGTACAACTTGCAGCAGCAATGTACTCGGCTTCAGCAGTGGATGTAGCAACAGATGTTTGTTTCTTACTCTGCCAGAAATCAAACAGTTGCCTAGGAATTGACATCCACCAGAAGTTGATTTCCTGGTTAACTTACACCCTGCATAGTCACTATCAGAGAAAGCAACTAATTTGCAAGAGTGCCCAGTGGAATACCATAAACCTAGATATTGTGTACCTTGCAAATATCTAAGATCCTCTTGACTGCAATAAGATGAGACTCTTTAGGCGCAGCCTGAATCTAGCACAAACACATGTAGCAAACATAATATCTGGTCTAGAAGCTGTTAATACATCAAGGACCCAATCATACATCTGTAAAGCGTTTCATCAACAGCTTTACCTTTCTGATCAATATCCAATTGTGTGGTCTTGCACATGGGAGTAGAACAGGGCTTACAGTTTTGTAAATCAACTTATTTAAAAGATCTTTTGTATATTTAGACTGATGAATGAAAATTCCATCAGCTTTTTGTTTGATTTGCAAGCCTAGAAAGAACTGTAATTCCGCCATTGCACTCATTTCAAACTTCCTTTGCATTAATTTTGTAAAATCATCACACAACTGGGATCAGAGGATGCAATATAATATCATCAACATAATTTGAACAAGTAGCTTATGCTGGTCCACCTTCTTAATAATAAGTTTTATCTATGGAGCCTCTAGTGAATTATTTTGCAGAAAAAAGTTAGATAATGTCTCATACCAGGCTCTAGGAGCTTGTTTCAACCCATAAAGAGCCTTATCAAGCTTGTATACCCATTCTGAGTGTTTATTATCCTCAAAACCTGGTGGTTGACACACATAAACTTCTTCTTTTATTTTACCATATAAATGCACTTTTAACATCCATTTGAAAAATTTAAGATTGTGGAGTGCAGCATAGGCTAAGAACAATCTAATTGCCTCCAGTCTGGCTACAGAGGCAAAGGTTTCATTATAATCAATACCTTCTTCTTGTGCAAACCCCTGAACAACCAGTCTGGCCTTGTTCTTAACAATAAGCCCATTTTCATCTGTTTTATTCCTAAACACCCATTTAGTGCCTATTGCACACTTACCTGGGGGAAGGGAACAAGCTCCCACACTTGCTGCTTTTTGAACTGAAGAAGCTCAAGCTGCATTGCTTCAACCTAGCCATTGTCTCTAAGTGCAACATGATAATTCTTTGGCTCTAGCTGACTGATAAAGAGAGCATAGAAGCAGAGATTGGACAATTGACTTCTGGTTGAAACTCTAGCATTGATATCACCAATGATTTGAGACATTGGGTGATTCTTCAGCTCTTGATAAACAGTGAGATCAGTGCAAGTGTTTATAGAACCTTCAGCAGCAACAGATGTTGATGTAGACTCTTGAAACCATATAGATGGTGGCAACTCAATGAAGTTGAAGATGCAGAAATCTCATTAGCACTTGTTGTGGATGAAGCTACTGAAGCTACAGGAGCATCAGGTTTAGAGGACACAGGCAGTTGGTCACTAAACCTGAAGAGGTGAGTACTGCTATCATCATCATCATCAGCACCAGCAGTACCACCAGGTGGTGAACTGTTGACAGGAGCAACAGCAGGAGTTTGATAAGGAACATATTGTAGTATGTCCATATCAAATAGCTCCACAGGGCTTTGTGGAAACTTGTCCTTTGGAGATTCATTAACTTAACATGTAGAGTCTCTTCAACCATCTTTGTTCTACAGTTGAAGACTCTGTATGCTTTGCAAGTTGATGAATAACCAAAAGTACCCTGCATCCACCTTAGGATCAAATTTTTGGAGTTGATCCCGTGTGTTGAGAATGAAAAGGACACCCAAAAGCTCTGAAGAAAGAAATTAGAGGGGCCAAATGATGAAGAACTTCATATGGAGTCTTCATCACCTCTGATTTACTAGAACTCTATTTTGTACATAGCAAGCTGTATAGACAGCTTCAGCCCAAAAGTCATTGGCAGTCCAGAATCAGCCAACATGGACCTTGCAGCTTCAATAAGGGTCCTGTTCTTTCTCTCCACTACTCCATTTTGTTCAGGAGTTCTTTGAATGCTAAACTGCCTCTTGATTCCCTTTGAGAGGTAGAACTCATCAAGTGTATTGTTTCTGAATTCTGTTCCATTATCACTTCTAATACACTTGACTGAGAGGGAATACTGCTTCTCACATACAACACAATTGATAATCTTCTGAGCTGCCTCATCCTTTGAATGCAAGAAGAAAGTCCATACAAATCTGGAGTAATCATCCACAATTACCAAACAGTATTTCTTCTTAGCCATACTCATCACTCTCACAGACCAAGAGATCCATGTGAAGAAGCTGTAAGCAGGCAGTGGACTTAGGTTCTTCTATGGAGGGAATGAAGCTTTGTGCTCTTTTCCTTTTAAACAAGCTGCAGTTATCTTCACATTTGAACTCCTTCATAGGCAGTCCCCTTACTAAACCATGGTTTATCAGCTGATTTATGTTTTTGAGATTAACATGACCCAGCCTTCTATGCCATAGAGTAGATTCTTGAGGGGAAGCCTTGGAAAATAGGCAAGGATGGCCTTTGAGATCTATTTTCTTGGAAAGATCTAAGGCATACACTCTTCCTGTCCTGTTGGCCTTCAGGAGAGTGTATTCATCCAACACCTTATCAATCAAACTTAGAACTTTGGATGACAGAATCCGATAGTTCTGACTGGAAAAGAGCAACATGGTCTTTGTCACCATTTGACTGACACTCAAGAGGTTGTACTTGAGATTTTCCACATGGTTAACATCATCAAACTTTATTTCCCCATTGGAAACAAAGCCTTTGCCGATGATGTAACCCTTTGCATCATTGCCAAATGACACAAACCCCTTCCTTCCTTGAGAGTAGTCATTAAGAAGTGATCTGTTTCCTGTCATATGCATGGATCCTCCACTGTCTACATACCAGATGCCTCTGTGGCATGTTGAAGAACCCTGCAAAACACAACAAATTATTTAGATTTTGAGACCCAAACCTTTTTGGTTTTGGGCCTGTTCTCATCAACAAATGGTAAACTAACAGGTTTGTTGGAAAAACAGCCTGAGAGGAGAAGATGGTGAAGAAGAGGAATCCTTTGGCTTGGACCTCCTTTTCTGTGGTTTCAACATAGGAACATCTAATTGGTTAACTCTTCCAATAGATGTTGAACCATCATAACCAGCTGTGTCTGATTTTGTGATAAAGCTTTTAGCTCTCCAGACACATTGGCATTGGAGTTTGATAAGTTCCTATGTTGCACCTTCTTCTTTTGAGCAATCTCAGCTGTTACCTGTTTAATCCCTTCCTTTTTGGATTTCTCTTTGGACTTAAGGGTTACAGGATTTGATGTTGCTGGTACAAATGTGGCTTCAAACTTAGTTTTCATTTTAACCATTTTCTCTTTAGTTTCCTCTTTATGTTTGAGTTTGGATCCTCTTTTGTACCAACAATCATCTGTAAGATGATTGAACAAACCACATATTTCATATGGTTTCTTCTTCATCTTATGCTGATCATCAACTAAAGAGATGAAACTACTGAAGACTTGTTCTTCAGCACTTTGGAAGCACTATTTGCTTTCTTGACTTCCTCTTTAGTAGTCTTCAAACCCTTTCTACTGACATTTTCTTCTCTTCAGTGCTGACAGTAGTTGGAGTTTGAACTTCAGGTGTTAAATCTTGCTCTCCAGTCCTTTCAGGACTTCGAGAAATAACTCCTGAGTTCAACGAGGGAATAATGCTAACTTCAACTTCTGATGGTGCTCTATCAGAAAGTGAATTACATGATGAGGTGGATCGGTTATTGCTTTCTCCATCAGACTTCACTTCTGCTCTTGAAGCAAAATCTGTAGGAGGAGCTGTGTGATTATAACCAATGCCAACTTCACATTGGAAGCTGATTGCTTACTAAGAAGCATTTCAAAACCTTTGCATGATTGTACCCATCGATCACACTCTACTTGGGTGACTGCAAGGGTTTCTTTGAGGTCTTTGTACTTTTCTAAAGATATCTCTTCCCTAGCCTTATCATCAGTGATTTGGCATTTAAGTTTATAAATCTCATCATTTTTCTCTTTAAGCATAGACTCCAACTCAGATTTTCTTTTGGAATGATCTTTTCTAGCTCTATGTTCTTATTAATTAAAGCTACATTTGCTTCTCTAATAGAGGCAAATGCTGCTATGCATGTTTCAGAACATAATTTGGCCTTAGCCTCAAAGGATACCTATGATACCTGTGATGAAGAGGCATTTGAGGATGATCCATCTGCAGACTCCAGAGCCATAAGTGCCAGATTCCCAAAAGACTGTCACCACCATGTTGACCAGCACCTGTGAACAGTTGTTCATGACCAGACATGACATCTGGTAAACTGCTCCAGTCAACAACTCTAGGGGTGAAGAAGTTGTGTTGTTGAGGTTGAGGAGGTTGATGAGATTGAGATGGTTGAGGCTCAGGAAGAACATGTGGTTGTTGAGCAATGGGTGCTTGAACCTGACTGGTTTGTGGCATGTAATAACAAGGGTAAGGATATGGCATTGGACCCTGAGGAACAAAATATGCAGGAGATTGTGGTTGAGAATGATGACCAGAATTGACAGGATGTTGCCCTCTGTGTTGTTGACTATTGCCAGGGAAAGTCACAAAGGTGCAGAATAATTAGATCCAGATGATCTACATTCTCTAGCAAAGTGTCCAAGCCTTTGGCATTTGTGACACCTCAACTTACTCCTGTCAAAACCAACTTTGGTTTTGCCAGAGAGTCGTGGGAACTTCTTCCAGTTCTTTTGTAAAACTTCTGAGATCTGATATTTATCAAGGCCATTTGGCTCAAATATCCATCTCTTCTAAGTCATCATCAGCAATCCCCTTGAGATCATCCATGATGAAGCATAGATTGTCATTATTACACCCAGTAAACTGACTATCAACACTCACAAATGCAGAATCAGAAGTGTTTGAAGAGAAATCAATATGCTCATCATACTAGCATTCAGACGAAGCATATTCTGACTCATGACCAACCAAGGCAGTGTTGCCTAGTACAAAGTCTTCAGTGAGCTTACCAGATGAAGCCAGTTTCCTTTTCTGCTCTATCGCTCTTTCGAATGTAAGCAGTTTCCCATGAAGTTGGGTGAGAGATAGACTATCCAGATTTGCACTGGAGCGTAGGACAATTGTATATGTGTCCCATCTCTCAGGCAGTGATCTGAGGAATCTGTGGTTCATTTGGCTTTTGGTATATTCATGTTTAACCATTTTCAACTCGGAGATTAAACATGAAAACTGCTCAAACTGCTGAGTCAGAGTCTCACCCTTTCTATGAGCAAAAGTCTCATACTGTTGGGCGAGGATTTCCTTGTTGTTTGCTAAGACCTCATCAGTGCCACCAAATTGTTCTTTCAGTGCATTCCGAAGGTCATGAGTAGTTTCATGATGCATAAGCCCAGAATAGATTTCATTAGGCAGTGCCATGGCCAGAATTCCATGGGCTTTAGCATCAATCTCAAACAACTTCTTGCCCTCATCAGAGTATTGTTCCTTCTTCTTCGGAATCAACTTATTTGTGTCTGGATGATTCACCATTGGCTTATGTGGTCCATGTACCACGGATGTCCAACAACCTGAACTATTGACAGACAGGTGATGGAGCATTCTTTGTTGCCAAATGTTATACTCATTCCTAACCAGCATCGGAGGCTTGGTTGAGGAACCAGTATTGTGTGGATCATTAGAAGGTGTAGTCATTTTCGAAAATTCAGACAAATTCAAGATAAGCAAAACAAATTTAGCTCAAAACCACTAAGAACCTCAATTAAAATAGCCAAAAGCGACAGAACTTCAATCTTTATAACACATTCGTGCGAATTTGCTAGTTCGATCAAACTTAGAGCAAATGAGCAGTTTCAATGATCAATTGTTAGATCGATTAATGATTAACCTGCTCTGATACCATTTGATAGGATCTCAGCATCTAGTTTGATCGATTCGAATGATTTCAGCAGCGAAATAGAGTACCAACTAGCACAATTCGAGCAAGAATACCGAACATATAGCAATGAACAAAATTAGTTATAGAGAGAGAAAGTTTCTGCAAAAGGAATATTTCATTCAATCACATGCTTTGGCATGGCATTCGCAAAATTACAATTTAGGTCATTCTTCCTTATATAAGGAAAGATGACGTAGGCTGATGTCACTTGATAGTGACCTCTAACCGTTATTTAACAAACTACTGAAACACTAAACTACTGAAGATGTCAAGCAGCTGACATCTTCTTACAAGAAGCTAGTGTTTACATTACAAAACTACTGATAAGAAACTACTGAAACTACAACGACTGAAGAACAAGCTCTTCAGTCGTTTTACAAAACTACTGAAAGTAAAAACATAAAATTACTGATAACACAACTACTGAAGAAGTACTCTTCAGCTGTTGTGACAAACTACTGAATCTTCAGCACTTGGTCTTCAGACTTGAACTTCAGACGTTTCATCAGCTGATGACTTCAGTAGATGTCATCAGCTGATGTCTTCAGTCTTTGTCTTCAGACTTTGTACATCAGTTGTTGATCTTCAGCACTTGTGGACTCTTCAGCTGTTGAACTTCAGTACTTTGGTCTTCAGCTTCAGCATTTGTATTCTTCAGCTGTTGGACTTCAGCACTTTAGTCTTCAGCTTCAGCACTTGTGTTCTTCAGCTGTTGGACTTCAGCACTTTAGTCTTCAGCTTCAGTACTTGTTTCTTCAGCTGTTGGACTTCAGCACTTTAGTCTTCAGCTTCAGCACTTGTGTTCTTCAGCTGTTGGACTTCAGCACTTTAGTCTTCAGCTTTAGCACTTGTGTTCTTCAGCTGTTGGACTTCAGCACTTTAGTCTTCAGCTTCAGCACTTGTGTTCTTCAGCTGTTGGACTTCAGCACTTTAGTCTTCAGCTTCAGCACTTGTGTTCTTCAGCTGTTGAGCTTCAGTACTTGATCTTCAGCTGTTGAAGTCTTCAGCACTTGTCGAACTGCTGATGAAGCATTCAGCAGTTGTTGTGATATCATGTGGGACTTAGAGGTTTTCTGATCTTGGCTCATTGGTTCTTTTGGTCCAACATTTATGTACTTGGCTATGGTTCGGTCAGTGGTGTTGACCAAGTGAGGGACAAGGATACTAAGTTGTTTAAAGCGAAAAGTGTAAGTCAAGTTGTCACCACCAACTTGTTTGAGGTTCCAGAATTCCTCTTCAAGACTTTGCATTTCATGTGGAGGGCAAAACTCATCTATCATGAGTTGCTTCATTTCTTCCCATGGTAGGGCGAAGGCGACCTCATTTCCACGAGTACTCCTTTCACTTTTCCACCATTCAAGTGCTCTCGATGTCAAGACACTGTTGGCACTACGAGTCCGAAGCTCGTCGGGACATTCACTGTTGATGAAAGTAGATATAGAGACACATGATTGCTTCTTTCATTGCCATGAGATGATCCTTCCACCAAGAAATTGACATCCTCCTGATGTGTATTTCTTGTTTATGTTGTAGCCACCATAGTCACTATCTGAATAGCCATAGAGATTGAAGTTTCTATTCCTAGAATACCAAAGACTAATATAAGTGCTCCTTTGAGATATCTAAGAATTCTCTTGGCAGCAACTAGGTGAGACACCTTGGAGTAGCCTAGTATCTTGCACAGATGCATGTAGCAAACATGATATCAGGTCTACTTGCTATGAGATACATTAGAGACCCAATGATTGTCCTATACTAGTGTTAATCGGTATCCTCCCCTTAGAGTTAGGACAAAGGTCATGGCTTCTAGGTAAGGTGTCTTGGCTGGCTTACAATCCTTCATCTCAAATCTCTCTAAGATCTCAGAGACATACTTAGATTGATTAATAAAGAATCCATCCTTCATCTGCTTCACTTGAATTCCAAGGAAAAAGTCCATTTTTTCCATGGAACTCATCTAAACTTCTTCTTCATAATTCTCTTAAAGTCTTTACACATTTGGTCATTTGAAGAACCAAATATGATATTATCAACATAGACCTGAATGAGCAATATGTCTTTCCTAACATCATTATGAAAAGAGTCTTATCAATGGTACCTCTAGTGTAACAATTTTTCAGGAGAAATTGAGACAAAGTCTCATACCATAGCCTAGGTGCCTGGTGCAGTCCATAAAGAGCTTTATCTAGCTTGCACACATAGTTGGGGTATTGTGGGTCTTCAAATCCTGGAGGTTGGCACACATAGACCTCCCTATCTATAGTTCCATATAGAAAGACACACTTGGCATCAAGCTGATAGAGAGTAAAATTCTTGGATGCAACATAAGCAAGGTGGATTCTAATTGGCTCAAGTCTTGCAACAAGTGCAAAGACATCAGTATAATCAATTCCTTCCTCTTGGGTATATCCTTGAATGACCAGTCTAGCTTTATTCTTCATTATCAAGCCTCTATCATCTCTCTTGTTTCTGAAAACCCATTTGGTGCCTATAGGTACTTGACCAGATAGTAGCGGGCAAAGGTTCCAAACCTTTTGTCTCTTGAATTGGAGCAACTACTCTTGCATTGAATCAACCCAACTACTATCCTTTAAGGATTCTTCTACTTTCTTGGGTTCCATCTGAGACAAGAAGCATGAGTACAAATAGACATTGCCATGATGAGTTTGTCCTCTTGTTCTCACACCTTCAGAAACTTCTCCTTTAATGTTCTCAGCTGGATGAGTTTTGTGAATCCTTAGTCTAGGAATGACTTCCAGTTGCAAAGATAAATCCAAGTTGGACATATTTTGCTCAGGAGCATGAAAACTTGGGCCAACGATTGTTTCAATGTTCTTCAATGAGGACTGATTGAATGAAAGAGAAACATCATCATCAATGATTAGCTGAGAAGCAACATTATTAGTTGTCAGTTCCTTCAGAATACTACTTCTATCAATCGGGTGTTGTTTAGTGTCACTTGAAGGAATACTCTTTGAAGTTTCACTATCTCTTGAAAGAGTCATGCTAATTGATCTTAAGATAGTTGGAGTTGGATCTTTAATCACTCTTGGAGAATTTGAACAGGGTCTGGGCAACTCAAACAATTGATCATAATCATTTTGAGGACCTGTTCTAGCTGAAACATTCTCACAATATAGATTAAAATAGTTGGGAAACAATTCTAAGTCAAAAATGTAATAAAGGTCATTCCCCCTAAAACAAGTAGTGTGCTCATTGACAACAATGTTGGATGATTTCTCAAATTGTTGATTTTTGATGTCATAAACTCTATAGGCAATAGAGTTGGAGGAATATCTAACAAAGATAGCATCATCTGACTTTTCAGCAAACTTTGCCAAATTGTTTTTTGTGTTAAGTATGGTACACTTGCTGCCAAAGGACCTTAGAAAGCCAATGAATGGCGGTCTCTTGTTTCATAGCTCATAAGGGGTTTTTCCATGTGACTTAACTACAAAAACTCTATTCTGCACATAGCATGCAGTGCTGACTGCCTCTGTCCAGAAAGTAAGAGGTAGCTTTGAATCAGCCAACATAGTCCGAATAGCCTCAAGAAGTGTCTTGTTTCTCCTCTCAGCAACACCATTTTGTTAAGGAGTTCTAGGAGCACTGTATTGTCTGGCAATCCCTTTTGAGTTACAGAATGAGTTAAGAACTTGATTCTTGAACTCAGTCCCTTGATCACTTCTGATTACTTTTACCTTGTGATCAATTTGATTTTCTATTTTAAGAATAAAAGATTTTAACATTTTAGCAGTTTCATCCTTAGTTCTTAAAAAGAATACCTATGTAAATCTTGTAAAATCATCAACTATCACAAGGAAATATGATTTCCTTCCAATACTCATTATACTTGTTGGACCGAAGAGATCCATGTACAGTAAGTGTAATGGGGTGGTGATGGAGTTAACAACTTTGGATTTATGAGATGCTCTATGTTGCTTCCCTTTTAGGCATGCAACACAGTTATCTTTGCAGAAAAATTCCTTTTTAGGCAAACCATGTATTAAGTTACTTTAACCAATTTATTCATGGTTTTAAATTTGACATGACACATTCGTTTATGCCATAGTGTTGACTCATCACCATCAGCTTTGGAAAGAAAGTCTAATATTTCTCCCAGTGGGGAAGCATAGTTCATATCCAGCTTGTACATATCCCCTTTCCTAGGAGATCTAAGAAGCATCAATTCTGGAGGAATGGTCATCCCAGGTTTGAGAATAATGCACTCATGTTCTGTGAAAAACATTTGGTTCTTTTGATCATAGAATTAAGAAACACTTAAAAGATGTGTTCAAGCTGTTTGACAAAGTGTACTTTGTCAACCTTTAACTTGTCATTGGATACACTATCTCTACCAGAAATGTATCCTCCAACCTTACCTCCAACCTGAATGTTAAATTGTTAAAGGAGAGATCTGTTCCAGTCATGTGCCTGTGCAGGATTGATGTTTGTCACTTAACACTTTGTTTTCTCTCAAACTCTCTTAGAACAACACTCGGATTAAGATAGAATCAGTAAGAGTTGATCACAATATAGAAAGTAGTAAAGAACACATGAAGTAATTTTCAAGGTACTTTTATATATTGCTTCTCAACTCAATAATACAAGACTCTTACAAGCAGTGTGGAATGAGTTACATAGAGAACCTATATATAATACTACCTACAGTCAGATATACTTTGATACCAGCTGGGATCCTATAGCTAAAGTCTATTCTACAAGACTAAAGTTTAAGGTATATCGGATAAAGTCTTATCTGAGATTTGGTAGTCAAGACATAGGTTCCAATTTTGGACCCTCCACCATCTGTAGAAAGGTAGTGCCTTTGGTAGGAGGTCTTTCCTTGTCTTCCTGTCTTCTCAATCTCAACTCTTCTTCAATCTTGACCTTTGCACTTAGCTCAGCTAGATGAAGGCTGCTGAGATGATTTCTGATGAGTGCAGCAGCTTCAATGTTGGAGGGGTTGGAGAATGGCTTCTCTGCTAACTCAGCAATATCAAACCTGCTGGAGTGTAGTAGAGAGGTTGGATTAAGTCTATTGACTTCGCCATTCTCTCTTTCCACAACAAAGTTGTGAGAAGTTTCATCGAACCTCCACTGGACTATTTTCTTTCTAGGCACAAGAGACTGACTGGGAATCTTGTCCTCTTTCTTGGTGTCCAGCAGAGTCACCAGTTCCTTCTAAGTTTCTTCTCTTCATCATTTAATGAATCTGAGTTGAGGCCTAGAAGTCTAGCTGCCTGGTCTAGTGTTCCTCTAGGTAAATCAAGAAATT
Organism: Flaveria trinervia; assembly: GCA_025506515.1. Lineage (NCBI taxonomy): Eukaryota > Viridiplantae > Streptophyta > Magnoliopsida > Asterales > Asteraceae > Flaveria > Flaveria trinervia. The sequence continues at coordinate 49,252,102 of CM046452.1, read as the reverse complement.
GATCTCTTATGAGGGAACAAGAGGATCCATCAACATAGGTAGTGTTGATAGAATCTTCATCACATGAGACATCGCTCAGAGTTGTGCAGTTGATGAGATTGGTCTTGATTACCTTGAACTCCTTAAGAGAGAGATGTTGAGAAGGCTGAGGGGATGGTTTGGATGGTTGTTGGGTAGGTTGAGGTCCAGAGGTTCTGGGGAGTGTTTTAGGTTTGAGGATGGGAAGTTTAGGTGGTTGTGGTGAGGGAGTGGATGTGGGTAAGGATGTAGGTTCAGGGGTGAAAGGCTCGGTTTTAATGGTGAATGGTAAGGTGAAGGTTCAGGTTGTGGTTGAGTGGTTGCAGTGAAGGTCATCCCCTTTACCCTTCTGTACATCTCTTTTCTTTTTCCCAACCGGATGTCGGCCTTGATTTCACTAACAATCCGTTGGAGTGTCCTCTCAGACATGGGACCCACCTGCCTTCCAGAGAAGCTATGGGCCCGAAGATAGTCCTTCATCCAGGCCTTTTCAGTGAGCTTCCTGGTTGTAGTGACTCTGGCTTCTTCCTCCTTCTTCTTCTCCTTTGTCTTTTCTCTTGTAGCCTTCTTTCTTTCTTTCTCCATTTGATCCTGCTCTTTGTTGTAGAGCCAGAGGATCGACTCATCATTATGTGGAGAAAGTTCTTGAAGATTAAAGCCTCTAGAGAGTAGGAAATTATACTGTCTCTCCTCAGCTGCAGTTCAGCTTCCTTCTGGTTTTCTTTTTCTTTCTCCAAGGCCAACCTGGCTTCTTCTTCAAGTTTCAGCTGGGTTGCCTTCTCCAGATTCACCGACTCCTCTAGTGGTAGCAGGAGTGTTTCTTCATTGGAAGCTCCCATTTGAATAAGTTGGTCAATGATCTCTTCCCATCTCTTATTGTTGACAGCCTCCTGATTGGCTGCAGTTGCTTTTATGCTGGCAGCTACCAACTTCTCAGTTGGAAGTCTTCCTTTCTTCTTAAGTTTCTCAATCTTTTCTGCTTCCTGAAGCTCTTCCGTAGTCATCTTTCTTTTCCCTTTATCCTTTGAAGACCCTGACTGTGGTGGTTCTTGGAGAGTGTATTCTGATTGTAAGAGAGGTAGATTTGGTGTCTGGGATGGAGGTAGAGTCAGAAAGTCCTCGCTGTTCACCTCAAATGCCATTTCAAGGATTTCATCTCTGATGATCACTTCCTCGGACATTTTAAACAGTCCTTCCGAAGCTTCGGAAGATTCAACTTGTTCTTCCGAGGCTTTAACTTCAGCTTCGAAAGTTGGAGGAGATGCAGATTTTGTCCCAACTTTTTTAGTTGTTGGGCCATCAGTCCCCATTTCCCCTTCAAAATGAATCTTAGGTTCCATGTGGACCTTAGGTTGACCAACTTCTTCCACAGTGGTAGAAGGTGCAGTCAGCCTCTGAAGTTCTTCAGCTCCGAAATAGAGCATTGCAGCATCTGGGCTTGGCTGTCAGTGGAGGATCTCAACAAAAACTTGGCGAAGAGTCTGTAGAGATCACTGAGTATCTTTGAGTCAATCTAAAGAATAACTTGAGATGGCTCAGACACAGTAATGATAGGAGTAGAGGAAGTTGAAGTGTGGCTCTGTTGTGGATCCTCAAGTTTTTGTCTCTGAATATTCTCCCCCCTTTTGGTAGCATCATCTTGAGAGCTAGATGAGCTAGAGGAAGAAGTCAATGAGACCTGAATAGGTACATGCCTAACAGACCTCTCTGTCTGTTTCTCAGCTAGTTTGGCCTTGAGATTGTCAATCTCAAGTTGCTGAGTGGCGGACCTTGCTTCTAAAGTCCTACGCAAAGATTCAAGGTTTGAGACTTTAGATAGAAGGTCTTGAATATGGAGTTGCATGCTTTCATCATCTTCTTTTGAAGAATCATGGGGAGATGAGGTAACATACCTGGTATGTTCAGCCTCACCACTAGATGTGGTTTCTTGGCACCCTGGTTTCCCGTGCTCAATGATGTCTCTTTCAGAGTCATCAAAGGGCTCGGTTGCCGCAGATTCAGTCTGAGATATGTTACCACTGTCCACAAGGTCCATTGAGGCACCTTCTGTAGTGGCAGCTGAATCTGCATGAGTCCCCTCCACATCAGTGGGACTCACCTCAGTTATAGGTTACTGATGGGGGCTAGAGATAAGGGATTTCTTCGAGCTCCGTTGATCTTAAAGAGGGTGTTGTAGATCAACTTCATTGCCATGGAGAGATGTTATCTCTTCATCAGTTTTGAAAAGAAGGTCAGTAAAAGATAGGGAGGTTAAACCTACTGACCCAGGACCTTGGTCAATGTCTACAGGCATTAAGCTTTTGGTCGGGATGTCCCTAGTTGGCTGCTCAGAAGAGTGTAGATACTCAACCTGAGGGCTGCTGGCTTGGATGTTGGGCTCCTGGATTTGAGACTGAGGAGACTCAAAACCCATATTGAGGTCAAAAGAGAAGGATGGAGGGACCTCAGACTGAGTGGGAGTCTATGTTTCCACTCTAGTCTTTTTTGATTGAACATGAGGGGCTTGTTCAATCAGAGTAGATTGAACAAGGGTTCATTTGGGGCATCTTTGATATGTGATGGTGATGGGTGGAGAAGGCATTATTGGCATTATGGTGGAGGTTGCTAGTGTGGGTTCATACCTGTGGGGTGAATAGGGATGTCACCAGGAGCTATGCGCTCAATCATACCTAGAAGCAGAGTAGTGTACCTTCCAGTGAAGTTGGTGGACACCTTCTTCAAGGTCTTGAAGATGGTAGGCCGCATGTGCCGGATAGTCAGAGCAGCTACACAGACAAGCATGCTCTGGTCCAACTCATAATTGATTATGTGTTGAATGAATCTAGGATACATAAAGAATGTCTCCCTTTGTAGATTCCTAATCAGATTGGTGAACACAAATCGTGAGTAATTAAAGCGCAGGTCTCTCACCACCATGAACTAAGCATCCTAGTTCATATGGGATTTGATCCCATCCCCCAGACTTGTTTGACAGACAGTGGAGAACAATGTGCAGGAGGAACTTCCAGTTGTAGGAGAAGTTGAACTTGTAGACCGTCAACCTGCTTATGTCTCCACCATATCCCATTAGGATGTAGGTGCTATCCAAATCTGCCTTGGGGAATTCAGTAGGAGCTCCTTCATCATGAAGCTCTAGATGCTCCTTGATCAGCTGTTCAGTTATGATCAACTCCTATCCACAAATGCTGGACCTCAGTACACGAATCCCATTTAGGGTTTCGGCTTGACCATTTCCCCAAAATTCGGCCATTTGGTTGGAGTAAACAGTGGGGTTAACGGTAAAAGCAGTGTAGTAAGGTGATTGGGTGAGAAAGGAGATGATTTCAAAGAGTCAGCATCTCTTGAAGAATCAAGAAGTGCAAGTTAGTTATGCTAAGGGTTAAGTGCCATTTGAGAAAGATGAATGTGGATGATTTTGAGCTTAGGTAAAGTTGGATAGGAGAGAAATTTCTAGGACAGTAAAAATTGCAAGTAAGAAGATGAAATTGAATAGTCGAGATTATTTAAAAGAGGGTGGGAAGGCGGTAATGGGGGTTAGGATAAGGTGATGTGATGGTTTAGTGGATAAATTGACAGTGGTGGTAAGGTTAAAATCAGTTAAATAATCCGACATCATTAACAAAATCTTTTCTTTTTACAGTGTGGGGCCCAAGAGATTAACGTTACATAGTAGAATCTTTCTTCCGAATGTAAAACATTTCTGAAGGTAATTTGTCTTCCGAAGGCAATTCTGACTTTTGAAGGAAAAACTTTGCTTCCAAAGGTTAGAGTTGCTTTCCGAAGGGGGAGTTTGTAAACTTCGGAAGTAGATCTGATATGTAATCAATCGCTTCTTCTGAGACCAAAAGCTCTTCTGAGAAAAAAAATTGTCCTTTGAGAAATTATGCTTTGGAAGATATAAAATAACTTCCGAGGGTTGATTCTCTTCGGAAGAAATTTACACTTAGAAAATTTCAGAAAGACCTTTTGTAACAGGGCTTAAATTGTATTGATAGAAGACATTACTTATTAAAAGGTTTTCAAAAGAGGTGATCTAATCAATGTTTATCATCCCAATAGCTGTTATGAGATACTTAAATCTTTGCTCATCAAAAGCTTTGGTGAACAAATCAGCATATTGTTCATTTGAATCAACTTTGATTAGTTTAATCAGATTTTTCTCATGAATATCTCTAATGAAATGGTACCTCATGTCAATATGCTTTGTCTTAGAGTGCTTCACTGGATTTTCAGTAATGGAGATAGCACTATTTTTGTCAATATGGATAGGAGTACTCATAAAGTTGAATCCATAGTCTAACATCTGATTTTGAATCCATAGTAGTTGAGCACAGCAGCTAGCATCAGAAATGTATTCAGCTTCAGCAGTTGATGTAGAGACACAGGATTGTTTCTTGCATTGCCATGAGATGATCCTTCCACCAACAAATTGACATCCTCCTGATGTTGATTTCTTGTCAATATTGCAGCCACCATAGTCACTGTTAGAGTATCCACAGAGATTGAAATCCTTGTTTCTGGGATACCAGAGACCTAGTTTAGGTGCTCTTTTGAGGTATCTTAGGATTCTCTTAACAACAGCTAGGTGAGACACCTTTGGAGCATCTTGATATCTTGCACAAATACAAGTAGCAAACATGATATCAGGTCTACTAGCAGTAAGATACATTAGAGAACCAATAATTGCCCTATACTGATGTTGATCAGTATCCACCCCCTCAAGGTCAAGACAAAGATTATGGTTTCTGGGTTTGGGTGTCTTGGCAGGCTTGCAATCTTTCATTTCAAATCTTTCTAAGATGTCAGAGACATACTTAGATTGATTAATGAAGAACCCTTCCTTCATTTGCTTCACCTGAATTCCAAGGAAAAAGTCCATTTTTCCCATGGAACTCATCTTAAATGACAGGATTAGTGATCTCAAGTTTGATGGATTAGAGTGTAACGCAGCGGAATAAGAACAAGAATTAGACAAATTGTAGCAAGAATTTGATATTCGTATGCATTAAGAACAAATACGGTTGTAATGAGAGAATATATTTCTGTGAAAAGGAATGTTTCAATAATATCAAATGTTTCTGCTCAATCATTCACTGATTACAATTAGGTTGACACTCCTTATATAGAGTGCAATCACCGCTGATATCACGGGATAGTAACATCTGGCAGATTTATTACAAAAATAACTAAAACTTAACAAACTACTGAAATGTTCACAACTACTGAGAACATATCAGAGTGCTAAGTATAAAACATAAAACTACTGATACGAAACTACTGAAACTACAACGACTGAAGAACAAGCTCTTCAGTCGTTTTACAAAACTACTGAAAGAAAAACATAAAACTACTGAAAGAGAACCGTCACAACTACTGAAGAAGACCTCTTCAGCTGTTGTGACAACGTCTGATACTTGGTCTTCAGCACTTGTGTCTTCAGACTTTGTCTTCAGCACTTGTGTCTTCAGACTTTGTCTTCAGCACTTGTGTCTTCAGACTTTGTCTTCAGCACTTGTCTTCAGACTTTGTCTTTAGCACTTGTGTCTTCAGACTTTGTCTTCAGCACTTGTGTCTTCAGACTTTGTCTTCAGCACTTGTCTTCAGCTGTTGTGGACTTCAGCAGTTGTTGTGACGTCTGTGGGACTTAAGGTTTTTCTGATCCAGCTCATTGGTTCTTTTGGTCCAACAAACTCCCCCTTAACCAATGCAGCCAAAACCTTAACTTTATTGAGGTCCCACTTATTGTTGGCGATAAGATTGGTCTTTTTCCTTCTTGATCAGCTAAAAAGATGACCCAATTAAGCACTGGCCTGGGAATAGATTTCTGAAATTTGGTTGGCATAGTATGGATAAGAGCCCTGACTTTGGGGAACTGGACACAGGGCTGTGGTCCTATCCATGAAATCTACTTCCCATGTATAAGCCTGTAGGATTCTCTGGTGTATGCTCTGAGAAACATAATTTGTTCTTCCATGGTAAGATTTTCAGCTCCACCATCAAATAGTCCTTCACGCCCATACAGCTCTGAAATGTACTTAGCCTGTTTGCCATTTTTGAGCTCAACTGTTGTAATCTGTCTGTATGCAAACTCATCTGGGTGAGTACCTTCAAGTAAAAGTCTGAGCTCATTTTGTTTGAAGTTCTCAAGCCTCTTGTAGACTAACCCCTTTTTAATTACTCAGTTCTCTAACATCTTTTGGGGTGCCTGTTTAGTTTCATAGGCCTTCTTGAAATCTTCTATAATTTCCCAGGGTGATACTACAAGGACCACTGTGATCTCTTCATCTACGATCCTTTTTACTTGGCCCTTGTATCTCGAAGGAATGTCTTTCTTCACAATTCTGTGAGCCACCCTAGGATCAGGCCATATTCTCACCTTTTCCTTTTGATATTGAAATGTGTTAGCAAGGGTGTACAATCTCAGAGCTTCTTTCTTCATACTAATTATTGATGAAGAAGCAGCATAAGTTTTGTCTATGCTTTTCAGCATCTCATCATCATGAAGCTTTTGCTGCTGTTCTTCTTCTATCTTTACTCTCACAGCTTCCATCTGTGAGGTGGGAGTGATGGGCATAGGTTTGGCTTTAGGAAAAGTTAGGACTGCGGAAAGAGGCAGCCTATCTTCTTCCTCATCATCCTCTTCTTCTTCTTCTTCTAGCCTCAACACCCTTCTCTTCTTCTTCTTGGGTGCATCATCGGCTGTTGGTTTTGAGGGTGAAGGAATTGGTTTAGTGGGTTGTGGTAGTGGTGATTTTGAAGTGGGAGGTTTTGCAGGTTGTTCTAACATTCTTGTAGTGAGTGAGGCTTTTGAGTGTTTTGCTAGTTCCTTTTTGTTCCCAGCACCTGCCTCATTTAGTGCTTCAATCACCAATCCCTTAGTGTATGCTTCAGACGAACAGATCTTGGTGGTTATTTCCAAGATACTGTCCCTGGTCCATGACTTAATCTCGATCAATGATCTCCCAAGGTACTTTGCAATGAATCTGATCATGATCTCTAGTCTTTCTCTTTCTAATGCATCATAACTTGCCCATCTTGAGTTAATTTCTTCAACTTCAAGTCTCCTAATCTCTGAGTCAAGCTGTCCAGTATCGAACCCCTGTCTATACAGTTGATCAATAATGGAGTCCATTGATTTACTGTGTGTAGCATCCGCCATTTTTTTCATCTCATCGAGTTCGAGTTCTTTTTCTTTTCCTTCAACCTTCCTCTTCTTATATGTGACATGAAAGTCTTTGTGACTTTCACCCACTTGATCAATGTCAGCTCCCTTCATAGACTCCTCTTCCTTGTCAGTCTCCTTTTCTTTCTTCCCCTCTATGCTCTTCCTCTTTGCTTTCACTGACTGACTCTCCCCCTTTTTAGTTGCATTGGTTGCAAGGGTTTGAGTAGCAGAAAGCCTTGTGCTCACAATCTCCTCCACCAGGGGTTGTATGATTGAGGGAAGCCTCTCATCCATGGTTTTGATCACAATGTCTGTGATCATTGGGGTGATGAGAGGTAGGGATTGCTGAAAGATAGCAGATGTTTGGTCAGAGGGGTTCTGTCCCTGAGAAGCAGTGCCAGAAATAGAAGCTGGAAGCTCGGAAGTTTTGAGTGGTTGTGGGTGGGAGACCTTCAGGTGAAGGTGCCATCTGTGGGTTTATGTTCGTGGCAGATGGACTTGCTTTTTGAGAGAATTGGTCAAGTAGTCTTTGTAGTCTACTGACTTCTTCCTCAAGAATTGTGTTCTGGGCCAGAACACCATAAAAGAAGCCCAGGTCATCATCAGCAGATGCTGAATCACCTGACCTCCTGCTTGTAGCAGGATGTACATGCACTGGGTGTAGACCAGTTTTAGCATGTGCCCTTTTTTCGTGGAACTGGGGACTTCCAGCCTCAGGATGAAGTCCTTCATCAGATGTTGCCTCTGGTGAGGTCTTAGCTATGTTACCAGCCTTAGTCTGATCATGTGCTGATTCAGAAGAGGTGGCAGCCTCACCAGATGTTCGTATCTGCATATCTACACCAGGAGATAGAACAGTTAAACCCTGGTGCTGTGGGCTGTCAGAAGCATGTTGATCCTCTTCCTCAGTTGCTGTGGTTTTCCCCTTTGTTGGTGTTTGTTGGGGAGGAGGAGAGGCATGCAGCTGAGTCAGCATGTTTGCAATAATGAGAGTAGGACTTTGTGGGGCGGTTGCAGTGGGAGATGGGGTAAAAGCAGTATGCACCTGGGGAGAATGGTGCTCTTCAATGGCAATCTCCTCAACTGAGGAAGATCCCAGATTAGTGGGTACCCCTTCTTTGGTTGCTGCAGGCTCCTTTTGAGAGGAATCCTGAGCGGCTGTGGCTGGTGAAGTCCTTGTATCCACTAGGGGGTTATAACCAGTGGATATAGCCTGCGTTTGTGTTGCAGGGGCATCCTCAGGGGACTCATTTCCCTGAGTAGCCTTTTTTGACTTCTTTTTAGTGGGTTTGGTGGGGACTTTGGATTTGGAGGTGGTGGCTGTGGGTTCCAGCTGCGTGGGTTTGCGCAGCTTGGCAGCCATTTTTAGTGATTGGTCAGAGTTGTGCCGGGAGTATACTTCAGGCAATACAGCCGTAGTAGGGACTCCCAGGCCAACAGTCCCTCAGCTTGAAGCTGGTTTTCAATTATGGCCATTATGAACCGAGGATATAATATCCAACGGTAAGCAAGTTGTTTTTGGGCCATATCCTTGAGCTCTAAAAATAGTACTTCAGAAAAATTTAAAGGTTGTTGCTCAAGGATGGAGTACATTACCTGTTGCCACCTTGTGGACATTTGATCCCATGATGAAGTCTTGGGGGCAAGGCAGACATTTACCAGGTGAAAGATGAGACGTTCGGCATCCTGGAAATGCTTCTTCAATATGGTAGATGCACTCAGGTTACCCTGGTATCCATGGTGGGCAAATGATTGATCTATTGTGCCCTTTGGATAACCAGTTGGGAAAGTGGCATCATCCAGATTGAGGGTTTGGCGAAGAGTGTCTGGAGTAATGACCACTTTTTGACGATGGACAAAGGATTGAAGAGACTCTGTGTCATTCTCCTCAGAGACAAGAGTGACATTTGTCCAGAATTGGTTAAGAGATTCGGCATATATGGTGGGATTTAACAGAAAAGCCGTTTTGTAAGGTGATTGAACCATTAAATCAATGGCGTTGTGAAACTTGGTCTAGTATGGGGATTTTGTGAGATGTGCGACACAGTTGTGTCGTGTTTTTAGTTGCATGGTCGCCATTGGTGAAGAGAGGTTACAGAGTGTTTGAACGTTAGGTTTGAGAAGAGAAGAAAGTAAAAACTCTGAAGGTGGGATAAGGTATTTAAAGGATAGGGTTATAAAACAACTGAAGGTTTTGGTGTTAGTCATCAGTTGCTGAAACTATTGATGATGTGGTATTAACTTTCAGAGGTTTGGAATGACTGACCGTATTGGTGTGATCAGCAGTTGTTATAAAACAACTGAAGACTTGGTTTTAACCATCAGATGTTGAAACAGCTGAAGTCTCAGATTTAGTCATCAGTAGTTATAAAACTACTGAAGACAGTTTTGACTTCAGGTGATGAAACAACTGAGGACTTGGTATTAGTCATCAGTAGTTGGGAAACTACTGAAGACTTGGTTTTACCATCAGTTGTTGTAAACAACTGAAGACTTGGTGTTAGTCATCAGTTGTTGTGAAACTACTGAAGACATGGTTTTGCTTTAGTTGTTTAGAAAGAAACAGCAGTGGGAAACTACTGAAGAGAAAAAGGCTCATCAGTAGTCGTCGTCAATTCATTGCTTTTCAGCTATTTCATACTGTCCTCAACACGTACTCATCAGACGTTTTCATCTGTTTTCAGATGTTTCATAGGACATCAGTACGTATTTGTATTTCTGACAACAGTAGTTGTAACTACATCAGCTGTTGTAACTACATCAATTGTTTTATCAAATAAAGTACTTGAGTACTGAGAAGTTAAGCTCTAGTAGTTTAAAGAAAACTTCCGGAGGGAAAATAACTTCAGTACTTATATATATGACAATAATAAACTAATGATCATCAGTACTTGTGAGCTGAGATCATCAGTATTTGTCACTTATTCTAGTTGCAGCATACCAAGCCTTAACACTAGGTTTTGGAAAGTTGTGCTATCCAAGGGCTTAGTGAAAATGTCTGCAAGCTCATCAGCACTAGGAACAAATTTGGATCAATCAGTCCTTTTACAAAACAATCTCTAATAAAATGGTGTCTGATTTCAATATGTTTAGTCCTAGAGTGCTGGACAGGATTCTTGACAATACAAAGAGCTGAAGAGCTATCCATTAACAGTGGGGTCTTAGTCTCTGTTATGCCATAATCCAATAATTGGTTTTGAAGCCAGAGTACCTAAGATGTACAGCTTGCAGCAGCAATGTACTCTGTTTTAGCAGTTGATGTAGCAACTGAGGTCTGCTTCTTACTCTGCCAAGAAATCAAGCAGTTGCCTAAGAATTGGCATCCTCCAGAAGTGGACTTTCTTGTCAACTTACACCCTGCATAGTCACTGTCAGAAAAAGAAACTAATTTACCAGAATGTCTAGTAGAATACCATAAACCTAGAGATGGAGTGCCTTGCAGATATCTAAAGATCCTCTTGACTGCAATCAAATGAGACTCCTTAGGTGCAGCCTGAAATCTAGCACAAACACATGTAGCAAACATAATATCTGGTCTAGAAGCTGTTAAGTACATTAAGGACCCAATCATACATCTGTAAAGTGTTTCATCAACCACTTTACCTTTCTGATCTGTATCCAGTTGTGTGGTGTTGCACATGGGAGTAGAACAGGACTTACACTTTTGTAAATCAAACTTTTCCAAAAGATCTTTTGTGTATTTGGACTGATGAATGAAAATTCCATCAGCCTTTTGTTTGATTTGCAAACCCAGAAAGAACTGTAATTCTCCCATGGCACTCATTTCAAACTTCTGTTGCATCAACTTTGTAAAGGCATCACACAACTGTGGATCAGAGGATGCAAAAATAATATCATCTACATAAATTTGAAAAAGTAGATTATGCTGCCCAGCTTTCTTAATGAATAAAGTCTTATCTATGGAGCCTCTAGTGAAATAATTTTCCAGAAGAAAGTTTGATAATGTCTCATACCAGGCTCTAGGAGCTTGTTTCAACCCATAGAGAGCCTTATCAAGCTTATACACCCAATTAGGATGTTTATTGTCCTCAAAACCTGGTGGTTGACATACATAACCTCTTCTTAATTTTCCCATACAAAAATGCACTTTTGACATCCATTTGAAAAACTTTAAGGTTGTGATAAGCAGCATAAGCTAAAAACAATCTAATTACTTCCAGTCTGGCTACAGGGGCAAAGGTTTCATTAGAATCAATATCTATGGTTGGGAATGAAACTTTATGTTGTTTCCCTTTTAAGCATGTAGTGCAGATTTCATCACAATTGAACTCCTTTATTGGAAGACCTCTCACTAAACTCTTGTGGATCAGCTGATTCATGTTTTTGAGATTAACATGACCCAACCTTCTATGCCACAGTTTAGATTCTTGGAGAGAGGCCTTGGAGAACAAGCATGGATGGCCTCTTAACTCAATTTTCTTTGACAGATCCAAGGCATATACTCTTCCTATCATGTTGGCCTTCAGGAGAGTATTATCATCCAGTACTTTGTCAATTAGGCTCAGAACCTTGGAAGACAGAATCCTACAGTTCTGGCTTGTGAAAAGAGCAACATGTCCTTTGTCACACATCTGACTGACACTCAACAGATTGTATTTGAGATTCTCCACATGGTTGACATCATCAAATCTAATATCTCCATTAGACACAAATCCCTTTCCAATGATGTAACCTTTAGCATCATTTCCAAATGAGATAAATCCCTTCTTTTCCTGAGAGTAATCATGAAGAAGAGAGCTGCTCCCAGTCATGTACATGGATCCTCCACTGTCCACATACCAGATGCTTCTTTGGCATGCTGAAGAACCCTGCATAATCATAAGAAACTAGTTAGGTTTGAAGACCCAAACCTTTTTGGTTTTGGGACTGACTTTATCAACAGATTTAACCATAGCTGGTTTCTCATGATTAACAGCTGATGAAGATGGAGATGGTGCTGAAATAGAATTGGACCTGGAATTCCTCTCTAGTGGTTTGGTCACAGTGGCTTCAAGTTGGTTAACTCCCCCCAACAGATGCTGAACCATCATAACAAGCTGTGTCTGATTTGAAGCTCGAGCTTTCAGTTATTTGACACTCCAGAGCTTGTTTTTGATGAGTTCCTGTGACCCACCATTTCCTCCTTCTTAGATTTCACAGACTTAGTCTTATGTTTATCATGAGAAACAATATCAGCTGTCTTCTGATAAACCGTATCCTTCTTAGTGGATTTGGGTAAGGCCTTGGGTTTATCAGGTTGAGATGATTGTGATACAAACTTGGTCTCAAACTCAGTTTTCATTTTATTTATTTCTAGTTTAATGAGCTCATCCCTTTCAAGCTTTAAACCCTTTTTGTACCAACATTCATCAGATAGATGATTGAATTTACCACAAATTTCACATGGTTTATTCTTCATCTTGGACATCTTTACTGCTGAAGTGGAAACTACTGAAGGTGTGATCTTTAGTACTTTCCTCCTATCAGTACTAGGTACTAAAGGATTTGTAACAGCTGAAGACTGGTAATTCAACTGTTTTCCATCCATCCTAATAGACTGTTTGATGGATTCCTCAGCAGTTGTTAGTGCATGTATTTCAACTGATTTGAAATGCTTTTCAGATGTTGGGTCTCTTTCAGTACTTGGGGTACATTGAGGAACAACATCTGAAGTACTCAGCTTCATATGAGTCTCAGTAGTTAGACCATCAGTCAATTATTTATTGAGATCTTAACACTGGTTTCATTCTTTGATCTTAGATTATCATTGGAGAATGACTCACACGATAATGTGGTTTGGAGATTGCTTTCACTTTCAGACTTAACTATGGAGTTAGGAGTAAAGTCTGTTGGTGGAGCAGTATGGTTGTAACCAATGCCAAACTTCACATTTGAAGCAGTTTGCTTGCTAAGAAGCATTTCAAATCCCTTGCATGATGAGACCAAGCGTTCACACTCAACTTGGGTCACTGTAAGTTTTTCTTTGAGACTCCTGTGGTCTTCCAGAATAACCTCTAGCTTGGCCTTTTCATCATTTAATTGGCATTTAAGCTTATAAATCTCATCACTTTTACTGTTAAGAGCAGACTCATACTCAGCTTTTCTTTTGAAAATGGTTTTCTCAAACTCAAGTTTTTGATTTATTAATGCTACATTTGCCTCTCTAATAGAGACAAAGGCAGCTATGCATGATTCAGAACATAACTTGGCTTTAGCCTCTGAAGATACCTAAGTTACCTGTGAAGATGATGCATTTGAACAGGAACCCTCAGTAGACTCCAGGGCCATGAGAGCAAGATTTCCAAAAGGGTGTTCACCACCATGTTGACTAGCACCAGCATAGTATTGCTCAGTGTGACCAGACAAGTTATCAGGTAAGCTACTCCAGTCAACGACTCCAGGTGTGAAGAAGCTGTGATGAGGTTGTGATTGAGATGGAGATGGTTGAGGTTCTGGTAGTGCATGAGATTGTTGTACTATAGGAGTTTGAACTTGATTTGACTGTGGCATATAATAGCAGGGATAAGGATATGGCATTTGACCCTAAGGAACAAAATATGCAGGAGATTGAGGGTGTGATGAATGACTAGAACCAGCAGAATGTTGCCCTTTGGATTGTGAATTGTTATTTGGAAAAGTCAAAAAGGGTGCAGAAGTGTTAGATCCAGTTGATCTACACTCTCTTGCAAAGTGTCCAAGCCTGTGGCATTTGTGACACTTCAACTTGCTCTTGTCAAAACCGACTTTGGTTTTGTCAGAGAGTCCAGGAAATTTCCTGCCAATCTCTTGTAGAATTTCTGAGATCTGATATTGATCAAGGCCATTTGGCTCAAAATATCCATCTCTTCTAAATCATCATCAGCAATGCCCTTCAAATCATCCATGATAAAGCATAGATTGTCACTATTATTACCAGAATGACAATCAACACTCACAAAGGCATGATTAGAATTGTTTGAGGTGAAATCAATATGCTCATCATAGTGGCATTCTGATCCTGCAAACTATGACTCATGACTTACCAAGGTAGTGTTTCCTGGTACAAAATCATCAGTGAGCTTTCCAGTTGATGACAGTTTTCGTTTCTGTTCTATCTCTCTCTCAAATGTGAGCAATTTCCCATGGAGTTGGGTGAGAGATAGCTTGTCCAAATTTGCACTGGAGCATAGGACAATAGTATATGTGTCCCATCTCTTAGGCAGTGATCTGAGAAATCTGTTATTCATCTGGCTATTTGTGTACTCATGTTTGACCATTTTTAATTCAGATATCAAACAAGAGAACCGCTCAAACTGTTGAGTCAGTGTCTCACCCTTCCTATGAGAGAATGTCTCATATTGTTGGGCAAGGATTTCTCTATTATTTGCCAAGACCTCATCTGTTCCTCCAAATTGTTCTTTCAAGGCATTCCAGAGGTCATGGGCAGTTTCATAATGCATTAGCCAGAATAGATTTCATTGGGCAGTGCCATGCCAGAATTCCATGGGCTTTTGTATCAATCTCAAACATTTTCTTATCCTCATCTGAGTATTGCTCCCTCCTCTTCGGAACCATTTGATTGGTTCCGGTTATTCACCATAGGCTTGTGTGGACCATGTACCACTGATGTCCAACAACATGAGCTGTTAACAGACAGGTGATGGAGCATTCGTCGTTGCCATATGTTATACTCACTCCTAACCAGCATTGGAGGCTTGGTGAGGAACCAGTATTGTGAGGATCATTGGAAGGAGTAGTCATTTTAGGTCCAAATACAATTTAATTCAAGCTTTTAAAAGATTTACACAGACCACACAGACTCAATGAAAACCAAGAATAAATCTCAGGATGAATGACCAAAAACACAGAAAATTCAATCTCTATAACCGTTTCGTGCAAAAATGCTAATTCAATCAAACTTGGATCTTGGATAGCAGTTTCAATGATCAATTATTAGATCGATCAATGATGAACCTGCTCTGATACCATTTGACAGGATCAGTGATCTCAAGTTTGATGGATTAGAGTGTAACGCAGCGGAATAAGAACAAGAATTAGACAAATTATAGCAAGAATTTGATATTCGTATGCATTAAGAACAAATACGGTTGTAATGAGAGAATATATTTCTGTGAAAAGAATGTTTTAATAATATCAAATGTTTCTGCTCATCATTCACTGATTACAATTAGGTTGACACTCCTTATATAGAGTGCAATCACTGCTGATATCACGGGATAGTGACATCTGGCAGATTTATTACAAAAATAACTAAAACTTAACAAACTATTGAAATGTTCACAACTACTAAACATATCAGAGTGCTAAGTATAAAACAAAAACTACTGATACGAAACTACTGAAACTACAACGACTGAAGAACAAGCTCTTCAGTCGTTTTACAAAACTACTGAAAGAAAAACATAAAACTACTGAAAGATAACCGTCACAACTACTGAAGAAGACCTCTTCAGCTGTTGTGACAACGTCTATACTTGGTCTTCAGCACTTGTGTCTTCAGACTTTGTCTTCAGCACTTGTGTCTTCAGACTTTGTCTTCAGCACTTTTGTCTTCAGATTTTGTCTTCAGCACTTGTCTTCAGACTTTGTCTTCAGCACTTGTGTCTTCAGACTTTGTCTTCAGCACTTGTGTCTTTAGACTTTGTCTTCAGCTGTTGTGGACTTCAGCAGTTGTTGTGACGTCTGTGGGACTTAAGGTTTTTCTGATCCGGCTCATTGGTTCTTTTGGTCCAACATTAAACTTTTTCTTCATAATGCTCTCAAAGTCCTTACACATTTGGTCATTTAAAGAACCAAATATGATGTCATTGACATAGACTTGAACGAGCAAGATGTCGTTTCCAGACTTTCTAATGAAGAGAGTCTTATCAATGGTACCTCTAGTGTAGCCATTCTTCAGAAGAAACTAAGACAAAGTCTCATACCATAGCCTAGGTGCTTGGTGCAGCCCATATAGAGCTTTATCCAATTTACACACATAGTTGGGGTGCTATGAGTCTTCAAATCCAGGAGGTTGGCATACATAGTCTTCCCTATCTGTATCCCCATATAGAAAATCACACTTGACATCAAGTTGATAGACAGTGAAGTCCTTGGATGCAGCATAAGCAAGGAAGATCCTAACTGCCTCAAGTCTTGAAACTTGTAAGGCCCCATTCCCGGACGCTTACAGTTGGGTTCTCATCGCGCATAAAACGTATAATTACATTTGTATTTCATAAAATCACTGCGGAAAACTAAAACAATCTTTCATTCCATGTAAATGTTGCAAATTATACAACATTCATTACAAAATAGCTTGTTCACATTACAATGCAAAACATTAATCAAAAGAATGCCATCCCAAAAGAGCTGAGTAGCTTCGCGATGTGCCATCCTCAGCAAACATTACCTGCCAACTGGAAAACATATAAAAAGTCAGCGTTCCTCAGTGAGTCTAGTTTTATTAAAAAACATACTTTATATTACATTCGTTCACGATCATACATCATACGTACATACAGATAATATCAGTATTATCCTCATCATTCCGTTCATTAACTTTGCCCATTCAACGTGTTACATTATCGTTCACTTCTCTATCTAGATCTGGTCAGACTTTACCCTCTTCGTGGCACTCAGCCACGATTACTGAGGTCGAATGACCAAGATCCTGTTCTGTACATTATTCTGATAATTCATTTACGTTCATTCATACTTCGTTCTTTCATACATAATCTTTTGTTCCTTTATACGTTCGTTCCTTTGAGTCTGTTGCGACAACAGGGTCGCTCACCTCATTAACAATCCCAACGACTTCGCGCTAACCGAGTCTGTTGCAACCATAAAGTTGCTCACCCCAATTGCCAGTTTTACCGATAGCATGCTATGCGAGTCTCTTGCAACCATAGGGTGGCTCACCTCATGGCAACTTCACGATAACGCGCTGTCCGAGTCTGTTGCAACCATAGGGGTGCTCACCTCATAGCAATCTCAAGGATTGCATACCATCCGAGTCTGTTGCAACAACAGGGTTGCTCACCTCATTGCCATTCTCATCGATGGCACGCTATCCGAGTCTCTTGCAACCATCGAGTTGCTCACCTCATATATGTGCTTGCAAGCCTTTCCTTCTATCGTTCATCATTCAATAATGCATGCATTCTTACTTTATGTTCCCATTTTATTATCTTTCACTTTACGTTACAATACTTCATTCATTCATTAACATGGCACATAAGGCCACAAGAAAGATAACATACATCATATTAAGGAACATATCATACACGTTTATCATTATCATACCCAACATGCTTTCTAAGGCCTCAAGCGTCATCTTACATGCTCTTATGGGGACCTTTACGTCAAAACTTACATCTGCACTTTCCCCCGAAAGTCAGAAGTCAATCTATACCTTCCTCGGGTACAGAGCCCTATTGGCGTATGGACACCCTTCAGTCGCATGGCCTCCATGCGATGAACATCATGCGATTGAACTCAAGCGATGAACATTTAGGCGAATAAACATCCACTCGTGCGAATGGACAATGTGGGTGGACCTCATGCAAATGGGATTAATACAGATGAGCACTTATGCGACTGGACCTTCAGTCGCATGACCCCCATGCGACTGGCCCTTCAATCGTGCGAATGGACATTCAATTGTGCGAATGGACCCCAATCGCACCCTAATTGGTCGTATGGCCTCCATTCAGCCTCCAGTCGGTCGCCTAGCCCTAACTGATGCAGAATGCAGTTCATCCCGACTGCAGCCGAGGGTTTTCGGCCTCCAACTCCTCTAAACCATTTTAAGCCCAAATCGACCATCCTAAACCTTAGGGATGCATACCACGACACTATTCAAGCACACACAAGTTCACAATCGAGCCACAAACGCATCATACATACACATACACATACATAAACGGGTCAACATACACACACCCAAAAACCCGATTTCAGATGTTTTCCAGCCCCAAAATCGTTTGAAAACAAGTAAAAGAGGGGTTCTAGATCAATCTGAAATTCAATTTCTCTGTCAGGTGGTACCCCTGGTAAATCTTCTGGGAACACATCTGGAAAGTCACACACAACCGGTACATCAGGCAGTTGTGGTGTTGGTACATCTACATCCTTTACATAAGCCAAGTAGGCGCTACATCCACGCCTCATACACTTTCCCGCCACCGCCGTTGAGATCACCTTCGGGATCGTAGTAACCCGATCACCATGAACCGTTACCAAACTTCCATCAGGCGTTGTCAACCGAATCATCTTCTTGCGACACACAATGTTCGCCTCGAAGTCCGCCAACCAATCCATCCCAAGAACCAAATCAAAACCACCCAAGGTCATCACGAACAGTCTAACAGGAAACTTGTGACCTTCTAATTCCACCTCACAGTTTTCTATCATCTCCGAAATCCTGGTAGACTTACCTATGGCAGTTTCTACATCAAAGGGTGCATCAATACGCCTACTATTAACAGGCAGCTTAGCACAGAAAGCAGCAGAAATAAAACTCCTACTAGCACCAAAATCAAATAGCACAGAAGCTAAAGTTTGGTTCACCAGAAACATACCGGACATGACATCAGGGTCTGTCCTAGCTTCCTCCTGTGTCATGGTAAATGCCCTGGCGCTCGCCCTCGGTCCTTCACCTCCAGTTATCTTCATCCCAGAACTCTCAACCCTTAACTTCTTACAATCCTTACTTACGTGACCCTCTTCACCACAGTTATAGCACCAGACTATACGACAGTCCCTTGCCAGGTGCCCCGCCTTCCCACATTTGAAGCATAAGTTTGACCCAAACCTACATTCCCCACCATGGTCCCTACCACACTTGCCACACCTTTTCGACCCCGCACTTGATGTGGCCACACGGCGATCATCCTCTCGTGCCTTCTTATTACCCGTCGAGGCATCACCCCGACCAAACCTTTTCCCCTGCCAGTTTCGATCACCACCGCTCTTCTTGCCACCCTCAGTCACCACCATTGTTCTCTCATCGTATAATCTCCCTGCCAAATCTACCGCCGACCTAAACGTACTCGGCCGGGCAGCTATCATGTGCCTGCGAATATCCGCTGGCAAACCCTGAATATATCTTTTAATCTTTCGTGACAAAGGTGTTGGACCAAAAGAACCAATGAGCCGGATCAGAAAAACCTTTAAGTCCCACAGACGTCACAACAACTACTGAAAACCACAACAGCTGAACACAACAACTGATTACAAAGTCTGAAGACAAGTGCTGAAGACAAAGTCTGCAGACAAGTGCTGAAGACAAAGTCTAAGACAAGTGCTGAAGACAAAGTCTGAAGACAAGTGCTGAAGACAAAGTCTGAAGACAAGTGCTGAAGACAAAGTCTGAAGACACAAGTGTTGAAGACAAAGTTTGAAGACACAAGTGCTGAAGACCAAAGTATCAGACGTTGTCACAACAGCTGAAGAGGTCTTCTTCAGTAGTTATGACGGTTTACCTTTCGGTAGTTTTATGTTTTATATCTTCAGTAGTTTGACACAACGGCTGAAGAATACTTCTTCAGATGTTGTGCTCATCAGTAGTTTTATATTTATTAGTAGTTTTGTGATCACCCCAATGATCATAGATATTGTGATCAAAACCATGGATGAGAGGCTTCCCTCAATCATACAACCCCTGGTGGAGGAGATTGTGAGCACAAGGCTTTCTGCTAATCAAACCCTTGCAACCAATGCAAACATAAAGGGGGAGAGTCAGCCAGTGAAAGCAAAGAGGAAGAGCAAACTGAAAGAAAAGGAAACTGAGAAGGAAGAGGAGTCTGTGAAGGGAACCAAAAATGATCAAGTGAGTGAAAGTCACAAAGACTTTCATGTCACATATAAGAAGAGGAAGGGTGAAGGAAAAGAGAAAGAGCTCCAACTCGATGAGATGATCAAAATGGCAGATGCTACTCATAGTAAATCAATGGATGCCATTATTGATCAACTCTATAGATAAGGGTTCGATACTGCACAACTTGACTCATAGATTAGGAGACTTGAAGTTGAAGAAATTAACTCAAGATGGGCAAGTTATGATGCATTGGAAAGAGAGAGACTAGAGATCATGATCAGATTCATTGCAAAATATCTTGGGAGATCATTGATCGAGATTAAATCATGGACCAGGGACAGTATCTTGGCCATAACCTCCAAGATCTGTTCATCTGAGGCATACACTAAGGGGTTAGTAGTCGAAGCTTTGAATGAAGCAGGAGCAGGGAGCAGGACTGAGCTAGCCAAACACTCAAAAGCAACACTCACCGCCAAAATGCTAACTCAGCCTGTCAACATTCCCTCTCCAAAACAACCACAATCACAAC
The DNA here is from genome assembly GCA_025506515.1 of Flaveria trinervia. Taxonomy (NCBI): domain Eukaryota; kingdom Viridiplantae; phylum Streptophyta; class Magnoliopsida; order Asterales; family Asteraceae; genus Flaveria; species Flaveria trinervia. The sequence continues at coordinate 49,231,591 of CM046452.1, read as the reverse complement.
CCACAAAACCAACTCCCCTACCCTCTAAACCACAGCCGATGATGCACCTAAGAAGAAGAAGAGAAGGGTGTTGAGGCTAGAAGAAGAAGAAGAAGAGAAGGGTGTTGAGGCTAGAAGAAGAAGAAGAAGAGGATGATGTGGAAGAAGATAGGCTGCCTCTGTCTGCAGTCCTAACATTGGCTAAAGCCAAACCCATGCCCATCACTCCCACCTCATAGATGGAAGCTGTGAGAGTAAAGATTGAAGAAGAACAGCAGCAAAGGCTTCATGATGATGAAATGTTGAAAAGCATCGCCAAAACTTATGCTGCTTCGTCATCAATAATAAGTATGAAGAAAGAAGCTCTGAGGTTGTACACCCTTGCCAACACATTTCAATATAAGAAGGAAAAGGTGAGAGTATGGCCTGATCCTAGGGTGGCTCACAGGATTGTAAAGAAAGACATTCCTTTGAGATACAAGGGCCAAGTAAAAAGGATCGTAGATGAAGAGATCACAGTGGTCCTTGTAGTATCACCCTGGGAGATTGTAGAAGATTTCAAGAAGGCCTATGAGACTAAACAGCCACCCCAAAAGATTTTAGAGAACAAAATTATTAAAAAGGGGTTAGTCTACAAGAGGCTTGAGAACTTCAAACAAAATGAGCTCAGTTTGTTACTTGAAGGGACTCATCCTGATGAGTTTGCATACAGACAGATTACAACAGTTGAGCTCAAAAATGGTAAACAGGCCAAGTACATCTTAGAGCTGTATGGGCGTGAAGGATTGTTTGATGGTGAAGCCGAGAACCGGACCATGGAAGAACAAATTATGTTTCTCAGAGCATACACCAGAGAATCCTACAGGCTTATACATGGGAAGTGAGTCTCATGGATGGGGGAACAGCTCAGTGTCCATTCCCCAATACAGAGCTCCCATCCATACATTGCCAACCAAATCATCAGAGACTCATTTCCAGGCCAGTGCTTATATGGGTCATCTTCTCAACTGATCAAGAAGGAAAAAGACCAACCATTCTGCCAACAATAAGTGGGACCTCAATAAAGTTAAAGGTTTTGGCTGCATTGGTTCAGGGGGAGTTTGTTGGACCAAAAGAACCAATGAGCCGGATCAGAAAAACCTTTAAGTCCCACAGACGTCACAACAACTATTGAAGACCACAACAGCTGAAGACAACAGCTGATTACAAAGTCTGAAGACAAGTGCTGAAGACAAAGTCTGAAGACAAGTGCTGAAGACAAAGTCTGAAGACAAGTGCTGAAGACAAAGTCTGAAGACAAGTGCTGAAGACAAAGTCTGAAGACAAGTGCTGAAGACAAAGTCTGAAGACACAAGTGCTGAAGACAAAGTCTGAAGACACAAGTGCTGAAGACCAAAGTATCAGACGTTGTCACAACAGCTGAAGAGGTCTTCTTCAATAGTTGTGACGGTTTACTTTTCAGTAGTTTTATGTTTTATATTTTCAGTAGTTTGACACAACGGCTGAAGAATACTTCTTCAGTTGTTGTGCTCATCGGTAGTTTTATATTTATTAGTAGTTTTGTAAAACGACTGAAGAGCTTGTTCTTCAGTCATTGTAGTTTCAGTAGTTTCTTATCAGTAGTTTCTTATTTTGTACTTAACACTCTGATATGTTCTCAGTAGTTGTGAACATTTCAGTAGTTTGTTAAGAGTTAGTTATTTTTGTAATAGATCTGCCAGTTGTCACTTTCCCGTGATAACAGCAGCGATTGCACTCTATATAAGGAGTGTCGACCTATTGTAATAAATGAATGATTTGATCAGAAATATTCGATATTATTGAAACATTCCTTGTTACAGAAATATATTCTTTCGTTATAACCGTATTTGTTCTTAATGCATACGAGTATCAAATTCTTGCTACAATTTGTCTAATTCTTGTTCTTATTCCGCTGTGTTACGCTCCTTTACATCAAACTTGTGATCACTGATCCTGACAAAGGTGTCACCTGATCCGGCACCAGACGTGCCATCTCATTGAATTTAGTGGTGTACTGCTGGTGCGTCATAGTTCCCGCCTCCAGTTGCAAGAACTCCCTTTCGACCTTGTCCATTTCCCGATGAGGACAAAATTCCTCAATCACCAACCTTCTCAGCTCAGGCCATTTCATTTTCCCAATGGCTCTACTACCCTCAGCTTGGACAATGTTGTCCCACCAGCACAGAGCTGAATCCACAAAAGAGTGGGTAGCAAACTTCACCTTTTGGTCCTCTCGGCACTCGCTGATATCGAGAACAGCTTCCATTTCCCTCACCCACCGGTGAGCAGCTGCAGCTGTGCCGTTTCCATCAAAATTAGGGGGCTTGCATCTCATAAAAGCCCCATAATTACATCCTCGTGCCATCTCCGGCGCAGGCTCTTCTTCTTCCTCTTCGTCATCAGATAGAACCGTTTCCGGCTCTGGTTGTTCCCGTTCTCCAGAGGATCTGTTTCTTTCTTTTCTTTCCCCTTCTCGTACAGCCTTAATAACTTCAGTCACCACAGACGGTAAGATTGTCTGCATGACCTGATGGACTTCTTCTACAACAGCCTTCTTTACTGAGGCTCTCAGATTGGCGCTTTCGTCGCCACCCTACAGATGGGGGGTCTCTGGTTCTTCATGAACCACCCTCTCAACTCTGGGTCTCCCTCTCTTGGGTCGCGGTTCAGCACCATGACCTCCACCTCTAGAAGCTTTCGAAGATCTACCTCCGGCCATCACACGCACACTGAAAGATTCAAACACCAACACGATCATTCAAGGAAACAACTCAGTTTATGTCAAGTATAGTAAGTCCCTAATTACAGTGGCCAGTTGTGATTAGCCACTTACTTTACTCTTCACACCCCAAGCATTACCTGTCCTGACTATATCAGTATTTAAATCCACATACAACACATAACACATACCATGCGCACATAAAACCGGTTAACTTTACGAAAATACCTGATGGCACGTAGCTACTCAGATTGGCATCCCATTCCCTTTCCGTCCCATTCTCAGTTTAAGATTAGGTTTATTTTGAAATTACCCATTTCACTTAAACTTTGGCTCTGATACCAACTTGTAAGGCCCCGTTCCCGGGACTCTTACAGTTGGGTTCTCATCGCACATAAAACGTATAATTACATTTGTATTTCATAAAATCGCTGCGGAAAACTAAAACAATCTTTCATTTCCATGTAAATGTTTTTTCAAATTAATACAACATTCATTACAAAATAGTTTGTTCGCATTACAATGCAAAAACATTAATCAAAAGAATGCCATCCCAAAAGAGCTGAGTAGCTTCACGGTGTGCCATCCTCAACAAACATTACTTGGCAACTGGAAAACATATAAAAAGTCAGTGTTGCTGAGTGAGTTCTAGTTTTATTAAAAAACATACTTTACTTTACATTCGTTCACGATCATACATCATACGTACATACAGATAATATCAGTATTATCCTCATCATTCCGTTCATTAACTTTGCCCATTCAACGTGTTACATTATCGTTCACTTCTCTATCTAGATCCGGTCAGACTTTACCCTCTTCGTGGCACTCAGCCACGATTACTGAGGTCGAATGACCAAGATCCTGTTCTGTACATTATTCTGATAATTCATTTACGTTCATTCATACTTCGTTCTTTCATACATAATCTTTTGTTCCTTTATACGTTCGTTCCTTTGAGTCTGTTGTGACAACAGGGTCGCTCACCTCATTAACAATCCCAACGACTTCGCGCTAACCGAGTCTGTTGCAACATAAAGTTGCTCACCCCAATTGCCAGTTTTGCCGATAGCATGCTATGCGAGTCTCTTGCAACCATAGGGTAGCTCACCTCATGGCAACTTCACAATAATGCGCTGTCCGAGTCTGTTGCAACCATAGGGGTGCTCACCTCATAGCAATCTCAAGGATTGCATACCATCCGAGTCTGTTGCAACAACAGGGTTGCTCACCTCATTGCCATTCTCATAGATGGCACGCTATCCGAGTCTTTTGCAACCATCGAGTTGCTCACCTCATATATGTGCTTGCAAGCCTTTCCTTCGTTCGTTCATCATTCAATAATGCATGCATTCTTACTTTATGTTCCCATTTCATTATCTTTCACTTTACGTTACATAATACTTCATTCATTCATTAACATGGCACATAAGGCCACAAGAAAGATAACATACATCATATTAAGGAACATATCATACACGTTTATCATTATCATACCCAACATGCTTTCTAAGGCCTCAAGCGTCATCTTACATGCTCTTATGGGGACCTTTACGTCAAAACTTACATCTGCACTTTCCCCCGAAAGTCAGAAGTCAATCTATATTCCTCGGGTACAACAGCCTTATTCGGGCGTATGGACACCCTTCAGTCGCATGGCCTCCATGCGATTGAACATCATGCGATTGAACTCAAGCGGATGAACATTTAGGCGAATAAACATCCACTCGTGCGAATGGACAATGCGGATGGACCTCATGCGAATGGGATTAATACGGATGAGCACTTATGCGACTGGACCTTCAGTCGCATGATCCCCATGCGACTGGCCCTTCAATCGTTCGAATGGACATTCAATCGTGCGAATGGACCCCAATCACACCCTAATCGGCCGTATGGCCTCCATTCGGCCTCCAGTCGGTCGCCTAGCCCTAACTGATGCAGAATGCAGTTCATCCCGACTGCAGCCGAGGGTTTTCGGCCTCCAAACTCCTCTAAACCCATTTTAAGCCCAAATCGACCATCCTAAACCTTAGGGATGCATACCACGACACCATTCAAGCACACACAAGTTCACAATCGAGCCACAAACGCATCATACATACACAACACATACACAAACGGGTCAACATACACACACCAAAAAACCCGATTTCAGATGTTTTCCAGCCCCAAAATCGTTTGAAAACAAGTAAAAGAGGGGTTCTAGAACTCACATAAACGAGCACAACGTTAAGGGCTTCGATTTGGCTTGCTACACAACGAGTTTGGCCACCCGAATCACCCGAACCACTCTTTTTCTTTTTTCTCTCTTCTCCCTTTCTTTGGCTGATTTGTGAGTGTAGGGGAGAGGGTAAGGGCTGCCCTCTCCTTATATACTTCCCCCTCACCCGACTTTCTTTCGTTGGCGAGTTTGGTCCCTCGACTTTGGACTTTATTTTCTTTTCTTTCGTCACCGGCTTCAAAATAATAAATATCCGGGTGTTACAAGTCCATCCCCTTAAATAGGTTTCGTCCCCGAAGCCTGTTATTCGTCGAACAAACATGGATAATGCTGTCTCATTTCTTCCTCAGTCTCCCACGTTGACTCGAAACTTCCTGTGCTTCCACTGTACACGCACAAGAGGAACCACTTTATTCGCAGCCGCTTTTCTTTACGATCGATGATTGCCACTGGTTGCTCCACATAATTGAGCCTTTCATCTATTTCAATGTCCCCCAGTGGAACAATCATGTATCATCAGCTATACACTTTCTCAGATGAGATACATAGAATGTTGGGTGAATCCCACTTAACTCATCTGGCAACTCCAATCTATAGGCCACCTCCCCTACTCGAGCAATGATTCGGAAAGGGCCTATATATCTTGGGCTCAACTTGCCCCGCTTTCTGAATCTGATAATATCCTTCCAAGGTGAGACCTTCAACATAACCCGGTCACCCACCTAGAACTCAATTGGCCTACGTCGCTTATCGGCATACGACTTTTGTCTATCTTTGGCTGCCTTCATGAAGGCTTTAATCTTTTCATGCTTCTCTGTCGTAGCCTCGATTACCTCGACGCTCCCCAATTCCTTCTGACCAATATCACCCCAACAAACGGGTGTTCTGCATCTCCTACCGTATAGAATCTCATATGGTGGCATACCAATGCTGGCATGATAGCTGTTGTTGTACGAGAATTCGGCTAACGGTAAGTGGTCATCCCAACTTCCACCAAAATCTATCACACATGCCCGGAGCATGTCTTCCAATATCTGAATGGTTCTTTCTGACTGACCATTGGTTTGGGGATGATAAGCCGTGCTAATATGTAACCTCGTCCCCATAGCATCGTGGAATTTCTTCCAAAATTTAGATGTAAACCGAGTGTCGCGATCGGACACAATAGACACCGGCACACCATGACGAGTTACAATTTCCTTGATGAACAGATCGGCCAACCTCTCAGATGAATACGTCTCGCGGATCGGTAGAAAGTGAGCACTCTTCGTCAAACGATCAACTATCACCCATATGGCATCATACCCTTTCGGGGTACGCGGCAGCTTTGTAATGAAATCCATGGTGATGTGCTCCCACTTCTATTCCGGTATATCCAAAGGTTGGATCTTCCCATACGGCTTTTGGTGCTCGGCCTTCACCTGTAAGCAAGTAAGGCACTTACTCACATACTCCACCACGTCGCGCTTCATACCCGGCCACCAATAATCTTTCTTCATATCATGGTACATTTTCGTGGCACCAGGATGAATGGAGTATCAAGTCTTGTGAGCTTCATCCATTATCTTCACCCGTAGATCCCCAAAACGAGGAATCCACACACGACCGAATCGAGTTCGAACACCGAGTGTGTTTTCACCCAATTCCCCAACCAGACCTCTCATTCTTTCCGAATTAAGATGATCTTCTTTCAATGCCTCATCTTGAAACTCCTTGATTTGCTTCATCACATCAGAGGTCATGATTAGTTGACAAGCTTTCACCCGAATCGGTTCGGCCTTTCCTTTCGGCTAAGGGCATCCGCCACCACATTAGCTTTGCCCGGATGGTAATGGATCTCACAATCATAATCCTTTATAAGCTCCAACCATCGCCTCTGCCTCATGTTCAGGTCTTTTTGCTCGAAGAAGTACTTCAGACTCTTGTGGTCATTGAATATGGTGCACTTCGTCCCGTAGAGATAGTGCCTCCAAATCTTTAACGCAAAGACCATGGCTGCTAGCTCCAAGTCATGAGTGGGATAATTAACCTCATGAACTTTCAACTGCCGGGATGCGTAGGCTATAACCTTCCCTCTCTGCATTAACACACACCCCAACCCTGAGTAGGAAGCATCAGAATAGACCACCAGATCTTTGCTTCCATCAGGTAATGACTGAACAGGAGCTTGAGTCAGTCTTGCCTTCAGCTCTTCGAACGCCTTCTCTTGAGCTTGACCCCATACAAACTTCACATCCTTTCGGGTCAACTTAGTTAGTGGAGAAGCAATCTTAGAGAAGTCTTGGATGAATCTTCTATAGTAGCCTGCTAAGCCCAAGAAACTACGGATCTCGGATGGCGTCTTTGGTGACCTCCATTGCATAACCGCCTCCACCTTCGCCAGATCCACCATAATCCCGTCAGGATTCACCACATGACCCAAAAACTGAACTTCGCGCAACCAAAACGCGCACTTGGAGAATTTAGCATACAATTTCTCCCTTCTCAACGTCTCTAGAACCTCTCGAATGTGACCGGCATGCTCAATCTCGCTCTTCGAATAAATCAGGATATCATCAATAAACACAATCACTGATTTATCCAACATAGACCGACACACACGGTTCATCAGATCCATAAAAGCAGCTAGCGTGTTGGTAAAACCAAAGGACATGACAAGAAACTCATAATGACCATAGCGCGTGCGGAAAGCTGTTTTAGGGATATCTTGTTCCTTCACCTTCAACTGATGATAGCCAGACCGAAGATCTATTCTTGAAAACCAACTGGCACCCTGAAGCTGATCGAACAAATCATCTATTCTCGGTAAGGGGTATCGGTTCTTCACTGTCAACTTGTTCAGCTCGCGGTAGTCAATGCACATCCTCATACTACCATCCTTCTTCTTTACAAATAGGACCGGAGGGCCCCAAGGAGAGATACTCGGTCTAATGAACCCCTTATCAAGCAACTCTTGCAACTGTTCCATCAACTCTTTCATCTCCGTCGGAGCCAACCGATACGGTGCTTTGGCAACAGGTTGGGCACCCGGTATCAGATCAATCTGAAATTCAATTTCTCTGTCAGGTGGTACCCCTGGTAAATCTTCTGGGAACACGTCTGGAAAGTCACACACAACTGGTACATCAGGCAGTTGTGGTGTTGGTACATCTACATCCTTTACATAAGCCAAGTAGGCGCTACATCCACGCCTCATACACTTTCCCGCCACCGCCATTGAGATCACCTTCGGGATCGTAGTAACCCGATCACCATAAACCGTTACCAAACTTCCATCAGGCGTTGTCAACCGAATCATCTTCTTGTGACACACAATGTTCGCCTCGAAGTCCGCCAACCAATCCATCCCAAGAACCAAATCAAAACCACCCAAGGTCATCACGAACAGTCTAACAGGAAACTTGTGACCTTCTAATTCCACCTCACAGTTTTCTATCATCTCCGAAATCTTGGTAGTCTTATTTTCTTTTCTTTCGTCACCGGCTTCAAAATAATAAATATCCGGGTGTTACAAAACTGGTGCAAAGACATTAGTATAATCGATTCCTTTCTTTTGGGTGTATCCTTGAACTACAAGTCTCGCTTTATTCTTGATGATCAAGCCTCTATCATCTCTCTTGTTTCTGAAAACCCATTTAGTGCCTATTGGTACTTGACCAGATGGTAGCGGACATAGGTTCCATACCTTCTGTCTTTTGAATTGAAGCAGCTCCTCTTGCATCGATTCAAGCCAGCTACTATCTTTTAAGGCATCTTCTACCTTTTTGGGTTCCATCTGGGATAGAAAGCATGATTACAAGTAGACATTCCCATGATGAGTCTGTCCTCTTGTTCTCACACCCTCAGTGACATCCCCTATGATGTTCTCAGCAGGATGAGTGTTATGAATCCTAACGCGAGAAATCACTTCCAATTGCAGAGATAGGTCCAGGTTGGACATATTCTGCTCAGGAACTGGAACACTCTATCCAGCTATTGTTTTAAAATCGTTCAATGAGGACTGCTTGAATGAATGAGAAACATTATCAATGGTTGGCTGTGAAGTGGTGTTAACAATTTCCTGTCCCTTCAAAACACTACTTCCTTCTGCCTGGTGTTATGGTTGATCACCTGATGAGTTTTGAGGCTCAGTAAGTGATTCACTTGTAGAAGCTTCACTATTCCTTGATATGGTCAAGCTATCGGATCTGTGAATGGTGGAAACTTCATTTGTTGCAGCTCCTGGAGAATTTGGACTAGGTCTGGGAAGCTCAAAAAGTTGATCATCAGCAGTAGCATTAGCATCATTTTGAGCACCTGTTTCAACTGAAACATTCTCACAAGATGGTTTAGAATAGTTTGGAAACAATTCTAAATCAAAGATATGATCAGGGTTATTCCCCCTAACACAAGAGTGTGCTCATCAACAACTATATTGGATGATTCCTAAAATTGTTGATTCTTAAAGTTGTATACTCTATCATCTTTGGAGCTAGAAGAGTACCCAACAAAGATAGCAACATCCTACTTTTCAGCAAACTTGCTAAATTGTCTTTTGTGTTAAGTATGCTACACCTGCTGCCAAAGGACCTTAGAAAGCCAATGAACGGTGGCCTGTTGTTCCATAGCTCATAAGGGGTTTTTCCATGTGGCTTAACTACAAGAACTTTGTTCTGCACATAGCATGCAGTGCTGACTGCCTCTACCCAAAATTTTAGAGGTAGTTTTGAATCAGCTAACATAGTTCGAGCAGCCTCAATAAGTGTCATGTTCCTTCTCTCAACAGCACCGTTTTGTTGAGGAGTTCTGGGAGCACTATATTGTCTGGCAATCCCTTTTGAGTTACAGAATGAGTCAAGAACGAAGTTCTTAAACTCAGTTCCTTGATCACTTCTAATAATTTTAACCTTGTGATCACTTTGATTTTCTATTTTAAGAATAAAAGATTTTAATGTTTTAGCAGTTTCATCTTTAGTTCTTAAAAAGAATACCCATATGAATCTTGTAAAATCATCAACTATCACAAGGCAATATGATTTCTTCCAATGCTCGTTATATTTGTGGGACCAAAAAGATCCATGTGCAATAAGTGTAATGGAGTAGTGATAGAGTTAACGCATTTGGATTTATGAGATGTCCTGTGTTGTTTCCCTTTCAGGCATGCAACACAGTTATCTTTGCAGAAAAATTCCTTTCTAGGCAAACCATGTACCAAGTTATTATTAACTAATTTAGTTGATACATATATGTACCTAGATCCTGATCTGAATATAATATGTCTTACACTTATGTAACTATTGGGTACTTAATGAAATACAAAATGAGTTGTTCAAATGCATATTGACTTAATTATATAGGTTTGTGATTATTTGAAGTGTTATACATAATGTTATAATATTGAATACACTCAAACTTGGTGAAGTTCTCATGCTTCCGACTGGACCATGCGCCCCAACAATGGTCATGCGTCTGAATGGCCATGCAACTGAGTGCCCATGCGCCAAAATAGTCCATACGCCTGAACAACTTCATACGTCTGACTCAGTCGCACGACTGAACACTCAGTCGTGCGAATGGATCAACCGCATGGCTCAATCGCATGAATAAACCATGCTCATGGTTCAGTCGCACGAATGAGCAACCCTAACCTATAAATACCACCTAATTCATGGAAAAACGTAACAATTGAATCCACTTCGACTCCAGACGTACCCTAGCGTCCAGAAGTCTCTAAGTTCATACTCCAAGTTCATAGAACGCTGTAGATCGATTTCTAATTGATTCTTGATGTTAGATTCAATACGTTATTGTTTCTACGTGCGTTCTCACTAATTGGATCACCAATCAAATAGGATTCCGCACTATTTGGTTAGGTTTAACACGTTAATTAGTTGGTGTTTGGTCAAATACAAGATCCTAACAAGTGGTATCAGAGCTCTAGGTTCTTGATTACATGTTGATTCAATCATTTTGATACAAAATTGTGTTTTTGCATCAAAACGCAATTTTTTTGTGTCTAACGGAGTCTTGGAAGTTTTTGATCGAAAAGTGTAGTTTTTCCGGGATACGGCTACTAGGGTTTGATAAAATTCGAGTTTTTACGGCCAAAACAAGTTTAACCTACAAATTATCAAACTTCAGCAGGTTCAGTCGCACGATTGACTCAATCGCACGACTATGTTCATACGCGTCCTTCAACCGCACGATTGAACACATTCATACTCTCATTCGTACAACTGAGATCTTCGTTCGGACCACTCAACCGCATTAGTCTATTCGGACGACTTACTCATCCGCATTGGCTTAGTCGCACGATTAACCCATTCGCACTTGTTCAATCGCCCGAATAAGCTCAATCGCATACCTTCATTCGCATCCATCAGCAGCTTGTTAAATAGTAAAGTGAAGTGAAATGGAGTATCATTTTTTAGCATACACAGCAAGTAGAGATACACGTATTTAGAATCTACTGCTGTTGGAGAACGAAGTGGGGATTCACAATAAACCGCCAAAACTTATTACGTTAGACGACTACCCACAATGGAAGCAACGTTTCGAAATCTACTTAAATGGAGTGGATACAATTTGTGGGAGGCAATAGAGTTGGGGTACAGTATGCCAGTTGGAGCTGACGGAGTAAAACTTACTCTAAGTGGCATGTCGGATGTACAGAAGGTAAAACACAACGTTGAGAAGAAAGTCTACGCCTTGCTTACTCAGTCTATTCCGAAGGATATTTTCCATTAGTATTCGGAGTATACTCAAGCCAAGAAACTTTGGATGCATTGGAGAAAGGTATGACGGAAATGCCTCACTGAAGGCTATCAAGGCATTGAAAAAGGAGTTTGACAACTTTTCTTCAAGGGGAAAAGAAGGCCTTGATGATGTGATCTATAGATTCTACCACTTGATGAGTGAGATGCACGCTCATGGAGTGGTACTTCGATGGAAGATAAGGTATCTGACTTTGCTGATGGATTACTAGAAAAATAGGGTTCATTTGTTTCCAATCTCAGACAGAATGGAATGTTCTTGAAGTTAGACATAAATGACTTCATTCTGAAACTGAGAGAAGAGAGCTGAGAATGAAGTATCGAGCCCAAAAGGCCAACTACGATCAGAATCCTTCACTCTACAATGCTACTCTTTCAGTCAAGACATCTGGAGCACCATTGCAAACCGCCTTCATCTCAAGCGCAGGAGTTCCAGCACAACCCTCAACTTCAGGATCAGAAATGTTAGGGTTGTCTAGAACCCCATATATAGTACCTGAAGCTAATGCAGCAAAGCTGAAAACCAACAACCTCAGGAATGTAATTGTAGAGGTGGCCAGAGAACATATGGACCTTTTAGCTGCGGTGGTTCAATCCTACGATGGATTAATGTTGGAAAGATAGGTAACTGCCACCTGGCAGATGAAGATTATGAGCAGGTGGATGAAATGGAGTTGGAACATAGACATAATATGGGCTCTGGCAAGTGCTGTCCGACGAGCTAAAGAAGATAGTAATGCTGACTCGTCAAGAGGGAGTGTACAAAACCAAAGAAGATAGGTAATGGAAATCCTTTCTCGTCATTTAACCGTCAAGACAAGTCCACAGCTACTAATGCTGACTCATCAAGTAAGGATCCAAAAGCCTTAACTGCTAACGAAGATGAAGGACAGGACTGGAGCTTTCGCTTCGTCTCACCAGGAGAGTCAAACATAGCTAGTGTGGAGCATATTGATGACGATTCTGCAAGTGAAGGAGATATAGCAGTAGAGCTCGCAATGTCAAATTCTGAAGATACTACAAATGTGGTCAACTTCCTACCTGAAGAAGAAAAATTTGCAAATGCATCATCATCTGAACCATCAAAACCAGAGATACAACGAGCCAGCACTCATGGCTGATTCTTCTTCTACATCCTAGGTAAGTACTACTGACCAACTGTTTAATAATCATGCTTGCTTAGAATGTAATAAATTTAGAGAAGTTATAGATTCAAAATTTGCTAGGCTATTAGATCATAATGATATCTTAGTAAAGGATCTGGAACTGTGCATAGAAGCTAATAGAGTATTGAAACAAAACGAGCACAGTTACAAGGAAAAGATAGACCTATTAAATAAACAGCTTAGGGAAACTGAGGTAGTTGCCTTTAACCATGAAAATGACATTAGGTACTATCTGAACTCTCTTGAGGACACTAAGAAGCAAAAAGCAATTTTAGAAGTAGAAGTCAATTCATTAAAACAAAAACTGCATAGTTGGACAAGCTCATCACAGATTGTCCAACACTTAGTAAGAGAGAGAAATAATGGGGAGGGACTTGGATACAAAGTGGTTCCATCACCACCTGAGACCTTGATGAACACCAAAAGTAAACCAATTAACAATAACCCCATCAAGGATCACGTGGTGTCTACTCCTCTTGTTAGCGATCCGGATTCCATAAGTAAATCAAGTGAATCTGACCCTAAACAAAAGGAGGCCACTTCAAAGGCAATAGGAAAGATGCCTTGTGTTAACCTGGTAAAAGAATTCGAAAGGGTTAGTTTAAAGTCAAGGTCAAACAAAGTCAAACAAGAACCTAAAAAGACTACAAAATCTACTCAATCAAGTGCATCATGTCACAGTCTAGGGAAACAAGAGATTAAAGATGTAAAACCAGGTAAAACAATTAATTTTGTAAAACCAACTCATACATCTAACAAAGTAGTGCCTCAGTCCAAATACAATAAGGTTGACCGTGTGACGAGTATATCTCCACCAAAACAAATTAACCGTAAAGTCGAAAGCAGATCCTGCTATAACTGTGGAGAGTATGGTCACATAACGTCTCACTGTCCTTATTACCAGACACCGAGGAAGAAAGTTGAACTTTCGACATCTAAATCAAGATATTTTAAGAGGAACTCAGTGACGCCTCCTAAAAGAGATTGTGAACCCAAAGTTCAATCTATCAGCCAGTCGTCTGTTTATCACAAACAGGCCTTACACAAATCTAGATTATGGAAAGAAAAAACCTCCTCAGTGCCTGAAAATAAGAACACACAGAATTCTGATCAATCCTTAACCTCAAAGGGTCAGTGGGTTGAGTTTGTTATATGTGATGCCTCAGGGAAACCCAAGCCGGTTAAGGCTTGGGTTCCTAACATGAACTAATGTTTTCATTGACTGTGCAGGGTGTTCGCTATAGTTCTGAGACTAACACGTGGATAGTTGATAGCGGAGCATCCAGGCACATGACAGGGAACAGAGCTCTCTTATCAAATGTCAGACAAATTAAAGGAGGGCATGTTTCATTTGCTGGAAATAAAGGCGGGTACATCACAGCCCAAGGAGAAGTGGTAAATGAGAAAGTTAAGTTTGATAAGGTAAAGTATGTCCAACAACTTCAAAATAACTTACTTTCCGTTTCTCAAATCTGTGATAAAGGATTCAAGGTAGTTTTTGACAACAGAAGTGTTATGTTCTAAAGAAGGACTACGTGATTCCAGAGGATCAGATCCTAATGTCAGCTTCTAGATATAATGATCTTTATGTTTTGGATCTCTCAAAGGCATCCACAACGGATAGTAAAGTCCAATGTTTCTTGTCCAAAGCTACTGAGAAGGAATCCATCTCCTGGCATAGGAGAATGGGAGACATAAATCTGAGGAAAATGAATCACTTGATTCAAAATGATCTTGTGAAAGGAGTAAGTGCCAAAAACTTTCAACTCCCGGATTTTTGTGTTGCATGCAAAAAGGGCAAACAGACGAAGAAATCTCATAAGGAAAAGAAAGTTCATTCTATAGAACTTCCACTTGAGCTTCTTCACATGGATCTGTTTGGTCCAGTCAGTACAAGAAGCATTGTAGGTGACTTGTATTGCTATCTAGTTACTGATGACTACTCAAGGTTCTCATGGGTAATGTTTCTGAATTCCAAATCAGAAACATTTGAATCCTACAAGGAATTGGTAACTACACTGGAATCCCTATACAAGCTGAAGGTAAGATAGGTGCGCTCAGACAACGGAACCGAGTTCAAGAATCAGAGGATGGAGGACTATTGCAAGGAAAAGGGAATTGTGCATCAATTTACCTCGGCTTATACCCCTCAGATGAAAGGCGTTGCTAAACGGAAGAACCACAGCTTGATGGAGACAGCACGAACTATGCTTGCAGACTCGAAACTGCCTATACAATTTTGGAATGAAGCAGTGGCAAATGTTGTTATACTCTTAATCGAGTTCTGATAGTAAAACGCCATGGAAAAACGTGCTATGAGTTATTACAGCGACGTAAACCTAACTTGGAATATCTCGAGCCGTTTGGCGCTCCATGCACCCTGCTGAAAAAAACTCAGGAGGGAAAATTCAGTGAGAAGGTTGATGAAGGGATTTTTAGGATACAACATACCGAAAAAGAAAGTTTACAACAACTCAACGGGTCAAGTAGAGGTGTGGTGTAATGTTGATGTTCAAAGATATATCACACCGCCTACTGGAAAAGGGTCTGCTTACTTCTTCGGCTATGATGGTTTCTTCAAGTCCTTCAACATATCTTTTTCTTCATCAGAAGACGAGCTGGAAAACAAGATGATGTACGATGTCTTGAACACACTGTCTCAAGATTCAACAAGTCATGATCCTACCAACTCAGGGGGAGCAGTTGATATGAGTGACTCCTCCTCTGATGATGAAAATGAACAAAAAGATCAAATCAACCAGGATGTACAGGTTCCGACTACCACAAGTTCACAAGCATCGGCTAGTGATGCTTCTGAACCATCAGAACCTCAGACTCCTATCTCCTCAGATCCAGAACCAAATGGTCATAATCTTGACTCTAAGGTGGTTGTTCAGACAACTCCTGGCTCACGTCTAAACGTCTATCATCCTTTGGATAATATTATAGAAGATGTGAGATCAGGGGTTCAGACTAGAAATCAGCTGTACTCCGCTGATTATGCCTCTGTGATGGAAAAAGGATACCTTCATGATGGTTCATACCGCTGCTTTGTGTCTTAGTTTGAGCCAAAGTATGTTAGTGAAGCACTAAATGATGAGGCTTGGGTTAGTCCATGCAGGAAGAACTTCTTCAGTTTAAGAAGTTAGGTGTATGGACACTAGTGGATAGACCTAAAGGTGCTAAAGTCATTGGTACCAAATGGGTTTTGAAATGTAAGAAAGATGATCAGGGAGTGATCATCAGAAACAAGGCTCGGCTTGTTGTTCAGGGTTTTCAATAAGTTGAAGGTATCGACTACAATGAAGTATTTGCACCAGTGGCAAGGATGGAAGCTATCCTCATCTTCCTTGCCTATGCATTATATGCAAATCAAAGTCTATTAGATGTTAAGAGTGCATTCCTTCACGGTCAAATCAGAGAAACAGTGTATGTCAGTCAACCCGAGGGATTTGAAGATCCATATCATCGGGATAGAGTTTACAAACTCGACAAGGCTCTATACGGGCTTCATCAAACCACGGCTTGATATGAGAAACTCTCGACTCATCTTGTGAAACACGGATTTCGCAGGGGAGTCATTGACTGCACACTGTTTATCAAAGAAAAAGATGGAGACTTACTGCTAGTACACAGATCTATGTAGATGACATAATCTTCGGTTCAAAGAACGAAGAATTATGCAAAGAATTCGAAGCAGTAATGAAGACTGAGTTTGAGATGAGTGCCACGGGGGAGATGAAGTTCTTTCTCGGGTTACATGTAGATCAAACACCAAATGGAATCTTCTTACATCAGACCAAGTATGTAGGAGATATTCTCAATCGGTTTGACATGGAGAATGCTTCCATAGCTGGCACTCCACTGGCTACAAACCATGATGTAGCACCCGATAAGAACGGTGATTTGGTAGATGGCACTATGTACCGCGGGATGATTGGATCTCTCATGTATCTCACTGCCTCCAGACCAGATATCATGTATGCGACATGTTTATACTCGCGATATCAGGCAAAGCCTAAGGTGAATCATCTAATTGGGGTCAAAAGGATATTTTGTTATCTAAAGGGCACACCCACACTTGGATTGTGGTACCCACATGATGATGACTTTGAACTTACAGCGTATAGTGACTCGGATTAGGTGGCTACAAGATGAAATACAAGTCTACATCAGCAGGGTGTCAGTTCTTGGGAGAAGATTGGTAACCTGGTAGTGTAAGAAGCAGACCTCGGTTGCCTTGTCAATCTGTGAAGCAGAATACGTTGCTGCTGCAGGTGCTGTTCCCAAATCATATGGATTCAACAACAAATGCGGGATTACGGTTTGCATTTCACTTCTACTCCTATATTTGTTGATAACTCTGCTGCGATTGCAGTCACTAAGAACCCGGTCCAACATCCTAAGACCAAACACATCGGAATCAAATATCACTTCATACGTGACTGTTTTGAAAAGAACTTAATCGATGTGATAAAAATAAACATTGATTTTCAACGCGCTGACCTCTATACAAAGGCTTTTGATAAACCATATTTTCTATATCTGTTAGAGGTCAATGGTGTTAAAAAGAAAAGTGAGGTCATCCCTGAAGATGACCATGTATAGTCCGATGCGTTGCGTCTAGTTTCTCTTAAAATTTCTTTACTTATAGTGTTCTTTACGTTTAATTCTCTTGTTTTGTTTAATGTTATTTCGTTAATTACACTTAGTGTCGGTTCTTGCTCATTAAAATTCTAAAACGCAAATCCTTAGAGGTTTTAGTATTTTAGGGGGAGAATAGGTATGAAAAAAACGAGGGAAAAGGAGAGGCAAGCCGATAATAAATAATATCGTACGTGTGATATAGATTTAACGTGTGGAATATGATAGTACACAGGTGCAAACCATTGGGACTTTGAAAATCAAATTTGAAAAAGATGCAAAGTTAAAGTAAAGTCTGAGTAGTCTGAGCAATAAAAAGGAAATATGATAGTTAAGCTAGCTACTACTAAGGTAACGCAAAGAAAGTAGACCTAGAGGTTGCTAGACCACAGCTGATATGTCGGTAGATTCAACACAATAGATGACTAGACCGTTTGGTGATCTCAAGATTAAACTAAAATATTTGACTAGCTGTGGGAAACACCTTATCCCTGGTTAACACAGTCAACAAGATTCCAATAAGGGGTGACGAGCACAATAAACGCCAAAGTGTGCGTACGACCAAAGCATGAGCAAAAGCACATAAAAAATGAAAATAAAATCAAGCTGATAACCTAGATTGTTGGTGAGATTTGTGCTAAAAGAAGAAAAATTGCTCAAACAAGAAGATAGATTATGTGCCTCTCTGTTGTGCGATGGCACTAACCTGAGGATAAGCATAACCTATATATTCTAGAACTCATTGTTGTTTGCCGCCTCTCTATTGTGCGATGGCACTGACCTGAGGACTGGCTTCTCTTTGAAAATTCTATGAATAGTCACTTCTTGAACACTACCCTAAGACCGCTCAAAAATCTCCTGAGGAATGTTGATTACCATATAAGTGTGGGAGTCACAAATGCTTGTTGAAATAAACAAACCTCAAAATGGTCACCGAACTGTATTGAAAGTCTGTGTATGGATTTAAGAGGACAAGTATACTGACAATCACTGTGGCAACAATTCTTGAAAGTTCAAATCAGTGTGGAGACCTAAGCGTACTAGTATAATTTCCTAAATTTGCTAAATGACTCTAGATGAAAACAAGAATAGAGCATAAAAGGTTTTAGCTAACTGGTCTCAAATGATTTGAAATCCTATATGATTCCAGCTTGAATTGGCCCATGTATGGTTTGAAAGCTTGAGGCTGCCCTCTCAGAAGAATTATTCCTAGAGTTACATCTTAGGAATTAACCCTCACAAAAACACAAAAACATATATTAGTGTAATTTTCAGTGTTATTTTTTTATGTAAGTATAAAGTTAGTCTATTTCAGTTTTGTGTAGTATTGGACTATGTCATGGAAGTTGATAAGGGACCTTATCATCGAAAAGGTCACGTCTGAGGTGACCACACGTGCTTTCAAGTAAATGGGTCATGTCTGAGGTGACAAAAAGTTTTAAAAAGATCACGTCTGAGGTGACCTAAAGGTTTTAAGTCTAAAATGATCATGTCTGAGATGATCAAATATTCATAATGTTAAATTAACAGGTTAAAAGGATTTAAAAGTCAAATGGTCATAAAGTAAGGAAAATGTCAAGTGTATGACCCATTTGCACGACTGGACCTTGAGTATGGACCAATCATGTGAATGGACCATACTCATGCATTAAACAGCCGAATGGACATGAGTATGGACCATTCAACCAAATGAATTATACAAATGAGCCATTCGGCCGATTGAGAGTGGGCGAATGAACAAGTCGCACGACTAAACTCTAGTCGAACGACTGAAGGTGAGTAACTGATCCAATCGCACGACTGAGGTCCATTCGCCCGAATGAAATGAGTGAATGAGTCTAGTCGTACGATTGAATCCAACTTTAGTATAAATAGAGGGGGAGTCGGTCGCAGAGACTCATCACTCCCAAATTAACCCTAATTCGCATGACTGTCGTTACTTTGCCAAATTTTCATTCGATCTTTCTATACCACTAATTCTTGTGCACTGACGATTGCCACTGACTATACAGGTACAATGCGGTTCAATCCAACCATCTCTCATTCAATTTGACTGCAAAATCAACAAGTTCGGTCCAAACCAAGAACCGAGACTTGTTTGACAAAATAACCCAATTAATTCAAGTAATCAACCGAAATTAATGCTATTATGTGCTAAGTGTAATGATTGCGAGTCCAATGAACCAAAACACAACATCTAATCATAAGAATTGGTCAAAATTTGAATTTGAATTGAATAGCAGTCTGTCATGCAAATGGACAGGTTGATGAACTTCAGTCGCACGACTGAGTAGTGCGAATGGCTAAACCGCACGACTGAACCACGTGTATGAGTTTAGTCACATGACTGATATACACGAATGAGTGTACATACGTATGGATTTCAGTCGCACTACTCATTCGCACGACTAGATCTCAGTCGCATAGTCTCATTCGCACGACAGATCAAAAGAAATATTTACAAGTCCAAGTGATTCAAGATATTCTTATTCAATGGATACTAACGTTTTCTTTTGTAACAGATGACGAGTCGGTGGACAATGAGCACCAAGCACAATATCTGTGCTTATCTGGATCAGTCATCCAAACATGCACCTGACTTTGCTGGAATCATCTCGTTTCTTAGACGCTCAAGGATCCCTCACGCAATCTCAACTCCATGCACACTGTACCGGACTATTCAGCAGGCCTTCTGGGAAGGTGTTGTAGTTGATAGAACATCAGAGCCTCATCGAATCCATAGTTCGATATTTGGAGAGGCCATTGAGATCTCTGAGGAAGATCTCAGGATAGTGCTGCAGCTTGGGGACGATGCTGAATGTCCCACACGACTACACCCCCTGACTGTCAGAGGCTGCTTCCTGCAGGCCAAGTACGCTGGGGAAATCAATGCAGGGGTGCTCAACAAGAGCAACCTGTGTCCCCAGTTCATGTACCTTGCGCACGTACTACATAAGTGCTTAGCGTCTCCAAAAGGAGGTTTTGATGAACTGTCCGATCAGATCCAGAACGCATATGCTGCACTGGTGCTGAACCATCCGTTCAGCTTCTCCAGGATGATCTTCACCTACTTGGTGGAGAACATTGAGGGGAAAGGGAAGGAGGGCTTCTGCATGTACCCTCGCTTTATGCAGATGATTATAGACCAGAAGCTCCCTTCCTTGCCGAAGGAGAAGGAAGACGCGATGGTACTTGAGGTAATGGACGATACCACTTTGGGCAGGATGAAGGTTTACAGGGGGAAGCAGGTAAAGCCCCCTATGAGGAGATTATTTGGGCATCTGCCTGGGAAGACTACGTGGCACCGGTTAGGCGTAAATGGCGTCACGTTGATAGTGACTCTGAAGAAGAGCAGATACAGCTCCCTGATGATGACTGCGATGATGATAGCGGAGATGCTGGAGATGAAGGACCCACTCAACAAAGGGGTCCCACTACTGCTATTCCATCTCCAGCATCTGCCCCCACTGGAGATGGAACGGAGACTACTGGGTTGCAACAGGATTTCATGCCTGGTGAAGAAGAAGATGAGTCAGATGAGGAGGAGCGCTGACTCGGACTGTGGAAAGTAAAGTGTTCCCACAGAATGAGGGCTCTGGGTGGTTGGTGAACGCCCAGGCGGATTGGGAGAGACCATTGATGATCCTACTATACTCCTGATCTGCCAGGCCGCACTATAGGGGGAGCATCCACCTTGACTGGATCGAGGAAGAAGCGGATGGCTCAGCCCCATGGCTTGAAAAGGAAGAAACGTAGAATCACCTTTATCACCACCACAGCCACCACCACAACCACCACCACAGCCATATTCCACTTACCACCACTACCACCATTCCACCTACCACCACTACCACCCTTCCATCCATCACCACATCATTCACACCTACATCACCACCACCCATCTATACCGCCTCCAATCTTCACCACAGTCACCACCACCACTAGTCATCCTACAGCACCATCCTCTTTCTCTCCATATCCATCAGGATTGCCTCTACCTCCCAGTGGGGTAGAGGAACAGCTCTCAGCACTCAATCGAATGGTGCTACGACTGTTAGCAGCAGATGAAGAGAATACCAATAAGATAAGACAGCTGGTAGATCTAACCACTATCCAATCTCAGTAGCTCATCATCAGGCTCGATTCATTGATGAGCAGGCACATCGAATGTCTCAGCTCCAGGAGCAACACTCCAAAAGGATTGAGGAGCTGGAGGCTGCAAACAAATCTCTGCAGCTAAAACTCAAGGGTCCAAAGAAGAGCCCTAAAGATAGGAGAAGGTGATAGAGATGATGAAGTTGATGATGATAGTGATGATGATGATGGTAATGATCATTATGGTCCTACTGATGTTAGTGATGATGATGATGACGACTCTTCAGCTGCAGGTGCCACATCAGCGAGCGAAAGGAGGACTAAACGTACTCAAGATCCGAGTGCCTCCTCATCCAACCTGACAGCAGAAGAGCCAATGATCCAGAACAAGAGTAATGCCTAGTTGGTTTATTGTTATTTAATATCTTTTGTATTCGGATTATGTATGATATTAACTAAATACATGTTTATATGTAATGTAAATAGTTATGTTTTCGATTATTATGGTTCTGTCTTGAATGTTAACTAATGATTGATATATTGAATGTTTAAATCAAGCAGATCCAAATTATCAAAGGGATGAACATGATATTGCTCCCCTTCAACAGATCAAGACTCAACTAACCATGATTCTTGATCTGCAAGGGATTGTCAGAAGATCAATGAGTTACACCCCTGAAGAAAGGGAAATAATTCATGATCTTACTGATGAGAAACTGGCAGAAATGTTCAAGCTCAATTCTAATAAGATTGTAAAAGATGCTCCAACTGTGCAAACAGAGAGTGACGATGAGCTTCAGGATGTCGATGAGATTGAGATAGAAGATGTCACTGCTCAACACTATCCTGAGTACACTAACAAGAAGGGAACTGCCATTCCCAATCTGGGAGACACTCTTGTCAGTGACACTTTTGTGACTCTGGACAGGATGGAGAAAGAGTCAGAAAAGGACAAAGAGATGGCCCAAGCCTCAGACGCTGACGTCAAAATCAAAAAGGCTGAATGGGCAGTATGTTTTGAAGAAATCAAAGCCCAACGCAGAGCTACAACATCAACTGTCTACACCAAACTATATAAGGTCAAGAGACATCAAAAGGTGGCAGGTAGGATCATAGCGTGGGCACATTTTGCAGACCTTAACGTTTACGCGGTTAAACATGAGAAGGGAACAGAGTACTTCAGATTTCCACATGATCTGAAGACTCTTCCAGGTTTTGAGCTCAACCAGTTAGTTAAGTTAAACTTGCTATATGCTAACCCTCGTAAGATGTCAGGCTGGTTTGAAGCTGCTCTAAAGAGAGAGTACCATACCAGATGGGTCAACTTCAAATCTTAACAACCAACGAGGTACATCACAAGATCTGAAGTTGATGCCATAACTGGCAAATCTAGAGTAGTACTGAAGTGGAGTCCACCACGTACAATGTCTAAAATCCCACTACGTGAGATGCCACAGGACTTCACTCCATATTTCAAATGGTGGTACTACGATTGGAGAATGGGAGAGGCCGTAATAGTCTTGAACAGGAATGGCTCAATGGAAACCATAAGGGTGTTTGACCGGATGTGGCTCACCAACTTGTCAGCACAAGATGTTTATACTTTATACAAGTGGCCACTGTTCTACGACCCACAGGATATTGTACAAGCTTTACGGTTCCAAAAAGTGATAAGACTCTGTTTTGTTTTTGAGATAAACATAGGAGTTTCCAAAGAAGCTAAGTACAAAAAGTTTGAGGAAATCATGAAAGATGTTAGACACTAGATAGATCTAGGCCCAAGGGGGAGTTTGTTGATACATATATGTACCTAGATCCTGATCTGAATATAATATGTCTTACACTTATGTAACTATTGGGTAGTTAATGAAATAGAAAATGTTTGGTTATGTTTATAATGTTTAATATTTCATTAATGAGTTGTTTAAACGCATATTGACGTAATTATATAGGTTTGTGATTATTTGAAGTGTTATACATAATGTTATAATATTGAATACACTCAAACTTGGTGAAGTTCTCATGCGTCCGACTGGACCATGCGCCCCATAGTGGTCATGCGTCCGAATGGCCATGCGATTGAGTGTCCATGTGCCTAAATAGTCCATACGCCTGAACAACTTCATGCGTCTGACTCAGTCGCACGACTGAACACTCAGTTGTGTGAATGGATCAACCGCATGGCTCAATCGCACGAATGAACCATGCTAATGGTTCAGTCGCACGAATGAGCAACCCTAACCTATAAATACCACCTAATTCATGGAAAAACGTAAGAATTGAATCCACTTCGACTCCAGACGTACCCTAGCCGTCCAGAAGTCTCTAAGTTCGTACTCCAAGTTCATAGAACGCTGTAGATCGATTCCGAATCGATTCTTGATGTTAGATTCAATATGTTATTGTTTCTACGTGCGTTCTCACATATTGGATCACCAATCAAATAGGATTTCGCACTATTTGGTTAGGTTTAACATGTTAATCAATTGGTGTTTGGTCAAATACAAGATCCTAACAAATTTATTCATTGTCTTAAAATTTACATGACACATATGTTTATGCCATAGTGTTGACTCATCACTATCAGCTTTGGAAAGAAAGCATGATACTTCACCCATTGGGGAAGCATTGTTCATATCCAGCTTGTACATATCCCCTTTCCTGGGAGATCTAAGAAACACCAATTCTGGAAGAATTGTCATCCTTGGTTTGAGGATAATGCACTCATGTTCTGTGAAAAGCATTTGGTGCTTTTGATCACAGAATTGAGAAACACTTAATAGATTATGTTCAAGCTGTTTGACAAAGTGAACTTTGTCAACCTTTAAATTACCGTTGGATATACTCCCTCTGCCAGAAATATATCCTTCGGCCTCACCTCCAATTGGACAGGACCTCCATTATAGTTCTGAAACTATTGAAGGAGAGATTTGTTCCCTGTCATGTGCCTTGAGCATCCACTATCTACAATCCAGACATTATTGTTCTTGTCATATGGATGTCCCTGCACATAAGATGAGATAGTTAGTTTTGTTTGAAAGCCCAAGCCTTGCTGGTCTTGGGTTCTTCTAAAGAAAATGAAATAATTGAACCAAAAGATATGCATGGGGGTTCAATAGAGGTCTCTAAAGAAGAGGTTTGGGCTGCAGCATCTTCCTTGATCTTCCAGTCCACCCTTTGGTTGATCTTGGAGGATGAGCCTATTGAAGCTTTTGCAGCATGGCCATCTTCCGAAGCTTCTTTCTTTTCGGAAGAAGCCTTCACCACCTTTTCTTTCAAAGCAGTCTTCTTCTGAGATGGTTTCCAGGGAGCTTTCTTGTTTTTCTGAACCTTAGTGGCTTTTGCTTTCGAAGCCATTTTCCTTTCGGAAGAAAGAGTTTCTTTTGAAAGCAACCTGGCTTCCGAAACTAGCTTTCCCTTCTTCATTACTTGAACCATTTGAAAAGGTCCAAATGTGAAACCTTCTCTGACTCCTTCTTTTCTAACATCATTTGCATAATGTGTGCTTGCAGGATTGTAGTAACAATCTTTTGCCATGTGGTTTTGCAGACCACATATTATGCATGCAATGTTAATCTTTTAGGAATGAGAGGGTTGCTGTTTCTTGGACCTCTTTTCTTCATCAGCAAATTTTCCTTTCAACTGATCCTTTGGCAGGACAGAAGTGCTGGTATTACACTCCTTTCTTGAATCAGAAGTACCTAACACTTGGAATCCAGCTGAGATAAAGACACATTTCTGCTTAGGGTCAATCTTCAGCTTGGACTCAGCCACCTTCTTGGCAGTTCTTCTAGCAGCTTTAGCTCTGCTTCTTTTGGTCTTAGTGGTTAGGATTTGATCTTCACAGGAAGAGATGGGTACATCTACCCGTTCCTTCCCTGTGGTGACCACTATTGTTGCTTCATCCCTCAACTCTAGTGAGGAAGGGTCAATAGTTGGAACCTCTTACTCCTCAGTACCATATCTAGGTAGTCTAATAGACTCATAGGAGTGTGGTGGAGCAATTTCATTGGTTCCAAACCCTCCTTTGTTCTGATAACAGAGTTTGGAATGGGAGGATGATGCAAGAATAGCTTGAAAGTTCTACTCAGAGATAGCATGCTTCCTGGCCTGAGCCTCAGCAGTGATAAGCTAGGCTTGAGCCTCAAAAAATTTAGATATCAGATCCTTGATTTGAGTCTTGTAGTTGGTGTGTTCATGTTTTAAAAGAGACATAGTTTTCTCTAACTCCTCAATTTTCTTTTGATAGTCAGATTCAGCTCTTTTAAAATCATATTTTAAAATGTTTAAAGACTCAATATCATATCTGATTTCCATATTGTAATCCTGATAGAGTTTAACTTTAGCTATACAGGCTGGAGTGTAGAGATGTTCATATACCTGGGCATCGTCTGTTCCGGCCATGAGAGCTTAAGCAGGAGTCACATCCTATACCATGAAGCTCCAGTTAACTTCTTGAGCCATTGTAGCTATTTCAGTTGACTTCTCAGTGGGCTTTGAGGTTGAGGATGTGTGGAGGCCTACGGGATTCCCGGATTGGTCTTGGGAGCCTTGCATTCCCTTGCAAAGTGACCCAGTTAGTTACAGTTGTAACACTTTGCCTTGGTCTTGTCAAACCCAAACTTGCTGGTAATTGGGTTTTGAAGGAAATGCCTTCTAGTTCTCTTAAAGAACTTATTTGCTCTGTAAGTTAAAAGAGCCATCTGTTGGACAATGTCCACGTACTCTACATCCTCTGGACTGAAACACTCAAGATCATCAAAGCAGTATTGAAAATCACTAGAGTGTCCACTTCCTGAGACAAAGGCACAACTTTCCTAAAAGGAGTTGTGTTGAGCCTGTTGAGACCTTGGGGTCTCAGGGAAAAGTGATGTAAGGTCCAGAGGAGCAGGATGGCTAGCAGGATGGTCCAGGTTGTAGGGGTAATGAGCCTTCAGCAACCATTAATGTGTTGCTAGCAGGAAGACTTATGGGTCTGCTTGTTTGGTGGCCCTTCTTACTCTCCATCTCTAGGCGATATCCATCAAGGATGCCATAGAGTTCAGTCATGGTGAGAGTGTTCAAGTTCTCTATCCTCTTGATAGAGACACAGTAGAATGCCCACTCGTTTGGAAGAGCACTCATGAACTTTCTAGCAAGATCTCTAAGTTCGGGAGTGATCTTCACAGACTAAATAGAAGAGATAAGATCCATGTACCTGAAGTACTACTGGCTTAGGGTCTCTCCAGCAATGTGAGTGAAGTTCTCGAACTGCTGCTTCAATGAGTCTTTCTTTGAGTCGTTGGAGCTGAGTACATCTGAGCAAGTGCATCAAACAATTCTTTGGCAGTCGTGCAATGCTCGAACCCCACCATAATAGAGTTCGGTATTGCAGTCATGAGAAAAGTCATAGCATTGCTGCCGATGTCCATCTTCTTTCTGTCTTCATCTATAATAGTCCTCAACAGCATTTTCTATCATGGCACCGTTTCCACCAGGAGATGCCACCTTTGGCTTATACGGGCCATTGACAATGGAGTTCCACATCCTGCTGTCTTGGTATCTGATGAAGCCTTCCATTCTCTTGCTCCAAGACCTAAAATTTTCAAAACTAATGATGGGAGCCTTTGTCATGGTTCCCATCTCTACCTCAGACTTGTTAAGGGCCATTTGAGTGAGTGGGTTGTAAGGAGGAGTGAAAAACATGTTGATTTGGATGGTTAGATCACGTAATCAAGAGCCTGAGAAGCTCTGATACCAATTGCAGGATTGATGTGTGTCACTTAACACTTTGTTTTCTCTCAAACTCACTTAGAACAACACTCGGATTAAGATAGAATTAGTAAGAGTTGATCACAATATAGAAAGTAGTAAAGAACACATGAAGTAATTTTCAAGGTACTTTTATATATTGCTTCTCAACTTAATAATACAAGACTCTTACAAGTAGAGTGGAATGAGTTACAAAGAGAATCTATATATAATACTACCTACAGCCGGATATACTTTGATACCAGATGGGATCCTATAGCTAAAGTCTATTCTACAAGACTAAAGTCTAAGGTATCTCGGATAAAATCTTATCTGAGATTTGGTAGTCAGGACATGTCCCTGACTTACCTTTTGTCACCAACTAAAGTTGGTAACTTGTACTATCATAAAAAGGTGAACAATGGAATAAAGTATGATCAACTGCATGGCTCTTTAGGAAGAAGCCATACAATATCAGAGGTCTGCACCGGAGAGTCAGAGACCATACTTGTGTCCACTGGTTCATAGCAGTGTCTTCCGAAGGTTAAATGGCTTCGGAAGAGTAAGTACTTCTAAAACCACTTATAGTTCGGAAGAGGCTGCTTCTTCCAAGGCTTGGTGACTTCTTCTTTTCATCATACTTCGGAAGTGGTCTTCAGCTTATTCTTCTAAGACTTGAACTTCGGAAGTATGCACTTGACTTCGGAAGTAGAGTTCTGTCTTCAGAAGTTAATCTTTCACTTTGTCTTCGGAAGAACTCTACAACCTTCGGAAGTTCCATGTTAAGCTTCGGAAGCCTTGCATGCAGCACCAAAATTATCTAAGTGACTTAGTTTTGGTTGCTTTAGCCTTCTTCTTGATCAAACAGCCTGGAGTATCCACTATCTACAATCCACACATTATTGTTCATGTCATATGGATGTCCCTATACATAAAGTGAAAAAATTAGTTTTTATTGGAAACCCAAGTCTTATTGGTCTTGGGCTTTACCAATGAGGATTTTATTGAACCAAAATTAATGCATGGGGGTTCAATAAATGTTTATGAAGAGGAGGCTTGGGTTACAACATCTTCTTTGATCTTCTATTACATCCCTTGGTTGATCATAGAGGATGAGCTTGTTGAAGCTTGAGCAGCATGGCATATTCTAAAGCTTCTTTCTTCTCGGAAGAAGCCTTTACCACCTTCTCTTCTGAAGCAGTCTTCTTCTGGTATGATTTCAAGGGGACTCTCTTGGCTTTCTGAGTCTTCACAGTTTTAGCTTCTGAAGCCATTTTCCCTTTGGAAGAATCTTCCGAAAGTAACCTTGCTTCAAAAACAAGCTTTCCCTTTTCATTACTTGGACCATTTGATAGGGTCCAAATGAGAAACCTTCCTTGACTCCTTCTTTCTTAACATTATTTGCATAATGTGTGCTAGCAGGATTTTAACAACAATCTTTGGCCATGTGGTTTTGCAGACCACACATTATGCATGCAATGTTAGTCTTCTAGGAATGTGAAGGCTGTTGTTTCTTGGTCTTCTTGTCTTCAACATCAATCTTTCCCTTTCCTTTCTGATACTTTTGTTGGATAGGTGTGTTGGTACTACACACTTTTCCAGGTTCAGAAGTTTCAACCATCTGAAATCCAACCGAGATGAACACACTTTTGCTTTGGATCAATCTTTAGCTTCGATTCAGTCACTTTCTTGGCAGTTTTTCTGGCTGCCTTAGCTCGGCTTCTTCTGGCTTTAGTGGTAAGAGGTTGGTCATCACTAGTAACATGGGTAGGGTCTACTTGGATCTTCCCTGTGATGGTCTCCACACTTGCATCACTTTTTGACTCATGAGAAGGTGGGTCAGCAGATGGAACCTCTTGCTCTTCAGTACCACACCTTGGTTGTCTAATAAACTCATAAGAGTGTGGTGGAGCAATTTCATTGGTCCCCAACCCACCTTTGATTTGATAACAAAGTTTTGAGTGAGAGGATGATGCAAGGATGGCTTGGAAGTTTTGCTTTGAGATAGCATGCTTTCTGGCTTGAGCCTCAGCTGTGACAAGGTGGGCTTGAGCCTCAAACAATTTGGATATTAAATCCTTTATTTGAGTCTTGTAGTTTGTGTGTTCATGTTTTAAAAGAGACACAGTTTTCTCTAACTCTTCAATTTTTATTTGATAGTCAGATTCAACTCTTTTAAAGTCAGATTTTAAAATATTTAAAGACTCAATATCAGATTTAACCTCCATATTGTAGTCCTAATATAGTTTTACCTTAGCAATATAAGCTGGAGTGCAGAGATGTTAATATACCTTGTTGTCATCTGTTCTAGCCATGAGTGCTTGAGTATGAGTCATATTATGTACCATAAAGCTCCAGTCAATTTCTTGAGCTACAATTAATGTTTCAGTTGACTTCCCAGGGGCTTTAGGTGTAGAGGCTTGTGAGGTTCCTGGATTTGACTTAGGAGCCTTGCATTCCCTAACAAAATGACCAAGTTGGTTACAGTTGTAACACTTTGCCTTGGTTTTGTCAAACCCGAACTTGCTACTGGCTCGGTTTTGAGGGAATTGCCTTCTAATTCTCTTGAAGAACTTTTTTGCTCTGTAGGTAAGTAGAGCCATTTGTTGGACTATGTCCAGGCACTCCACATCATCTAGGCTGAAACACTCTAGATCATTAAAGCGGAAATGATGATCACCAGAGTGCCCATTTCCTGAGATAAAGGCACAGCTGTCCTGCAAAGAACCTTGTTGAGCTTGTTTGGACCTTGAAGTCTTAGGAAATATGATCTAGGGTCCTGAAGAACATGATGATTGCTAAGAGTAAGCCAGGTACCACTAAGGTTGGTTGGGTCCTGAGCCTTTAGCAACCATTAAAGTGTTGCTAGCAAGAAGGCTTGCGAGTTGTCTTTAAGAATGATATCCATCAAGAATGTCGTATATTTCAGTCATGGTGAGGGAGGTTAGATTCTTTGTCTTTTTTACGGAGACACAGTAGAACGTCCACTTATTTGGGAGTGTACTCATGAACTTTCTTGAGAGGTCTCTCAAGTCAATGGTAACTCCCACAAACTAAAGGGAAGCAATAAGATCTATGTAATTGAAGTATTGCTGGCTGAGGGTCTCTCCAGCAATGTAGGTAAAGTTCTCAAAGTGTTGCTTGAGTGAATCTTTCTTGGAATCGTTGGAGTTAGAGTACATCTGTGACAGTGCTTCAAACAACTCTTTAGCTGACTTGCAATGTTCAAACCCCACCATGATGAAGTTGGTTATAGCAGTTATGGGAGCCGTCATGGCATTGTGTCTATGTCCATCTTCTTCCGGTCTTCATCAGAGTAGTATTCAACAACATTCTCGATCATGGCACTGTTTCCTCCTGGTGCATCAACCTTGGGCTTGTAAGGACCATTGACGATAACTGGGGTTTGAGAATGATATTCTCTATTGATGTGAATCAACAAGGACCAAATATGATGATTGAGTCAATGATTGTAAGGTGGAATCAAACAATCAAGGAACATTGAATGCAAGAAATACTCATAAATGTCGGTTTGGTAACCCCACCCTTAAAACCAGTTTATAAACCTGTTTATTAAAAAAACCGGTTTCAAAACGGTCTGAATCGGTTTGAAAAGTTTGATTTTCCGGTGAGCCAAACCGGTTTGTAACCCGAACCGGTTAGATGAAAAACCGGTTTGACCCCACAGCAAAAAAACTAGTTTGGTTTTAAATCCGAACTGGTTTTGATAAAAAAATACCGGTTTATACACCACTAATCAAGACTGAAACCTACAATATGTAATTTATATTTTTAGGAAGAGAATATACATAAAAATCCCTATTTAAAAACACATAAAATAACTCATTTCAAACCAATTGTTTCGGGTCTCATTATAAGTACGTAAGGAGTAAGATTAGCGGTAAACGGTTGAACATGGGAGCACGTGGCATGTCTTAATCATAACTCAAAAGGAATGGGATTTTAGAAAAATATCGCGAAAGGCGATCCCTTTATAAACAAATCCCCATAAATATCCACCTCCACATTCCACAACTGAGCTTCTCAGATTTGTTCTGTTTCTCTCAATTCACACAACACAACGACACCATGAATTCCCTTCAAAATTCACCAAGGTTTGATTCACTTTTTCCTAATTTTCACTCTTAATTCACCGATCAATTGCTATGATTGTGTATGCATTTCATCGTTTTCGATTTCCAGATCCTGTTCAGTTTTGTCTTCACAGGGCGTCAAAATCCAGTCTGCGATTCATCCATGTTTTCTTAGAATGACGGTAAACCCATCCTCCTTCAAATTTGTGCGAATATGCGTGTTAATTTAGGCTTATCGCTCTTGATTTGGGCGTAATGCATGTTTTTTATGTTCAGACAAATTATCATGAGAACCGGTTGATGAATGCTACTGCGCACCGTCAAATCTGTTTAATGAAGGTACGCTCACATAGTATTATTGAATATGGACTGATTGAATCAGATTTTCATCGCAATTATTCGATGTTCACTTTTTTTATGAGTTGTATGATGGTTTTATGTATCATTCTGTGTTGGAATCGACCATAATATCTGTAATTTTAGTAAATGGGAGGTCACACAAGCACTGTAATTGTACCTATTGTTATTACTAGGGTGGATTAAGAAAATGGCCATCTTAACCAACGTTTCTACTTAAGTAGCCATTTGATTAAAAGGATATCATGATGGTAGAGGATTGGAATCTTACAAAGTGCAAGCATAGATGATTGATACAAGGTGATTAGGAAATGTTCCAAAGTAAGTAACTTTTAAGAAAATACATCCATTTGACCATATGAAAAATCAATTAAAAGTATAAACCAATCAAAAGATGTCACCTAGACTTATTTATACCAAATGCTGCTGTTTTGACCTTCAAATGTTTTTTGCACAGTTTTGGCCTTGAAAACTAAGAATGGTGCGGCCAAGCAACCAATAGGTTAAACAATGAGAAAATGATATACCAGATGGTGGTGACACACCAGTCCTATACAAAATGACATGGTTTTGGTCTTGAAAAAGCGAAAATGGTAGCCTCTTGGCACTTTTTAAGCAATGAGGTTTTGACAGCCAATCTCATTAAGGATCCATGGCTGATGTGATTATATTAAGTATACGAAAGATTAGATTGTTAGAAAGCATGTTGATCCTTATGTGCAAAGATGTTACCTGTAGATTCATTAGTATAACCTAATTATATGCTTGTGATTAAGCAGGCAACACCTAGTCCTTATGTGCAAAGATTTTACCTGTAGATTCATTAGTATAACCTAATTATATGCTTGTGATTAAGCAGGCAACACCTAGTTCGACATCTGGTGTCAACACTGAAGACGCTAAAGAGAGTGAAGAGAAATCTGAAGTTTATAGTACTAACATGACTGAAGCAATGGGTGCTGGTTAGTCGCTTTATAATTCTAATTTGTACAAAATAATCTCAAGAATAGTTTGTTGCTATTTGCTAATACAATGATTTTCAGTATTGACTTATAGGCATGAGCTAGGAATGAACTACAATTTTATTACTCCAGATTTAATTGTTGGGTCATGTCTGCAGGTGATTTTCCCCTCTCCGAAATTAGATGTATTCTCTGTTTCAAAACTGACTTATTTCATTCAAATGACAGACTCCTGCTGATGTTGACAAGCTTCGTAGTATTGGAGTAAAAACGATTTATTGCTTGCAACAAAATTCTGATCTTGAGTATCCAAACGAAATACTAAACTACAAAAATCTTCTTTATAAGAAGCCAATAGTTAGCTGGCTTTTGTTACATCAACTGATTGAGTTTATATGCTGCATACCAGTTAAATATTATATACTTATATGCACAGCTAGAGAAGAACATGCGTTTCCCTTCACTTGTCTTCCAGATATTTTAGTGTAGACATTGGAGCTATACGTGAATATGCAAGCACTTTCGATGACATTGAACACTTACGTGCAGAAATAAGGTTGGATATGATTCATTTAAAGATCCTATATATTATTTTGTGACCCCTTAAACATCATCTGTTCAACCAAGAAATATACCGAAGGACTCATATTCCACCAATGCTTTTTGGAGGCATTTGCTGTGGATGATAGAACTCAATAGTTAAGCATGGTTGAAGGAGAACAATTTAGGATGGGTGACCTCCTTGAAAGTTCCCATTTGGGTAACCAAAACAAATTCGTGAGCTCCTTTTGAGCAAAGCGAACAATATTGGTTGATATAAGGGGCTGGGTAATACAACTTGTGTAGTCTTCTTTATTTTTTTTCCATTCCTATACTTGTATTCACATTATACTCAAGTCACTTGGTATAATGGAGCAGGGATTTTGATGCATTTGATTTGAGGCTAAGGCTTCCATATGTCGTGAGCAAATTGCACAAAGCCATTAACAGAAATGGGGGAGTAACTTATATACACTGCACAGCTGGACTTGGTAGAGCTCCTGCAACTGCGGTATGTCTACCTACTTCACTTCGTCTTCGTCGTCGTTTTCTTCTTCTCCTTCTGAGTGTGTGTGTGTTTATGTGCATTTATTTATATATCTATATAGAGTATCTTCACTCACCAAAATGCTTTTGAAGAATATATCATACAAAATTACTAATGCAATTTCTGTGATTTACAGTTGGCATACATGCTCTGGGTTCAAGGTTATAAGCTAAATGATGCAGTCAGTTTTCTACTGGTAAGTTCATTAGTCTTTTTATATTAGAATTTCATGATTAGCTTCAACAGTTTATGTGTATAGTAGGCAACTCTCTATTGCTTTCTGTGCAGAGTAAGCGTTCTTGCTTTCCCAAAGTAGATGCTATAAAAGTGCCACAGTCGACATTGTGAGTCATTCAAGCCTTATTTCATACAGTCTCTCTAAATTAACTGCTTTGTGACATTGAGTAGTTATTTTCTTCTTGAATCAGCTCATTCTTGTGCCATAAGATGTACTTTTTCAGGTTATTAAATCATGTGTTGATTCTTGCACTCGTTTTACATAGTTCATTGAATGCTCTTAATTTGAACTGTTTTTCCAGCTTACAGGCCTAAAAAGGAAACCTGTTACGTTGACATGGAAGGGTGGTGAATGTTCTTCAGTGGAAATATCTGGACTTGATATTGGATGGGGTCAGGTAACTATGAAGATCGAATATTCTTGTTCTAGATTCAGCTATTTCATGGAAGGACAATTTAGACATTTCATTATTAGTCATCGAAAACATACATGAGAAGGTAACCCAATTAACAGTTGACATTGTTGGTTCATTGCAGAGAATTCCACTGAAATATGATGAGAGTCGAGGCTCGTGGACACTTCATAGAGATCTGCCGGTAATCATCTCCTTTAGTGACAAAATAGTCATTGTATTTATTTCTGTTGTGATGTTATGGATCTTAAGTCATTCTTTTATTACTTTTAATATCGAAACCCTTCTTTGTGCAAATGTAAATGTCACATAATTATTACATCACCCTTAGGCAATATATGCATTGCAAAAAGAAGACAGGTTTTTTTATATCAATTTGGTATAATTATCAGAATGTCACCTTGTACAACATTTTTTATAAACTTTGATTCTTAAATGAATTTAGACTATCAGTATCTAACTAAAAAAATTTTGGACGAATTTTCTTTCCTTTCAGACTTTTATAGCGATTTGATTTTAGTTTTTCCATACTAATTGAAAAGTATTTTAATTTTTTTAATGTGAAAAGATAGCATGTAAAATAAATGATGGGTTTTATTGATTCATGTTTATCATGACGTTAAATTTTATAATTATTATCAATAAAACTTATGAGCATTTCCAATTTTGAGGGCTTAAAGCCCTAGCTTTATTTGTGTTATTTATATTCATATATAACAGGAAGGACGTTATGAGTACAAGTATATCGTGGATGGTGAGTGGGTGACAAATAAACACGAACTGTTAACTCCGGTCAATAAAGATGGCAATGTCAACAACTATATCCAGGTATGATTCACTATCCATAAGAATCAGCATCTCTAATTAATCTAGATAATATTACTCGTACGCTTAAAGCCAACTGTTCAAATGATGATGAAGGTAAGTGATGATGATCCAAAGAGCTTAACCACTGCATTGTGGGGGAGAGTGAGCAGTGATGATTTTGATTTAACAACCGATGAGCGAAAAGTCATAAGGCAGTTTCTTGATAACTGCCCAGTTGATGAGTAATTCCTATCACGAAAAAGGTACAACACTTTTACCTGCATGTGCAACCGTTTATCTGTAGATGCCAATGTCATATGCAGCTTACTAAAAGAGCATGGAGTGCACGTTCGATGCCTGAAGTGCAAATTATAATAACACGTCAGGTCCAATAATTGGTCATTTAGGAATCCTTGTTATTAGTAATAAACATATCACCGATAGTATAGATGTGTTAATTTTTGTTTGAACGGAGTATAGAAATGTTATTAATTCAATAAATGGTATAGTGTTTTATTGCATCCTATACGTATGTTTACTTTACCCTGTATCAATAAACATATGTCACCGATAGAAAAGTTATAACGTTTATAGGCTATGTTATGTTGGATATTTGTAATCAAGAAATTAGTCAATTAAAGTCTGATTGTTAAAAATAGAAAAGTCAAACTTGTAATTAGTAAGAATTTAAGGGGTTAATTATGTCAGTATGTAACCGTTGTTTGTAAGGGTATAAATACCCACCATGTATCAACAATTTCAGAGCGGAATCTGTAGTATATTGCGTGTGAAATGTCTTTTGATTTTGACTGTTTTTCCACCGTGAGTCCCTGCACAATCTGTGCATAGTCCTTTAATCGTTCATCCAACATACGTATGATCCTAATTGTTACGATCGAGGGGCCTCAACATGTTATAGTGTTAGGACATAAGCCTTATAGATTGATCACACTTGAAATTCTTAACAAAAGAAAAAAAACAAATTTGATAATGCAGCTCAGGTATGAATTAAGGCAAATCTGACGTGTGAATTAAGCAGCGACTATGAGCTCATCTAAACGACGGTGTCCGTGGGTTATTAATGGTAAGATGTGTTTAGATTAATGTGATTCTCAAGATAGTGAAATTCATATGAAAATAAAACTAAAAATTGGGTAAAACTTGTCTCATATAAAATAGCTAAATAGATTGTTTACCTATCAAAAAGTACTAGTCGGTTCTTTATTAATATGAGGCTAGTCTATTTGATAGAGTTTGTTTTTTGGAGGGAGGTATTGAGTCCAAACCTAACATGATGTAAATTAGTTTGGAGTAATTAAGAGTAGGTAGATTTGTCGTTAAGAGTAGTTCTTATTTTGGGCCTGAAAGTGTTCAATATATATTAGTTTAAGACTTGATTTATGTCCAATATTTATTAGTTATTGGTTTAATATTTTATTAGGTATTCGATGTTACATGGAAATCTAAAATATGAATTTTGGTTGGTCTAACTATAGGACGTCTTAGTTGAAAAAAAAGAGGCATCTGTTGGTTACGAACCAACTTTTTAAAATGCTTTTATTTTTTTAGGTTGCAAAATTTGATTCGATTGGCCTAAAAACATCGAACTTGTGCACGTGTTTGATTAAAATTGGTATCACTTTAACAAAACACATTCCGTATCCAACATGGAGATCCAAAAACACATTCCATATCCAACATGGAGATCCAAAGTGTCTCATCTCATTTCTCCTAACTCTTTTTAGTCCTTCAAATCATTACACATGTGAGTATAGCCTATGTTAAACACTAGGGTGTCACAAGAATAATTGTAAAGTTCTATCATATGAATATCCATATGCCCTACTACATTAGCAAAGTTTCTTTAGATTAGCCAAGTTGGTCAACATAGCACTTCATCTTTACAACATGAGCACTCACCTAACGTACTACCTTCCTCCATGTTAAGTTTACTATTGGAAATTTTCTTTCAGTTGCTGTTAGATCTAGGAATGATAGGTCTAGATTATTTTGTATAGCCTTAGAACTTGAATCAATACATGTAATGAATATTGTAATTCATTATTTTGATGCATGCATTATGTATATAGGTTAACCCATATGTGTGTT
Organism: Flaveria trinervia; assembly: GCA_025506515.1. Classification (NCBI taxonomy): domain Eukaryota; kingdom Viridiplantae; phylum Streptophyta; class Magnoliopsida; order Asterales; family Asteraceae; genus Flaveria; species Flaveria trinervia. Next base: position 49,194,195 of record CM046452.1, on the reverse strand, counting down.
GATTTATGTCACACCGCGACCGACAGCGGAATCATCGGGGCGGACGAATGTGAAACGATTGTTCATAACACATGGAACTAAATAAGTTGGAATAATATTAAATATCATTTTCATTGAATATTACAAGTCAATAGATCATTACAATACAAAAGATTCAAACAAAGAAATAAAAAATTTAGTTAAACTAGATCCAAGTCTTATATGAGCATGAAGAGATCCTCAAGTATCAAACCTAAAACATGTTAAAAATAAAAGGGTCAACTTTGAAAGTTGGTGAGTTCCCATGGGTTAAACATACATATATATAAAAAGATTTACAAGTAGCAATTCATGTCAATGGTTATGAATTATACAAGTTTATAGAACACATATAGCTACAATCAAACCTCAACTTAATTACAAGTTTATATGATTGGCTAAGTGTACTTGGTTCCCAATGACGAACAAGTCATACATCATCGGGAGCCGGTAATACATCGGCTTTGGCACCAAATAAGCTTGTCAGGCCCAAACATCTAAGACGTTGCAGACTAACAATAGTTAATGATTGTCAACTAAATATGTATCTCATATAAGACTTACAATAACACAAATAACAATGAAAATTAAAAGTATGAATTGCAAGTGCTTTACAAGATTTAAACGTTTACAAGTGTATGGTGATAAGATTAACATGTTTCACCCCAAAACGGCATGAAATAATATAAAAAGGGGCAAGGAAAACTCACAAGATGTAGAATGCACTTAGATATTATAAGAGATTAAGATAGTTCTAATGATTTCTTCACGACTCAACCTATGATTTAGAATAACATATGATTCAAGAGTAACATGAATTAGGGTTTCATTTGGAATTTGAGGGTTTTTAATAACTAAATCAAATAAAATAAAATAAAGCAATAGATTATGTTTTGGTTCAATAAAGTTGGAGCAAATCAATTACAAGTAACAATAATTTAATTTATTGAGTTAATAAAGATAAATATATGTGTGAAAAGTAATATTAATTTAATAATTAATTGTTTTAAATTGATAAAGGTAATCAATTTTATACTTATTTTAAATGACCTTAAAATGATCTAATATTGGTTTATAAAGTTTTGAGCTTTTCTGTGATTTATTATAATGTCTTATACTATCAAGTCTTTAAAATAAAAATAAAGTATAATAGAAACTTATATTGTTTTATAAGGTTCAAGAATATTAAATGAAATTTTAAGGAATAACTTTATTAACTAATTATATATAACCAGTTAACTAAATAGATGAGTAATTATTTAAATAATTATTTGAATAATTATTTATTTAACTTATAGATTTATAATGGTTTAAAAAAATAATCAACATTTGAACCATAATAGGTTTATAACATTTAAATTACATAAAATAATTAATAATGTTTTTATGATCTTTGTTAACCTTTAGAAAGTAATTAAATTTAAAATCATAAGTTTTTAAAGCCTTTAAAATTAGTTTAATAACTTCTGAAATGTTTTAATTATCAACCTAATTTTTATTTAGATTTATTATTATAATAATAATTTTTTGAAATAAAAAAACATGTAAGAAAACAATTAAATAAAAAGTTGGTAGAGGCCCGGTTTGAACACGAGAAAGCCCAGGTGTGTTCAAAATTCCTCTTTGAACTATTTTAAACATTAATTGCTTAAATCTCCAAATTCACATGAACTCTAGATTCAAATTGAATTCAATTGAGCATCAATTCGAAAATGATAATGGAATCAAACTTAGGGTTTTTGTTCCCTAAATGAAACCGAGCGTGTGTATGTGTTTAATTACCTTGTTTGATATGGAATCGATGGTGAAGAGTAGAGAGTAAGGTTGTGACATAGAAGAGGTGATTTGAGGTGATTTTGTTAGGGATAACTCAATTACTTGAAGGGTAATCTTCTATGGATGATAAGCAACAAAAGCCCTCTAATAATTATAACCAATATAGCTCAAAAAGTGCTTTTCGAAAGAGTTGTAGGTCCAAACTGCAGAGAGAGGTCGTAGAATGATTTGTGTGCCTTGTAAATGAAATTGAGTGTCAATAGAGTTAAATCATATTGTTTCCAGTGTTTGCCCTCAATCATATAGCATTGATTTGATCGGTTACACTACGAACGAGTTAAAGTTTTGAATTGATTAATCGGTTTCAAGTACACACTCCTAATAAACAAAATAACTTCATTGGAATCGGTATAATGTTTGAAACAGGTGTAGGATAGTTAAAGACCATTTAATTGAGTTAATTCGATGTTTTGTTGAGGTTTGGTGGTTACCGGAGGCTTGGCTGGAGATGTGGCCGGAGATGTGGCCGGAGATGTGGCCGGAGGGTGCACGACGAGAGAGGGGGTTGGTTTGGGTTTTAGAACAAAATTACACATATGGTCCCTATGATTTATTAGCTTATCATTTTATGACCAAAACTTTTAATACAAGGTTTTAATAATTACATTTCCAACCCTATACTTTGCAAAATCCAAACTTTAAATGATATTTATATATTTATAAAAACATTATAAAAATATAGATGTTGCCAAATATTTATTATTTAATTGTTAAGATGGTTAATAATAATTGTCTTTATATATATATATTTATCTTTATTATTCTTTTAGATATTTTAAAAGTCTAATTTTTTATATATAATAATTAGGGTTCATAAATGATGTATAAAACCTCATAAGTTTACCATTAAACTTCATAAACTTCTATACTTTATAAGTTTTGTAGAAATTTTAGAATGTAATTATTTTCTTTATATTAACTCATAAAGAACAATTATGACTATATAAATTTATAATTCTTTACTTTATAGAGTATAAAAAGTTATTATAAACTGTTTACATTATTTAATAAATGGAAATTAAGTAAAGAAATTCTTAAGGTTAAACTACACTTCTAATTCATATGATTCATTAAAATATATAAAATAAATTTGATAATGAAACTTTCTTCGTATGAAAGTTCAATATGGGTTTGGGTTTTGGGTTTACAATTTAAAATTAGACGGATGTTACAATTTATGTGTATGAGTGCATGTACAAACAATTTACTTGGTCAATTTGTGAAATTACCAAGTGTAAGAAACATCTACGGATGAACATTATTGTTCTTCCGTAGATATCTTTCTTACAAGACATTCATCCGAAGATCTTCTACGGATGAATATGAGTTTACACTGACGAACAAACACCACATGAAGAAACTGAACTGAATACACCTTCGGAAGACAAAGTTTCTTTAGAAGAACACAATAGCTTTAGAAGACAAAGTTGCTTCGGAAGAACAAAGTGGCTTCGAAAGAACACAGTAGTTGTAGAAGACAAAAGTAGCTGCGAAAGACCAAACACTTGGACTTCTATCATACAAGTGGTTCAAGTCAACAAGTCAATCACGGACTCCAAGAGATTCGTTGTTTTGTTAACATAAACACGTGTGTCTATAAATATGAGTCCTAGGTTTCACATCAAAATACAGAAGTGATGGCGACAAAAACACCATCACATCGTTTCACACGATCAATACAAACCCTAGAAGCTGTCACATCAACACACCAAAAATCATAAACACAATCATATCATAAAATTTTGTTAGCAATTATTTGATTCTTTGTAATCATTAACCAGTTTTAATGAATTACGTTTGATTCAAGACATTATTCTTTGCATATTGATTGATATTGTTCGAGTATTTATTGTTTATATTCTCTAGCGTCGATATTTATTAATTAATCAATTAAACAACAATTAATGGTAATTCGACGATCATTAATTTGAAACCAATCTAACACTTTTAATTCCTGACTTTGATCCTTGGATTCACAGGTGGTATCAGAGCCAAGTGCTCATTGATCTAGATCAATTGATCTATTGGTGTTAGAATTGTTTAATTGAATATATCTATCAATTTTCTAAATAGATCTATAGTTTTTAAGCAAAAGTAAATTGGTGTGTAGATTTATAATTCAATAAATCATGATTTGTCTTTCAGAAAGTATTGTTTATTGCTCGGTTAACATTGATCTATATTCAAACTAATTGAACCATAGATCTGTGTTATTGGCTCACTTTTATTAACTTGTTCATAAGAAACTTTTTTTTAGTTAAAACTTCAATATTTGACTAAAATGAGTAGCTTTGTTGGTAGATCATCGTACCAGCCTCCAAAGTTAGAAACAAAAGCGGACTTTAAGTCCTGGAAGATCAAGTTCAGGAATCATGTGAACTACACTGATTCTGACTTATGGTATCAATAACTGAAGGTCCTATATTCCACCCACCCTTGGGCCAGGTTATAATGACAAAAATCAACCCATAAGTACAAAAGGTCTGTCACCTGATGATGTTAAAAATGTTATAGTTCATATTAGAGCATATAGTTTGCTCAGTATGGCTTTACCTGAAGAAATACTAATCAGGTGTGAGAATTATAAAACAACAAATTCTTTACGGAAGACACTTCATACTCTTTGTGAATGGAGTGATGAAATCAGAAGCATTAGGAAGGACACACTTCGCTCACAATATGAAACAATTAACGGTGAATCAATTCCTTAACAACTTCATAGGTTTATGCAATTGGTAACCGAGATGAACATCATGGATTTGAAATATACAAATGAGGAATTAAATAAAAAGATGCTCCATACTTTCCCTGAAAGTTAGAAACAAACTGTGTCTATTTTCAAGAACACCATTGATCTCAAAGCAACTGGCTTAGATACATTGTTAGCTAAAATTGAGGCCTTTGAAATGGATGAAAAATCAAGAAACAAGAGTGTAAGAACATATGTCACACTTATCATTTTAAAGAAACCAAAAGTGCTCGAAGTCCTTTAATTTCTAACAATGATAGTGACAACTCTTGTACTTGAGTGAAGATGAAGAAGATTAAGCTTTTATGCATTAAAACCTTCAAAGAAATCTTCTCAAAGTAAAACAGGAAAAGAAAAAGGAAGACCTGATGATAGATCAGGAGCATTTACATCAGCAGCAAATTCTTTTACAAACAACAACCAAGCAGAGTCCATCACTGTGATTTTGGATTTTGAAGAACAAAAAGCAACATTTGCAACTTTTAGTTCAAGTTTTCAAGCCTACTTGGCAAGCACATTAACATCTGCAAATATCTGCCAACAAGACTTGGAAGAATTACATCCAGATGTAGTTGAGGAGATGGATTTGTAGATATTGCTTATAGAGGCAAACAATACTTGAGACGAAACAAAAATTTGGCTACAGCAAGGAAAATATAAAATATTGGTGTTGATAAGTCAAAGGTAAGATGTTTCAAATACAATCTCCATAGGCACTTCTCAAGAGAATGTAATCAACAATCAAATCCTGACATGAGACAACAGCAGTAACATCAGCCTCATCAACATCAATCTCATCAAATAACCACATCTCAGAGATCTTATAGACAACCTCACTAACCAACTCATCCCCACCAGCCACAAATGCATCAATAGGACCTAGTAATTCTAAAGAAACTGGGTTGATTATTCTCCAAGATGGAACTTGTGATTAGAGCATGTATGAGAAGGAGGTTTTGGAAGAAAATCAAGCTTTAATGGCCCACATGGAGAACAATGTTCCACCTATGACTAGAGAGGTAAGAGATCGATTGCGTTTATCAATGTGTGTGTTAAGGAAGTTGAAAGATATAGAGTCCATGCTCAACAACTGGTTGATAAAGTAAAGGAGATAATGATTTGAATGAATCTCATGTAAAATAACATAAATTATATCAATTTAAAATTAACTCTTTACAAAAAGATTTAAATAAATTTGTTTACGAAAATTACAGCTTAAAAGCCCAAGTTGAGCATCTAACCACTTCCTTGACTAAATCCATGGCTGATCATGCATTAATTGAAGTGAAACTTCAGAAGTTTCAACTTTCATCTAAACAATATGAGAAATTATTGAATTCTCATATTGAATCAAAGAACAGTTATGGGTTGGGATATAATGCTCTTGTACCTCCTCTGAATGATAACTATACAACTTTACCTGAATCAATGACAAATAGCTTGTCAAATCATTTTGTGCCATGCACCAAATTTGAAACAAACAAAATGAATCTGAATTTGACTTTGATGGATGTGCAAAGTCAATGTTATATAGTTATCATTCAGATTCAATGTTATTAACTTGTTCAGTACTTTAGCAAACAAAGTTGGCATATCCTCCAAAGCAAAGAAACATGTTGAAGACTATTTGCAAGAGAATAGCTTAGCTAAATGAAGGTCTTCAAGTATTTCATTAGCAACAAATATCTTCACTGAGGTGATTGAGAAGTGTACATCTACCGAAGTACAAAAATCTTCCTTACAAACAGAAAAAAGCAAGTATCAGCAGAACTTCTCCGGAACAACAAACATCCTTTAGTAGCACATCTGCGGAAAAACAAATGCACTGAATCAATGGCAACTTTAGCAAACAAAGTTGACATATCCTCCAAAGCAAAGAAACATGTTGAAGAATATTTGCAAGAGAATAGCTCAGCTAAATGAAGGTCTTCAAGTATTTCATCAGTAACAAATATCTTCAACTAAGGTGATGAGAAGTGTACATCTACTGAAGTACACAAATCTTCCTTACAAACAGAAAAGAAACAAGTATCAGCAGAACTTCTCCGGAACAACCAAACATCCTTTAGTAGCACATCTGCGGAAAAACAAATGCACCGAATCAGTAAATGATTTGCGGAAGGCAAAAGAATAACCAACAAAAAAAACAACTCAAAAAGATGTGATCTCAAAACAACAAACTTCAGATGATATACATGAACCTTTTGACATCATGTCAGGAAAAGAAAAGGAGTCAACTTCAACAAAGTTTGAGAAGTAACTGAAGACTCAAAGATAGCAAAAGAAGAAGAAATTGATTGAGTCTGATAATGAGTCAGAAGAAGTGTATTGCAAATGGTGTGACAAGAAAATTACAAGACTAAAGACTGTTACTTCAATAGCTATTGCTCCATCTGCAATATGAAAAATCACATGACTTCAGATTGTTACTTCAACAAACATTATGCTATTTATAACAAAAATAACCATTCCACTCAGGAATGTTATTTTAACAAGAAGAACAAGACAAAGTGCAAAAAAAAGAAACAACTGAGAAGAATGAATCAGAATCTCAATCAAGTGAAGATAAAAAAGATTCAAGATTAAAGAAACAACAAAAAAAAACAAAAGGTGACAAAACTACAAGAGAAATCATTAGTTGATAGTGAACCTTAAAGAGAAATCAACCTCAACACAAATCAAAGACTCCTCAACAATAAAGACACCTCATAAAAAGGTGGATTTGGACAATAAGCAGTCAAATGCTAAAGATACTTTCTTGATAATTTTGAAAAAGGAACTCATGTTCCCATTCAAAATTAAAGGATGATGAAACCTTCAACAATCAAGATTATCATCAAAGTCAAAACAACCAACAAAGAAAGAGAAGATACTTGAGGAAGTGTTTGAAAAATCAAAACGAAATTCCACAGTTCATTATCAACAGAATCATCCTCATCACAAACAACATATAATGAATCAATTGAATCTAAAAGTAACACTGAATCTTTAAGATTCATTCATGAGGAAGTTAAATTTTTGACTCCACGATCACCTAAGATCAATAAGACTTGGGTTTCCAAATCCAAGTGATTTGTTTAATTATGCAGGAACAATCTTGGAGAGCTGACAACAAGTGGTATGTCAACAGTGGTTGTTCTAGACATATGACAGGAAACTGTTCTCTTATCCATGATTTCAAACATAAAAATGCTTCTTATGTGGAATTTGGTGGGGATAAGAAGGGAGGCAAAATACTGGTGAAGGAATGGTAACTAATGGTGTGCTTAAATTTGAGAAAGTAAATTATTGTGAAAATTTGCAATATATTTATTGAGTGTGTCACAAATTTGTGATCAAAATTATACCACCTTATTTGATAACACTAATTGTTACATTCTTAAGCCAACTTTTATAGTTCCAGAAGATTGGATCCTTCTTAAAGCATCAAGAAAAGGAAACACATATGTTTTGGATATGACCAATACAACACTCATAAACAATGGAACATGCCTGCTATCTAAGTCATTAGAAGATGAATCTCAGTTGTGGCATAGAGGGCTTGTTCATTCCAACTTGAAGAACATAAATAAATTGATGAAAAATAACTTAGTCATTGTTTTGCCAACGAAAGAATTTTCTTGTTCAAACTATTATCCTTCATGTTATAAAGGAAAACAACATAGGGTGTCACATAAATCCAAAATTATCAATACAAACAAAACACCACTCAAATTGATTCACATGGATCTTTTTGGTCCAACTAATGTGATGAGCATTGCAAAAAGACAATATTGTTTAATAGTTGTGGATGATTTTACTAGATTCACATGGGTCTTTTTCTTAAAACAAAAAATGAAATAACAGAAACATTAATGGAGTTTGTCACAAAGATTGAGAATCAACTTGATTCAAAAGTTAAAATTTTTAAGAGTGACAATGGGACTAAATTTGTTAACACTACTTAGATTCATTTGCAGGAATAAAAGCATTGCAAGGAATTCAATGAATCAAGAACTCCACAAAAAATGGAGTTGCTGAAAGAAGAAACAAAACTCTCATTGAAGCATTAAGAACAATGCTAGCTGATTCAATATTTTCAATAACGTTTTGGGCTGAAGTAGTGAACATAGCATGCATGTTCAAAACAGGACATTAATTGTTAAAGAACAAAAAAACACTTATGAGCTTTTATCTAAAATAAAACCTTACATAGGATATCTTAGAGCTTTTGGGTGTCATGTATCTGTTTTAAACACAAAAGAACTATTGGGAAAATTTTCAGAGAAAGCATATGATGGTTTCTTTGTTGGATATTCTTCAACATCTACCTCATATATGATTTACATTCCACAACAAAACATTGTGGAAGAAACTCCTAATGTGTCTTTTGATGAATCCTTATTCCCTAAATCTGTAAAAGGATTATCATGGTTGTTTGATATAGATGCACTCACAAACTCATTTAACTCTAGTTATTTGAATGCTGCAGGTACTAAGGATACATGCTATCCATTTGTTCCTTCAAACATGAATGAAGTGTCATTATCTATTGACCCTCCAAGAATACAAATTTCTAGTATCATGGAACAAGATATACCAACCAATGTCAATAATACAGCACAAGACCAAGCAAATGGATCTACATCCTTAGATGCAAACACTTCATCAGCAACTGCTGACTCTGCATTGGCAAATGAGTGTCCTACATCCGGAGATGTGAAATTTAGATCAAATGATGTTCCATTCACATCAGTAGATGTTCCACATACTAGAGATTGTTTATTTCAATCCAAAGAGTCATTGTCAGCAAATCAACAAAATATATCCATAGATGTTCCTGTAACTCCTGCGGAAGCACGAAATACATCCGTAGATGTTCCTGTAACTCCTGCAGATGGTACTCACAATGCAGCTGATGTTCAACTTGAAAATCATTCAGCTTTCAATGATGAGGAATTTGATGCTTCATAAATGCATCATCTCAGCTAATTATCTACATTAATGGATATGACTAACTTGGAATCATCTATTCTAGTTGGGTCCATTCCAACAATAGGAATTCATAAGACTCATTCAATAAATAACATCATTGGAGATCTCAATGAAAGAACTACAAGAAGCCAATGGGGAGCTAAAAACATATGTTTTTTCACTTATTTTCTTTCATAAGTGGTTCCTTCAAACATTACAGCTGCACTAAATGATAATAGCTGGATTGAAGCCATGTAAGAAGAACTTCAACAATTCAGAAAACAAAAGGTCTGGAATCTAGTAGATCTTCCTGAAGGCCAACATCCAATTGGCACAAGGTGGTTATTAAAAAATTAGATGACAAAGGTATCATTATGTGAAACAAAGCTAGGCTAATTGCTCAAGGATGTACTCAAGAAGAAGGGATAGACTATGATGAAGTTTTTGCACCAGTTGCAAGAATTGAAGCCATCATAGTATTCCTAGCCTATGCTTCATATAAGAAGTTGCAGGATCGGTTTTGATACTCATCACAAGTTTTCTCTCAAACTCACTAACCAACACTCAAGAAGCCGAGTTCTTCTAAGAGTTGATGATAATATACTAAGTAACACAAGAAAAACACCAGAGAATAATTTTCAAGATACTTGTATATATTATTTCTAAACTCAAAGTTTACAAGACTCTTACAAGCTTACTACAAGAGTTACAATGAGAAACTATATATACTATTATCTACAGCCGGATATACTTTCATACCAGCTAGAATCCTCTAACTAAAGCAGATTCTACAAAGCTATAGTTTAAGGTATCTTAGATAATGTCTTATCTAAGATATGGTAGTCATGACATGTCCATGACTTACCTTTTGTCACCAACTAAAATTGGCAACATGTACTACATCTAAAGGTGAACATTAGAATAAAGTATGGTCAACTACATGGCTTTTTGGGAAAACACCATGAAGTATCAGAGGTCTGCAGTGAAGTGTCAGAGACTATACTTATGTCCACTGGTTCATAGTAGCATCTTTTGAAGGTTAATTGGCTTCAGAAGAACAAGTTTTTCCGAAGCCCTTTATACTTCAGAAGAGGCTGCTTCTTTCATGGCTTGGGGGCTTCTACTTCAGTAGTCGTTGTCTTTAAATTCTTCTAAGTCTTAAACTTCGGAAGAGAAGACTTTGTATTTTGAAGTTGGAGCTTTTCCTTCGGAAGTTGATTCTGCACTTTGTTTTCGGAAGAACTCCATATCCTTCGGAAGTTCTATACTTAGCTTTGGAAGTCCTTTAAAAGTTGTACCAAAAATAGTCTAAGTGTTTGGTTTTTGGTTGAACCAGCCTTCTTCTTGATCCAACAAACTCCCCTAGGCTGATGCTACTAAAACCTCACTTGTTTCTGCTTCTCAAACTTTCAACACCAGCGAAACAAGATACTTATTATTTGTTTGTTCTTCCTAGAAGTGGTGGGGAGAAGTTTGTACAAATCATTCATAGACAGGAGATTTAGTCTGTCACTGTGAAGGATATGTACCCTCTGCCGGTCCCTCTGAAGAGAGTTAGTTGACGAGAGTTATAGTCATACTCCCATATAACTATTGTTTCAATTTAGGGCCTTCCACCATCTGTAGAAATGCCTTGCCTTTAGTGATTGACCTTTCCTTGTCTTCCTTCATTCACAACTTCAACTCCTCTTTAATCTCGGCTTTTGTAGTTGGCTCCAAAAGATGAAGACTACTTAGATGATTTCTGATGTGAGTAGTTATTTCGGAGTTGGAGGGATTGGAGAATGGCTTCTTTGCTAACTCAACAATATCGTATCTTCTAGAGCTGTTGCTCTCTCCATTCTCTCTTTCCACAACAAAGTTGTGAGAGGCTTCATCGAACCTCCACTGAATAATTTTCCTTCTAGGAACTAAGGGCTGACTAGGAACCTTGTCCCCTTTCTTTGTATCTAGTAAAGTCACCAGCTTTCTTCTTAGCTTCATCTCTTTATCATTTAGTGAGTCATATTTGAGGCCAAGGAGTTTAACAGCCTGGTCCAATGTTCCTTTGATAGATCAAGAAATTCTCTTGTGAGGGAACAATGGGATCATCAATATATGTAACTTGATAGAATCCTTCTCACAAGATATGTCACTCAAGGTTATGCATTTGTTGAGCTTCATCTTTGATCACTTAAACTCTAAAGGAGAGATGTCTAGAAGGCTGAAGGGATGGTCTGCTGATGGTTGTTGGTAGGTAATGGAGTTTGGGTTCTGGGTAAGGTTTTAGGTTGAAGGATGATTAGTTGAGGAGGTTGTTGTGATGAGATAGGTATGGTGGTTAGTGTAGGTTTAGGGGTGTAAGGTTGGAAATGGGCTCAGTTTAGATAGGGAAAGGAAATGGGAGGTTGAAGTTGAGGTTGGGGTTGAGTTTGGGTTGTAGGTTGGAGTTGATGTGTTGGTTTAAAGATCATCCCCTATACCCTTCTGTACATCTCTTTCCTCTTTTCCAAACAAATGTCAGCCTTGATGTCTGACATGTCGCTGGAGTGTCTTTTCAGACATAGGTCCCACCTGCCTACTAGAAAAGCCATGAGCCCAAAGATAATCCTTCATCTAGGATTTCTCACCTATGTTCTTGGTGTCACTGACCCCAACTTCTTTTTCCTTTTTCTTCTTCTCCCTCATCTTCTCTCTCGCAACTTTCTTCCCCTCTTTCTCTTGTTTTCTTCCTCTCTTTCTCCAGTTGACCATACTGTTGTTGAAGAGCCATAGGATCATGTCAGTATCATATGGAGATACTTGAAGAGAGAAACCCCTGGAGTTTAGAAAAGATAACCTTTCCTCCCTGAGCTGCAGATCAGCTTCCCTCTTTTCCTTTTCTCTTTCCTCTTCTAAGGCCAACGTTGATGCTTCCTCTCTTTGTTCAATCTGTAGCATGGTTGCCTTTTCAAGTTCTACTAACTCCTCTAGTGGTAGCAGGAGTATATCTTCACTAACAGCTCCGAGCTTGATGAGCCTGTCAATGATCTCCACCCTTTTCTTGTTGTTGACTACCTCCTGGTTGGCTGCAACTGCTTTGGAACTAACAGCTAGCAACTTCCCAGTGGGAGTCTTTATTTTATTTTGAGCTTCTCAATCCTCTCATCCTCTTGAAGTTCTTCTGCAGTCATTTTCTTCTTGCCTTTATCATCTTTGGAAGTGATAGATTTGGGTGGTTATGGATAGAGGGTTCAGGTTGAGACATGGGGATGGAGATAGTGAATTGTTCTGAGCTAGGGGTCGGTTGAGAAAGTCCTTACTATTCACCTCAGATGCCAGCTCTCTAGTATTGCATATGTGATGATTAGATCCTCGGACAAGGAGAACAAACTTTCTGTAGCTTCCATCTCAGCTTCGGAAGATTTAACTTGTTCTTTCGAGGCTTTGACTTCAGCTTCGAAAGTTTGAGGGAATGCACTATTTGTCCAGCTGTTTCAGTTGTGAGGCATCAGTCCTTATTTCCCCCTTGAAATGAATCTTAGGTTCCATTTGGATCTTAGGTTAACCAACTTCTTCCACACTGATAGAAGGTGCACTTAACCTCTGAAGCTCTTCAGCTCCAAAGTATATCATAGTCGCATCAGGGCTAGGTGATCTAAAGAAGATCTCACTAGAACTTGGAGAAGATCTTGTTAAGATATTTGAGCATCTTTTGGTCCATTTGTAGGACAATTTGGGGATGCTTAGGAAAGACAGTGCTGTGAGAGCTGAATATTTAGCAGAGAGGATGTTAAAGCTTGGATCAATGGATCTTTTGTTTTTTGTCTCTACACACTTGGGGTTGGAGTACATCAGTGTTAAAGCATCAAACAATCCTTTAGCTGTCTTGCAATTCTCAAACCCTACCATAATGGAGTTGGGAATTTCTGTCATCAGAACAATTATTGCCTTTTCATTAATGTCTATCTGCTTGAGGTCTTCTTCAGAGTAGTCCTCCACTTCCTTCTCTATCATGGCACCACCACCAGTAGGTGAAGCCACCTTTGTCTTGTAGGGACCATGGGTAATGGATTTCCACATGCAACTGTCTTGATATCTGATGAACCCTTCTATATGTCTACTCCATTGTCTAAAGTTCTCTGGGGTGATGATGGGTGCTTTAGTCATCGTCCCCATTTCACATTCAGATTTCTGGTTAATGACCATGTTTTGAGTGTAGTAAAAGAGTTAGTGACAAGAGGTTGATTAGGATGGTTAGATCACACAATCAAGAGCTTAAGAAGCTCTGATACCAATTGTAGGATCGGTTTTGATACTCAACACAGTATTTCTCTCAAACTCATAACAAACACTCAGAAGCAGAATTCTTCTAAGAGTTGATGTAATATACTAAACAAGAAAAACCAAGAGAATAGTTTTCAAGATACTTGTTATATATTATTTCTCAACTCAAAGTTTACAAGACTCTTACAAGCTTACTACAAGAGTTACAATAAGAAACTATATATACTACTATCTACAGCTGGATATACTTTGATACCAGTTGGAATCCTCTAAAATATGGTATCTTAGATAATGTCTTATACTTTAAGGTATCTAAGATAATGTCTTATCTAAAATATGGTAGTCATGACATGTTCATGACTTACCTTTTATCACCAACTAAAGTTGGCAACTTGTACTAACATATAAAGGTGAATAGTGGAATAAAGTATGGTCAACTACATGGCCTTTTGGGAAAATGCCATGAAGTATCAGATGTCTACAGCGGAGTGTCAGAGACCATACTTATGTCCACTGGTTCATAGCAGCATCTTTCGAAGGTTAATTGGCTTGGGAAGAACAAGTTCTTCCGAAGCCTTTTATACTTTGGAAGAGGCTGCTTCTTCTATGGCTTGGGGACTTCTACTTTGGAAGTCATTATCTTTGAATTCTTCTACATCTTGAACTTTGGAAGAGAAGACTTTGTCTTCAAAAGTTGGAGCTTTTCCTTCGGAAGTTGATTCTGCACTTTTTTCAGAAGAACTCTATATTCTTCTGAAGTTCCATACTTAGCTTCGGAAGTCCACTACAAGTTGTACCAAAAATAGTCTAAGTGTTTGATTTTGGTTGCACCAGCCTTCTTCTTGATCCAACATAAGTTTACTGTTTATCAAATAGAAGTGAAGTGTGCTTTTTATATGGGAAAATTGATGAAAACGTGTATATAGCTCAACCTCCAGGTTATGAAGTTCCTGATTACCAACATAAAGTATACAAGATTGACAAATTTTTGTATGGTATTCACTAGGCACTAAGAAAATAGTATGAAACATTATCATCTTTCTTCCTCAAGAATGATACAAAAGAAGAACTATTGATCAGACTCTCTTTCTCAAACATGATTATTTGGACCTCTTAATTATTCAAATATATGTAGATGACATTAATTTTAGATCAAAAAACTAGAGACTATGTGAAAGCTTTGAAGAGTTGATGAAATCTCAGTTTCCAATGAGCTCAATGGGAGAATTAACTTTCTTTTTTAGACTACAAGTTCATTAGAAAACAGGAGGCATATTCATCAATCAAGAAAAGTATATTCATCAAATATTGAAGAAGTACAATTTTGCTGATACATCTTCATGCAAAAAACCTGCTTCAACAATTGACAAAATTGTACCTAATTCTACAGGAAATCTATTGATCAAAGATTATATAGATCAATAATAGAATCTCTTATGTATTTAACTACCAGCAGACCTAACATAATGTTTATTGTATTTGTTTGTGCTAGGTACCAATCAGATCCAAAAGAATCCCATCTGAATGCTATGAAGAGGATTTTTAGATTTTTCAAAAGGAAATCAGCCCTTGGTCTATGGTATCTAAAAGATGGAGACTTCTCTTATTCAGACAGTGACTACAGAGGATGCAACAATAATAGAAAATCCACAACTGGTGGATGTCAATTTTTAGGATGAAAGCTTGTTTCATGGTAGTGCAAAAACCAAACAAATGTATCTGTATCCACAACTGAGGTTGAGTACATAGCTGCTTCAGCTGGTTGCTCTCAAGTCCTTGGTTGCAAAACCAATTACTTGATTATGGTTACAATTTCCATCAAACTCCAATCTATATTGACAATTCAACTGCTATGTTTATCACTGCTAATCCAGTTTAACATAGTAAAACAAAGCATATTGAAATCAGATATCATTTTCTAAGAGCTTGCTCCGAAAAGGGGTTAATCAAGTTAGTCAAAGTGGATACAACAAATCAGCTTGCTGATCTATTCACTAAGGCCTTTGATTCAGTTAGATTAATTTTTTAATTGAGACTTTGGGCATGATTAACTTGGATTAAGCAACATTACCAAAGAAAAGCATGTGTCAGTCTTATTTCTACATGACATATGTTTTGGGAAATGATAGTACACTGTGCCTTTGCTTGCTTCTGGAGTTCTTAAATGTCCTTAAAAATAGATCAAAAAGTTCTTTGATATGTAAGTAGATTCAACTAGAGTGAAGATTATACTAAGAACATGCTTAACATAATGAAAAGGTGAATGTTTGTGAGAAACTTTATTTTAAGGATCAAGCAAGTAAGTCTTATCCTGATATGATCAACTCATTCATCTAAGCACACTACGTAAAACACTTTATAACTTTTTCAAATCATATTCCCTTTGTTTTGTGTGAACAAAGACCTGGGTATATGAACACAATGAGATACATATGTATTCAACTGGTGAAAAGATCATGATCCTCATCATCCCTTTGTTTTGTGTAAACAAAGACCTGGTTAAAGGCACCTCTGTTTTACGTAAGTAAAGACATGGTCACCTGATGATGATCATATCTAACCTCTCAATCGGGTCACATTTCAACAATCAACTCAATCAGGAAGAAGTTTAGTGTCATAATATGATCCCATTATATGGTTTATATGCATGTTCATAAATTTAATTCAATTTTGTTACTTTTAGTTTATTTGTTATGGATAATCTTTAGATAGTCATGTGCCTTTCATGCTATTCTTCTACATAAATCTATGACAAATGCAACATCTTATCATTAATCACAAATTTAGGAGGAGTAGTTAATGCATGAAAACATAAAATTTGAATTTTGTTCAAAAATCAAAGAAGGAATTGGAGCTGAGCACTAACTTGGCTACAGGATACATAAAGTTTATCAAAATATAAATCTTCTTATGCACAAATTGTCATCAAAACATAATCAACAAGGTCCAATAGCAATAAATGGTTCTATCAGTTGATTAGGACCATACAATCAAAGAAGTTTCAATTTTACATTTTTAGCATCAGTAGAAGCTACATTATAGTTTCCTGTTCAATAGATGCTACAGTGCGAAAAAAGAATATGACCATCCATAGATTGGTAACCTACGAATATGGTGTAATTAAAAGAATAATATTTCCATAGACTGGTAATCTATGGAAATTCAAATTATACTTCATCAAAAATCAGTTTTTAATTCTAAGGCATTTGTAGATGATCTACGGAAGAACTAAAATGCGCGGAAACAATAAAATTGGTAATAAGGATAGGGTCCTACCTCATTTAATAAATGAAATTAATATTTCTGAGGGAGTATAAATGAAGTTTTTGACTTGTCATTTCTATTCACTTTTTCAAAACATCTTTTTCAATCTAGAAAAACATTTAGATAAACCCCCGTCTGAAAATATTAAAAAATTACCAATAACCTTTAAACCTTGTCTGATTCTTAATCTCTGTTCATTACAAGTTCAATAAGATCAAGGTAAAACATATCATAATCCGAAATTATGAACTGACTGATTCATCATTTCTTTCTCGAAACTCTTCGTATTCTTAGGGTGATGATTTTGTTCTAACATAGTTTTCTTCATTCTTATGAACAAATGGTTAATCGTTTCGCAAGAAGCACAATGTATGTGCATTCATAAATCTTGACAACCCTGTAGCAGAAGGATGTCAAGATATCATCAGATACCTACGATGATCCAGGCTTTTCAATGCGTTATTAGCAGAGCCAGTGATTCATCAAGCACACATAGTTGATTTCTAGAATTTAGCTCGAATAGAACAAGTTGGAGAATCTGAATTAATAGCTGTAGAAATCAATAATGAAAGGATGAGAGTTGATGAACAAACTAATAGAACGGCACTTGAGTTGGGAGAACAAGAAGTTGGTCACCCAAACGTATTTGAGAATGAATACATAGAGAAAGTGTTTTATTTGATGGGATATGGTGGTGACTTTGACAAGGGTGAGATAAAGAAAGGGAGACTGGGCTTGATAGATTCTCAAGCCATACAGATTCTTATGTCATACGTATTTAAAGTGCATCTCAAACAGGAAGTCTGGGCTTGATAGATTCTCAAGGAACATTTCATCTAGCATTATTGGCATTTTTGAGGGAAGGACATACAACTACTCAAAGCACATTTTCAGTTGTTTGTGTGACCACATCAAAGTATAAAAGGCTGATATAATGTATTTGTTTCCAGGGTTCTTGCAATTAATCATCAATGCTAATCTACCTGGAATAGGTAGAGATGGTGATGTGTTTGTTTAGGCCCATCTCAAAAGATCTGTACTGAATAAGATCAGTGGAAAGTATGAAGGAGAAGACATGCCTATGTTTGCATATGTGGCTGATCCTTATGCCAACATACCCCAAGAGCTGGTGTAGGAAGACCAGCAAGATCAATCACCTGCTGATACTAAGGAAGCCTCAATTTCACCTCATTAATCACCTATACACCACCATCAATTATCTCCACAACACAAATCACCAGCCAGTCAAAACACCCTGCCCATCTAACCAATTCAACATGAACTATCCATACAACACAAATCACCAGCCAGTCAAAACACCCAACAAATCTTTCCAATTAAAAATCAATCACCTACTCATCAGCAACATGAAACTCCTCAACATCAATCTCCTGAGAGTGTTCATACAGAGCCTGTCTCAGGTACTCAGTCTCAAAATTCAGTTCACATGGGTGAGACTGAGTTGGTGTCTTAATCTAGCACCATTCCACTCTTAATCACCAACTCACAAACCCCAGTGTTGTCTAATCACACTGAACCAACATCTCCAATCCTTGATCTTCATCAACAACTACAACAACCTCATAAAGACAAAACAGATCAAGTAGCTAAGTCTATTTCAAGCTTAACAAGTATAGCTCCTGCTGTAGGCAATGAGGTTGAGATTGCTGATCAACATCAAGAAGGTGAAGATGAAGCTAACTATGTTGATGTTATAGCCTATCATGAAGATGACCTAGAAGATGATGATATCCCTGTGAGTAAAAGCTACTTGGTTTCTAAGTAAAACAAACTTGTAATCAAGTTAAACAAAAGGAAGGAAATAATACAAGAGTTAAAGGGATTGATAAAAGAAAAGGATGAATAGTTGATAAACAAGAAGCATCATTGAACAAATTAAGAGAAAATGCTCAAACCAACAATGAGGTAATTGATGCATTACATGAGTTGGTTGAAGAACTTAAAGATTCTGTGAAGCATGAGAAGACTAAAAAGGAGAAACTTATGTTGGAAGGTGAAAAAGCATACAATTCTCTCACTGCTCAGTCTATTTTGTTGAAAAAGAAAGATGGACAAATTGATGAGCTCAAGATGAAAATTTGTACATTTGAATTGAATACTACTACATCAAAAAAATTAAAGGATCTTCTAAAGCTCAAAGCCAATCATTCTATATTCCAAAAAGAGGAAGTATTTGGGGTCTTTTAAGAAATAAGTAATTAAGGTCGAAGACTCTCCTAAACGGTCAAGATCCATGTCTCCTGAACACACTCCTTTAGTAGATTTATCTACTATGAAGGATATTACTCATAAGGAAACTAAGAGTGATATTGAATGGGATGAGCTTACTAAATATGAGTCTCCCAAAGAACAAAAAGAATCAAAGGATGATGACCTACTATCCACTAAAGACATATTGGAAGAGAGGCCTGAATCAACTATGTTTATGAAACTGATCAATCATGGTTTTCCCTATGACATGGTTGAAAGAATGAACATACCAGAAATAAAGGAAGCACTAAAGGAATTTGAGCTGGCCAGCTTCATGATCCCAGATTACAATTATGAAAAAATCACAACCTTCCAATCAATTCAAAGAATAAAGAAAGAGCTAGGCCATTATGATACATCCAAGCTGTATAACCCCGAAAAGTCAAAATGAGTCATTGAGGATAACAGGCTTAATTAATGGGTATTTAATAAAGGAAGGAAATGGGTTATGGGCTAAATTAGGCTTATGGGCAAGAGCCAAAGTGATTTAGGGCCCATAATCAGCCCTTAAACCCACCTAATCAGCCACCATCTTCCTCATTTGAACCCTAGCAACCAAAATTCATAGAGAGAGAAAGTAAAGAGAGAAGGTGAAGAAAACTCAAGATTTGGAGCTTCAAAGGTTAAGGGATTGAAGATCTGAACAATTGAACATCAGACCATAAGAAAGGAGAAAGAAATCCAAGTAAGAATCGACCTTTAAACCCTTCTGTAGATCAAACCTGGATTCTAGGGTTTTGGGTTTTGAAAAGTTTCAAAGAATATATAAAGGTCACATTTTTACTTATGAAAACATGTAAAAAGCATAGATATAGCCTCATGGATGATAAACTAAGAGATTGGACGTAAGAAGTTGTGATTTTGGGTTAAAAACGGGCTTGTTTGTAATTTTTATGTGATTTGCGAAACTGTCTATGCATCCAACGAAACTGCATATTCAAGCTGCGAAACTGTGGGTATTGTGCGAAACTATAGTTTCATAGAAAATTTCACAGCCATGGAATTCCAACGAAAGTTGGGCGTAACTGTCAATGAAACTGGCAGCGAAACTGGCAACGAAACTGCCAGCGAAACTGCTAATCTGGCAACAAAATTAGCAGTGAATTTAAGCAAAAATTAACCCCTTTAAGTGTTAACTTATCTGCAGGCTGTGTAGTGTGATCCTAGCCTACTAATCTTAGTTTAGAGGTTACTCTCAGTATCCTGGTGAGTTCTAGATCCCTTTATTTGTAAGTTTTCCATGTTTTGGGGTTATTATGCATACTAAATATAAGTTTTTAAATATACATTTTGCCCCTTGGACCCACTTGGGGCTGCTGGCCCAAGGACCGCGCTATCATGGGCTGCCGTCCCCGAACCCTCGCTATCCCGCAGAGGGTCGGTTATGTTTTATAATGACTAGTACTTGGCATGTTGTGTACTTATTAAGTTAAGTATTATATAATAAAGTGAAAGACAATATTAATGAAAAGTGAAACATAATGAATGTTACCCCCGGGCCCGTTTGATGATGAAAAGTCTTGAAAGCACTATGATAGACTACACTTACGTGAGTCTGATTTATGAGGATTGATCCGTATTCATGAGTGGGGTATGTGCTTTGTAGTGTGGATCAACTGTCTGGGGTTAGCTACCATGATGATGTCTATCGATAGGGATCGGCATTCGTTTTCGATCAACATGGAGCTCTTGCTTTGTGCAATCTCATTTATGATAAAAATGAAAGATAATAAAAGAATGAAAGATAATGAACATGCTTATTATGATGCAAGAAATGTTATGTATTATGATGGATAAGTGGTCATTATATGAAGGATAAAGTTTATATTTTTCTTATTTACCTGAACTAGAACTCACTCAGCAAAGCTGACTTTTATGCATAATAATTGGCATGTGAATGATGTTGCTGAGGATGGCACAAGGTGGGAAGCTACTTGGATGGCAGTGGATGGCATTTCTGATTATAAAATATTTTATTGTAATTTAAGAACAAGTACTATTTTTTATTTACAATTGAAGGACAAATGTATGAGTACAATATGGTTTCCAAGTTTTAAATGAATGTCTATTTATTTCCGCTGCAATTTATGCTATGATTAACCAACTGTGAGGTTTCTTGGGAACGGGGCCTTACAAGTTGGTATCAAAGCCAAAGTTTATGAGAATTGGGTAAGTAGTTTTGAAAACCTAAACTTAAACTGAAAATGGAACCAAATGAAGGATGCCAATCCAAGTAGCTATATGCCATCAGGTAAAAGTTTCCAAGTAAAACTGGGATTATGTGCATGTGCTATGTGTTCTATGTGCTTTTAGATTTGAATACTGACATGTGTTAGGATAGTGATTGCTTGGGATAGGAGGGTAAGGTAAGTAGTTAATCACACTTGGCCACTGTAATTAAGGACTTACCGTACCTATAATGATCTGAGCAATTATCTTGAATAACCATTTTGGTGTTTGAATCTTATAGGAATTAGTCATGGCTGGTAGAAAACCAGGGAAGGCAACCCGAGGAGGTGCTTGTGGCAGGCGTACTACTATGCCACGTGTCACCCAGAGCAAAGCTAATGCTCCCGAGACTGTTCACGAGGAGTCGGACATCCATAGTCACCCGGAGGGGCAGGGATCAGCCACCCTCAAATCTACTGTGAAGGAGGCTATCGCTGATGAGGTCTACAATATTATGTAGAATTTGTTACCCTCAGTGGTCACTAAGGTGATTAAGCAGTTAGGGATGGAGAGAAAGCTGAGAATGAGAGGAAGGAAAATGAGAAGAATTCAGGAAAGTCTACTCGGAGGACTGAAGAATATGAAAAGGAGCCATCAAACCCTAAGGTGGTACTTCATGATGATGACAGTGATGAAGAGTATAAAAAAGAGACTACTAAGGGGTGCAACTATGGGGCATTTCAAAGGTCCAAGCCCCCGACCTTTGATGGTAACGGCAATGCTACTGCCGCTCACCGTTGGGTCAGATAGATGGAAGCGGTGCTAGAAATCAGTGAGTGTCGGGAAGATCAAAAAGTTAAGTTTGCCACTCATTCTTTCGTTGACTCGGCATTGTGCTGGTGGGACAATATTGTCCAGGCTGAAGGAAAGCAATCGATAGCCAAAATGAAGTGGTTTGAGTTGAAAGAGTTGGTGCTAGAGGAGTATTGTCCCCATCAAGAATTAGACAAGATCAAGAAAGAGTTCTTGTATTTGGAGGCTGGGAACATAGCTCATCAAGAGTATACCTCCAAGTTTAATGAGCTTGCAAGACTTGTGCCAGACATGGTGACTCCTGCATCCAAGAAGATCAAGAGACACGTCCAGGGTTTGCCTGTGGATATCAGGAGGCGCATGATTGCAACCAAACCATGCACATTTAGGTTTGTGGTGGATTTAGCTCAGAGGTTGTGTGATGAGAGAGATCTAACACCTGTATAGAAGAAAGTGGAGAAATGAAGTGGTAACAAGAATGGAAACGGGAAGAAGTTTGGAGGTGATAACTTTAGGAGTGGAGAGAAGAGGATGAGAGTTGAGGATCAGTCAGGGAGACGAGGAAATACAGGTGAAGGAGGTGTTTGTAGAACATGTGGAAAAGGTCATTCGGGGGAGTGTAGAGTTGGGAATGGAACGTGTTTTAAATGTTGGGGTGAGGGACACTATGCTAGGGATTGCAAGGCAGTGAAGTGTTACCAGTGTGGCGAGATGGGACATGTGGAGAGGGACTGCAAGAAAGGAAATCAGGAGGATCAAGAACGGTTAAAGCTGGAGATAAGGGAAAGGGTGACGGTTCGAAGGTGAAGGCGAGGGCATTCAACATAACTCGTGAGGAGGCCAGGGCAGATCAGAAGTAGTTTCAGGTATGTTTCTAGTAGACCATGAATACACTTCTAGCTCTTTGATTCTGGTGCTAGTAGGAGTTTTGTGTCTGTTGCCTTTTGTTTTTTGTTGCATGATAAGAGTGGAAATTTAGATGAGCCTTTCTACATAGAAACAACAATTGGTAAGTCCACTAAGGTAACTAAAGTGGTTGAGGATTGCCTAATTGAGTTAGAAGATTGTAAGTTCCCTGCTAGGTTGCATATTATGTGTGAAGTCGGCTTGGATCGATAAACATCCGAGCATGTTCTTGATGGAAGGATAAACAAAAGCACAAACCAAAAAGTCAAACAATAATACGAACTATAATTGAATGGTTTCATTGAACAAAACCTAACGATTACAAGCTTGTTACAACATAAGAATCAAGACTCTTGGCAAGGGGAAGATCGAGCATGATCTCCCCTCTCATCCGGCAGCCCTAGGCTCCGGGCAGACTTCCTGTCCAAAACCTTATCAAATCCTGCCAACTGGAAACGCATCAAAGTCAGCATTGCTGAGTGAGTTCTAGTTTTATAAAACAAAACATACTTTTCTTTCGTTAAAACCATACTTTACGTTCATGCAATCATACATCATACGTACACATATATAATAATTATTATTATCTTCATCTTTCATTGACTTCCATTCATTCGTTCATCATTACATCTTTTCCTTTCATCATCACCATGAACTTTACCCATCATTCTCGTGGTACTGGACCTAAGCCTATAAAAGACCTTCATCGGTGGTGCTCAGCACCAAATGGTTACAATACCTAAGGTAAAGTTCAGGTATACCACTGTCACATGCTATGCCCTTCAGTCTCGTGGTACTGGACCTAAGCCTGTAAAAGACCTTCATCGGTGGTGCTCGGCACCAAATGGTCACAGTACCTAAGGCACGCAACAATGGTTCATACATATGGTCAATCACAAAGAAAGACCCCGATGTGCATCCTTCCGGGGTAGCGAACCCGCACACCGTTGGGCTAACACCTTAGTGGCGTGTCCCAACATCCAGTGCTTGCAAGACTTTCATCACTTTCATCGTTCATTAATGCATGCATTCTTACTTCATGTTCCTCTTTCATTATCTTTCACTTTACCTTACATAATACTTTCATTTCATTCATTAACATGACACGTAAAGCCACAGGAAAGATAAACATACATCATAATAAGGAACATATTATACGTAGTCATCAACATCATACAGGGGAACCTCATACATACATAACATGCATAATCATGCAACATCATCATCATCATGCCCAACATGCTCTCTAAGGCCTCAATCGTCATCTTACTGAACTTACGGGAACTATTACGTCAAAACTTACATCTGCACTTTCCTCCGAAAGCAGAAGTAAACTACACTTCTCCTCGGGTGCAACAGCCCTATTCAGGCGTATGGACACCTTCAGTCGCATGGCCTCCATGTGACTAAACCTCATGCGAATGAACCAATGTGGATGAACAGTCAAGCGAATGAACACCCAATCGTGCGAATGGACTTAATGCGGATGGACCTCATGCGAATGGAACTAATGTGGATGAGCACTTATGCGATGGAACCTCAGTCGCATGACTCCCCATGCAACTGGCCCCAACCATGCGAATGGACTCTAAATCGTGCGAATGGACCCCAATCGCCCCTCATTCGGCCGTATGGCCTCCATTCGATCGCCTAGCCCTAGCTGGTACAGAATGCAGTTCATCCCGAACACAATCTGCCATTTTCGACCTCCAAGCTCATCTAAACCCATTCTAAGCCCAAATCAACCATCCTAAACCTTAGGGATGCATACCACAAACCATTCAAGCACACACAAGCTCATAAACAAGGCTTAAATGCATCACACACACACATACACACACGCATACGGGTCAAACACATACACACTCAAAAACTTGATTTTTAGATGTGTTCCAGCCCCAAATAATTTAAAAATGTTTAAAAGGAGGGGTCCTAGAACTCACACAAGCGACCACAACAAGTAGAGCTTCGATTTGACTCGCTTCACAACGATTTTGGCTCACTCGAACCAACCCGAACCAATTTTTCTTCCTCTTTTCTCTTCTTTCTCTCTTCTCCTCTTTTGTTTGGCTGAAAATGTGAGTGTGAGGAGAGGGTAAGGGCTACCCTCTCCCTTTATATACCCCCTCTAACCCGTCTTTCTTTCCTTGGCGAGTTTGGTCCCTCGACTTTGGACTTTAATTATTTTCTTCTTTGGTCGACTTCAAAAATAAATAAATAACAGGGTGTTACAATCGATTAGCTCCTTTGGAGATGGTAGAACTGAGGGACCACTTGCAAGATTTATTTAATAAGGGCTTCATTTGACCGAGTATTTCTCCATGGGGTGCTCCGGTTTTATTCGTCAAGAAGAAGATGGTAGCATGCGGATGTGCATTGACTATTGTGAAATCAATAACCTAAGTGTAAAAAGTTGATATCTGTTACCAAGGATCGATGACCTGTTAGATCAACTTCAGGGTGCCAGCTGGTTTTCAAGGATAGATCTGCGATCTGGTTACGACCAATGAAGGTGAAAGAACAAGACATTCCTAAGACAACGTTCGTACACGTTATGGACACTACGAATATCTCATCATGTCCTTTTGTTTAACCAACGCGCCAGCTGCTTTTATGGATCTTATGAATCGGGTATGTCGGCCAATGTTGGATAAATCGATAATATTGTTCATCGATGACATCTTGATTTATTCAAAAAGTGAAGAAGAACATGCCGATCATATTCGATAAGTATTGGAGGCGCTCAGAAGCGAGAAGTTATATGCTAAGTTCTCTATATGTGCATTTTGGTTCGAGAAGTTCAATTTCTGGGTCATGTGGTTAATCCCGAGGGGATCAGGGTGAACCCTACGAAGGTTGAAGCGGTGATGCAATGGGAACCTCCAAAGACGCCTCTGAGATTCATATTTCTTAGGCCTGGCAGGTTACTATAAGGTTTATTCAGGATTTCTCCAAGATAGCTTCTCCTTTGACTAAGCTGAACTGGAAGGATAATGAGTATGAATGGGGTTACCAATCAGGTGAACGCCTTCCTAAAACTAAAGATGAGGTTAACTCAAGCCCTTGTCTTGATGTTACCTAAAGGGAAAAAGGACCTGGTAGTCTACTCGGATGCCTCGATGCAGGAATGGGTTGCGTGTGATGCACGAGCGGAAGGTGATAGCCTATGCTTCTAGACAATCAAAGGTCCAGACCATTATCCTAACCATGGTTTGGAGTTGGCTGCAATGGTGTGCATTGAAGATTTGGAGGCATTACCAATTCGCATGAGAACTTCATTAAGTTAAGTTTGAATGTTTTAGTTAATTAATTAACATAATGTGCAACCATTCAAATAATCATAAACCCAATCAATTCAGTCACGACTCATTAATGAACTATTAAACATTATAACTCACTATCAATATCATTCATTAATCATACCAAACAAGAACTATTACATCACATATCATGATCTAGGGACATACATGTATCAACAAACTCCCCCTTGGACCTAGATCTATCTAATGTCTTGTTTTCTTCATTACCTCCTCATATTTCTTGTACTTGTCCTCTTGTGTGACTCCTGCGTGAATATCAAACGCGAAGCAAAGTCGTATAACGTTTTGGAACTGGAGGGCTTGTACAATGTCTTGTGTGTCATAGAACAGTGGCCACTTGTATAATGTATAGACATCATTAGCAGTCAATTGGTTAGCCACATTGGGTCGAATACCCTGATGGTATCCATTTGGCCCTCTTTATCCAGAACTATGATAGCGCTTCAGTTCTCCAATCATAGTACCACCACTTAAAGTGTGGTGTGAAATCCTTTGTCATTTCCCAAGTGGGATTCTTGACATTGTGCGTGGAGGATTCCACTTCAACACAATCTTTGGTTTTCCAGTAATGGCATCATCTCAGACCTTCTAATATACCTTGTAGGTTGTTGAGGTCTGAAGTTAATCCACCTGGTGTGGTACTCTTTCTTTAGGGCAGCCTCAACCAGCCTGACATCTTTCTCGGGTCAGCATACAACAGCTTCAATTTGGCCAGCTGGTTGAGTTCAAAACCTGGTAGAGTCTTTAGATCATGTGGAAATCTAAAGTACTCTATGCCCTTCTCCCTCTTAACGGCATAAACGTTAAGATCATCAAAATATGCCCATGCTATAATCCTGCCTGACACCGTAGATGTTTCTTGACGCTGTAGAACTTGGTGTAGCATCCCTCTTCGGTGCAGCACGTTGGGCTCTAACTTCTTTAAAACATTCAGCCCACTCAGCCTTTCGAATGTCTACGTCATCATTTGAGGCTTGGCGGTTCCTTCGGTCTTTCCTGTTTCCTGCTCCATCTTGTCTAGTACCTCAAACATATCACTGACTAGGGACTCACCCAGATTGGGGACCACATTACCCTCGTTTTCAGCGTACTGAGGGTACTCTTCTGCAGCAATATCTTCAACCTCAACTTCATCAACGTCATTTAGTTCTTCGTCACTGGTTGAATCAACTGTTGGAGCATCCTTGACAATTTCATCAGGATTGAGTCTGAACATCTCTGCCAGTTGCTCGTTAGATAGGTCGTGAATTATTTCACCTTCTTCAGGGGTATAACTCACTGACCTTCTGACAATCCCTTGCAGATCAAGAATCATTGTGAGTTGAGACTTGACCTGTTGAAGGGGAGCAATATCAAACTCATCTCTGTTGTACTTTGGATCTGTTTGATTTACACATTTCACACTCAAATCATTAGTAATTTATCAAACAAAATGCATTAACTTAATATAAACATTTAGTACATGGTTTTTCAATACAGAATACAAAAGTAAATAAATACATAAACATCTACTATTTACTTTTATCCTGAATGCTAGACTCTTCACGTGAAGGTGCAGAAGCAGAAGCTGACTGATCTTGTCTGTTCTTTGTTCTCTTCTCTTCCCTGGAGCTGAGACAGATTCAGCTGCTTCTCCTTCTTCAGTGTCTTCATCTTCACACCACTCTTCGGTTTTCTCTTCATCAGTATCACTCTCATTATCATCATCATCATCATCATCATCTTCATTATCTCTTTCTCCATCCCTTATCTTTAAGGTTCCTCCTTTGATCCTTTCAATTTTAGCAAAATGGTCCTCTTAGCTTTTTCCAACTCCTCTATTGCTTACCTGCTGCCACTTTGAGCTCGGAGTTGGTCCATCTGAGTGCTCTGAGCAGCCAATTGCTGGGCCTGCTCCTCAATTACTCGATCCTGCTCTGCAATTTTATGCGATTGTGCAGCAGTCAGGTCGGTAAGCTGGCGGATCTGAGTCGTCTTTTCCTCATCAGCCGCCAGCAATCGCAACACCATTCTGTTTAAAGCTGACAACTGTTCCTCTACCCCGATTGGAGGTAGAGGAGATCTATAGGTGTGTGGGGATAGGCTGAGGGCTCGGTTTGGTGGCTAGTGGTGGTGGTGGTGGTGGTGAATATCGGGTCAGGTCGGGATGATAGTGGTGGTGAGTGTGGGGTGAATGATGTAGTGGTGGCTGGGATCTGTCTTGTGGTGGTCGGTCTGGTGGTGTCTGCGGTTGCTTTGGGGGAAGGTATGGTGGTGGATGGGTGTCTGAAGAGGTGGTAGTGGTGAAGGTATGTGGATGTGGTGGATGTGGTGGATGTGGTAGTGATAAAGTTACCCTACGCTTCTTCTTTTTCTGGCCATGGGGTTGAGCCATCCTTTTCTCCTCGTTCCCTTCGAGGTGGATGCTCCCCCTAAAATCCCGCCTGAGGACCCCGGAGCATAAGTTGGGTCAGTTTCGGTATCTCCGGAGCCTCTCGGTTGCTCACCAACAACCCTTAACCCATGTTCTGTGGGAACAACTTTCCTTCCCACAGTTCGGGTAAGTGGCTCCTCATCCGATTCATCCTCATCCTCCTCGTTAAGAACAAAATCTTGATGGAATCCCGCTGACTCAGTTACTTCAGCAGATGAGACAGACACAGGGGGAACAGAGTCAGACACAGTGCCTCTGGGTGGAATAGCAGCATCCCCACTGTCATCCTCATCTGAGTCAAGAGTGGGTAGGGCTATCTGTTCCACCTCAGAGTCACTGTCCTCGTGACGCCACTTCCTCTTTCCGGCCTACATAGTCTTCTGGCAAGATGACCGAACAACCTCCTGACCGGAGGCTTCACTTGGCTTTCCCCGGTATACTTTCATCCTTCCAAGGGTGGTGTCATCCATTACCTCCAATACCACCGAATCCTCCTGTTCTTTTGGCAGGGAAGGAAGCTTCTGATCTATTATCATTTGCATAAACCGTGGGTACATACAGAAGGCTTCCTTTCCTTTCCCCTCGATGTTCTCCACCAGATAGGTGAAGATCATCTTAGAGAAGCTGAACGGATGGTTCACCAACGCAACGTATGCGTTTTGCATCTGATCCGATAGCTCATCAAACCCACCTTTTCTTGAAGCCATGCACTTGAGCAGCACGTGTGCAAGGTACTTAAACTGAGGACAGAGGTTACTCTTGTTGAGTACCCCTGAATTGATGTCCCCGAGTATTTGGCTCTGAGAAAACATCCTCTGACAGTGAGGGGGTGTAGACGGTTGGGCAGTCACCGTCATCCCCCCATTGAAGTACAATCCTATATCCTCCTCAGAAACGGTAATATCCTCGCCAAATATGGAACTTCTTATGCAGTGAGGTTCCGATGATCTATCAACTGTAGCGCCTTCCCAGAAGGCTTGTTGAATGGATCGATATGGGGTGCACGGGTAGAGATGGCATGCGCAATCCGTGATCTCAATAGAAACGTGATAATCCCAGAGAATTCTGCAGCATTTCTGGATGTTAAGTCCAGATGGGCACATATATTATGCTTTGTGCTCATAGTCCATCTACTCGCCATCTGTTACACAAGATAGTAAACATTAGTACCATTTACTAAGAAAGTAATGAACCATAAGCATGAAGAACATCTTTCTGTCATGCGATTGAAGTTGTGCGACTGAGTTCAACAGTGCGATTGAACCGTGCGAAAGGGTTTCAGTCGTACGATTGAATGGCCGATGGGGTTCAGTCGTGCGATTGACCCCATACGTATCTCAGTGTGTGCGATTGGGCTCCTACGCATATACCTTCATGCGGTTACCACAGTCATGCGACTGAACTTCATACGCATGGTTCAGCCATGCGTATGGGCAGTTTGAGCCCTTCAGTCGTGCGACTGAAGTTCATCTTGGCTGTCCATTCGCATGAAGATCAACTGTGCGATTCACATTTTCAGTTTCACCAATTGTTTGTTTTACACCTCTATATCTAGTGCATTGGACTCGCCATCTCTCACTAATGACCTAGTAAACTTAATTTTAACATTTAGCTTAGTTTATGTAGTTATTAGGGCATTTTTCAGTCCGATCAAAGTTCATTCGAATAACCCAATTTGACTTAAAATCTTCTGATTTCTACAAGATTGAACTGCAATGTACCTTGATTCTTGTCAATCGAAAGTCAGAAGATGAATTGCAATGTGAACAACTGTCTCTAGAGATTTTGGCAGAGTAACGGGAAAGAAAGCGATTTGGGTGCGATTGGGAGTGATGAGTGAGATGCGATCGACTGAGGCCCTTTAATATACTGACCCTAAGTTCAATCGGCCGACTGGCCTCATTCGCACAGTTCATTCGGGCGACTGAGGTTCAGTCGTGCGATTGGTCCAGTCGGTCGCTTCAGTCGGCCGACTGAGTCTCAGTCGGTCGACTGACTCATTCGGTCTCCTTCATTCGCCTCTTTAGTTGACCGACTGAGCCTCAGTCGGTCTACTGTTTCATTCTCCCCCCTTCTATTCGGTCGAATGATCATTTTCATGTCCAGTCGTGAGAATGGATCCATTCGCATGTTGGTCCATATTCATGGTCCATCGTGCGAATGGGATCCATTCGCATGGTTGACATATTCATGGTCCAATCGTGCGAATGGATCCATTCGCATGGTTGGTCCATATTCATGGTCCAATCGTGTGAATGGTCACACTTGGTGTGTTTACAGTCATTTTGAACATTATTAAGACCCTTTTCACTTTTGATAATAACATTGTAAGCTGTTACCCAATAGACGTGACCTTTTAGACTTTGAAAAACATGTGGCCATCTCAGACATGACCCTTTTAGGTAAGTTAATTTCCTTCTGATTTCCCTGATGTAGTCCGACAGACACACAAATTAAAAGATTAACATAGAAACTTAAACTAACTACACAAATAAAGTTTTTTTTTGGACTTTTGTGAGAGATAAAACCCTAAGATGGAAATCTAACGGGATTTGGTTGGGAGTAGACAGCTTCAACTTAGATTGATCATATCTGGACCAATCAATTTGGAATCATACAGGAACATCAAATCATTTGGGACTTGTTCTTAAACTTTTTGATGCTTAAATTCTCGGTGTTCATCCAGAGTCGTTAGCAACTTAAGGAAATCATACTGAAACTCTTAGATTTTCACATTGATTTGAACTCTTGAGAATGTAGCCACTAGATTGTCAGTATGTTCGTCCACTTAAATCCATACACAGACTTTTGACGCAGACTGGTGACTGTCTTAGGTTTAATTATTTCAGCTAACATTTGTGGATCCCACACTTATATGGTAATCAACATTCTCAGAGTTTTGAGCGGTCTACGGGTATTAACAAGAAGAGACTATTCTTAGAGCTTTCAA
The DNA here is from genome assembly GCA_025506515.1 of Flaveria trinervia. NCBI lineage: Eukaryota > Viridiplantae > Streptophyta > Magnoliopsida > Asterales > Asteraceae > Flaveria > Flaveria trinervia. Next base: position 49,162,288 of record CM046452.1, on the reverse strand, counting down.
AGAGAAGCCTGTCCTCAGGTCAGTGCCATCGCACAGCAGAGAGGCGGCAAACAACAATGAATTCTAGAATATCTAGGTTATGCTTATCCTCAGGTCAGTGCCATCGCACAGCAGAGAGGCACACAACCTATCTCCTTGTTAGAGCAGCTTATTTTTTTGACACAATATGCACCAACAACATAAGTCATTAGCTTTATTGCATTTGTCTTTCATTTTTTTTCTTGCTTTGCTCTAATTATGGTCATCCGCACACTTTTGTGGCATTTAAATGCTCATTACCCCTTATTGGAATATATTTGATTGTGTTAACCAGTGATAAGATGGAAGCCCACAGTCAGTTGAACAACTTAGTTTGATCTTGAGATCACCAATCAGGTCTAATTGTCTATGTGTTGAATCTACCAACATATCATTTGTGGTCTAGCAGCCTCTAAGTCTACTTTCTTTGTGTCACCTTAGGAGTTGCCAGTTTTCTATCATCTTCCCTTTTTATTTGCTTAGACTACACAGACTTATACTTTGAACTTTTGCATCTTTTCAAAACTTAATTTTTAAGTCCCTCTTGATTTGTTCCTGTGTACTATCATTTCCAAAGGTATTGAATCGGTATCACAGACACAATCTACCTTATTTCAGCTAGTTACCCTTCTCCCTCATTTTTTTATTTTAACTTGCTGACATATTCTCCCCCTAAAATACTAAAATCATTGTGATTTAATTATTTTTGGATTTTAATAAACAGCAAATAACATGAGTTTAAATATAACAGACAAAAAGAGAAAAACATAAATAAAATAAACGTTAACGAAACTACATCGGACTACACATTATTCTCATCAGGAATTACCTCCTTTTCTTTTTAACGCCGTTGACCTCTAGCAAATATTGAAAACGTGGTTTATCAAAGGCTTTAGTATAGAGGTCAGCACGTTGAAAATCAGTATTAATTTTAACCACATCAATTAAGTTCTTTTCAAAACAGTCTCTTATGAAGTGGTATTTAATACCGATGTGTTTGGTCTTAGGATGTTGAACCGGATTTTTGGTTACTGCAATTGCAGCAGAGTTATCACAACAAAATAGGAGTAGATGAGATTTTAAACCGTAATCCCGCATTTGCTGTTGAATCCAATGATTTGTGAACAGCAACTTGCAGCAGCAACATATTCGGCTTCACAGGTTGACAATGCAACCGATGTCTGCTTCTTACACTGCCATGTAACTAATCTTCTCCCAAAGAATTGACACCCCGCTGATGTAGACTTGTAGTTCATTTTGCAGCCTCCGTAGTCCGAGTCACTATACGCCGTGAGCTCAAAATCATCATCATGAGGATACCACAACCCCAGTGTGGGTGTACCCTTTAGATAGCGAAAAATCCTTTTGACCCCGATCAGATGATTGACCTTAGGTTTAGCCTGATATCTGGAACATAAACATGTAGCATACATGATATCAGGTCTTGAGGCAGTGAGATACATGAGGGATCCAATCATTCCTCGGTACATAGTGGCATCTACAAGATCTCCATTCTCATCAGGTGCTATATCATGATTCGTAGCAAGTGGAGTCCCAGCAGCAGAAGCATTCTCCATGTCAAAGCGACTGAGAATGTCTCCTACATACTTGGTCTGATGTAGAAAGATCCCATTAGGTGTTTGATCCACCTGTAACCCGAGAAGAACTTCATCTCCCCCATAGCACTCATCTCAAACTCTTTCTTCATCACTGCTTCAAACTCTTTGCATAACTCTTCGTTCTTTGACCCGAAGATTATGTCATCAACATATATCTGTACAAGCAGTAGGTCGCCATCCTTTTCTTTAATAAACAGTGTACAGTCAATGACTCCCCTGCGAAAGCCGTGTTTCACAAGATGAGTCGAGAGTTTCTCATACCAAGCTCGAGGAGCTTGATGAAGCCCATATAAAGCTTTGTCGAGCTTGTAAACTCTATCCCGATGATAAGGGTCTTCAAATCCCTCGGGTTGACTTACATAGACTGTTTCCCTGATTTCCCCATGAAGGAATGCACTCTTCACATCTAATTGGTAGACTTTAATCTTCATGTACGATGCATAGGCAAGGAAGATACGAATAGCTTCCATCCTTGCCACGGGTGCAAACACCTCATTATAGTCAATCCCCTCGACTTGGCGAAAACCTTGAACCACCAGTCGAGCTTTGTTCCTGATAATGACTCCTTGGTCATCCTTCTTGCATTTTAGTACCCATTTGGTGCCAATGACTTTAGCACCTTTAGGTCTATCAACCAGAGTCCATACACCTAACTTCTTAAACTGCAGAAGTTCTTCTTGCATGGCACTCACCCACGCCTCATCATTTAGTGCTTCACTGACATATTTTGGCTCACCTGCGAACAAAACATCGATAAGCACCATCATGAATGTAACCCTTCTCCATAACTGAGGCGTAATCAGCGAGTATAGCTGATTTCGAGTTTGTACTCCTGATCGGACATCTCCAATAACATTGTCAAGGGATGATAGACGTTTAGTCGTGATCCTGGAGTAGTCGGCACAGTCACCTCCGAACCAAGATTGTGAACATTTTGTTCTGCATCTGAGGAAGGTGGAGTTTGGGGTTCCGAAGTCGAGGGTGCATCACTTATGGATGCTTGTGGACTTTCAGGAACTGGAACCTGTTCCTCCTGACTGTTCTGGTCATCTGCTTCAGTTTCATCTTCAGAGGAGGAGTCACTGTCATCGACTACCCCTTCTGACTGAGTAGATGATTCTCCCTGTGTGCTAGACGTTGTATTTAGAATATCATACATCATCCTAGTAGCTAACTCATCATCCGAGGGAGAGAGAGGGAGGTTGAAGGATTTGAAGAATCCATCATAATCGAAGAAGTATGCAGGTCCTTTGCCTGTAGGTGGTGTGGTATATCTCTGAACGTCGACATTACACCACACTTCTACAAGACCCGTTGAGTTATTGTAAACTCGCTTGTTCGGTATGTTGTATCCTAGAAAAATTCCTTCAACTGCCTTCTCGCTGAATTTTCCTTCTTGTGTCTTCTTCAGAAGTGTACACGATGTGCCAAAAGGTTCAAGATACTCCAAATTTGGTTTTCGTCTTTGTAGTAGCTCATAACATGTCTTTCCGTGGCGCTTGACTATTAGGACTCGATTCAGTGTATAACACGCATTTGCCACTGCCTCATTCCAGAATTGGATAGGCAGTTTCGAGTCTGCCAGCATAGTCCGTGCTGTCTCTATCAAACTCCTGTTCTTTCTCTCAGCAACGCCATTCATCTGAGGTGTGTAAGCAGAAGTGAATTGATGCACAATTCCCTTTTCCTTGCAGTATGCCTCCATCCCTTGATTCTTGAATTCTGTCCCGTTGTCTGAGCGTATTTGTCTAACTTTTAGCTTGTAGAGAGATTCCAGTGTGGTTACTAATTCCTTGAATGTCTCCAATGTTTCTGATTTGGATTTCAGAAACATTACCCAAGTGAACCTTGAGTAGTCATCAGTGACCACAAAACAGTACACGTCGCCTGCAATGCTCCTTGTACTAACTGGACCAAACAGATCCATGTGAAGAAGCTCAAGAGGAAGTTCTATTGAATGAACTTTCTTTTCCTTATGAGACTTCTTTGTCTGTTTGCCTTTCTTGCAAGCTACACAAAAGTCAGGAAGTTGGAAGTTCTTGACATTTACTCCTCTCACTAATCCTTCTGAATCAAATGATTCATCTCCTTTGACTAATGTGTCCCATTCTCCGATGCCAGGAGATTGAATCCTTCTCAGTAGCTTTAGATAAGAAACACTGAACCTCATGATCCGTTGTAGCAGCTGTTGACAGATCCAAGACATAAAGGTCTTTATATCTTGAAGCAGTCATCAGAACTTGGTCCTCTGGGATCATATATTCTTTCTTCAGCACGTAACACTTCTGGTTATCGAAGATGACTTTAAATCCTTTATCACAGATTTGGGAAACAGAAAGTAAGTTGTTCTGAAGTTGTTGAACGTAGTTCACCTTATCAAACTTAACTTTCTGATTTCCCACTTCTCCCTGAGCTGTGATATAGCCTCCTTTTGTTTCCTGCAAAGGAAACATGCCCTCCTTTTATTTGTTTGACGTTAGATAAAAGGCTCTATTTCCTGTCATGTGCCTGGATGCTCCGCTGTCTATAATCCACGTGTTAGTCTCAGCACTGTATCGAACACCCTGCACATATAAAGTAAATGAATTAGTTTAGGTTAGGAACCCAAGCTTTGACTGTCTTGGGTTTCCCAGAGGCTCACACACATCATAAACTCCACCCATTGACCCTTAGAGGGTGAGGGTAGCTCAGGTTCCTTCTTGTCATCAGTATTAGACACGTAGGTGGATTTTCTTTCCATAAGCCAGATTTGTGCAATGCCTGTTTATGATAAACAGTCGTCTGGCTTACAGGTTGGACTTTAGGTTCACTAGCTCTTCTAGGTGGAGTTAGAGAACTCCGCTAGAAGACCTAGTCTAGAGTCCTGAAGATCAATCTTCTTCCTAGGTGTCTGATAGAAATGACAGTAGGAAGCAATGTGTCCACATTCTCCACAGTTGTAGCATGACCTGCTATCAACTTTATGAGTAGACTTTCTTTGTGGAGAAGTGCGTGACACTCTAGTAACATCAACCACTTTAGGTTTTGACTCTTGTATGTTTGATGTTTTCTCTGATTTAACAAATTTACTGTCTTAACCTGTTACTTTTTGGTTAACTGTTTTTGACTTGAAGCATGTGAAAAAGTAGCATTTGAAGTCCTTTTAGGTTCTGATTTGACTCTGTTTGACCCTGACTTTAAGTTAACTTTTTCAAATTCATTTTCCAGATTAACACAAGGCAATTTACCCTTTGCCTTTGAAGTGGCCTCCTTTTGTTTCTGACCAGATTCAGTAGATGAACATGAGGTGTCTGGATCAGTAACAAGAGGAGTAGTCACCACATGATCCTTGATGGGGTTATTATTTACTGGTCTAGACTTAGTGTTCATCAAGGTCTCAGGTGGTGGTGGAACCACTTTGTAGCCTAATCCTCCCCGTTATTCCTTTCTCTCACTAAGTGTTGACTATGTGGAAGAACTAGTCCAACTATGCAGTTTCTGTTTTAGTGATTGACTTCTACTTCTAGAACTGCTTTTGTTTCTTAGTGTCTTCTAGGGAGTTTAGATAGTACCTAATGTCATTTGCTTGGTTAAAAGCCACTACTTCGGTTTCCTAAGTTGTTTAGTCAATAGGTCTATCTTTTCTTTATAACTATGCTCATTTTGTTTTAGTACTCTATTAGCCTCAGTGCACAGACGTAAATCTTTTACTAAGTTATCATTATGATCTAATACCTAGCAAAATTTTCATCTATGCTATTCCTAAAAGTATCACAAACAGAACAAGCATGATTATTAAAAATTGGTCAGTGGTACTTACCTGAGTTGGTTCAGAAGAGTTAGCCATCAGTGCAGCATCAGATGTTTCTGGTTCTGGTGATTCTGACTTTTCTTTCTCTGACGTGGAAACTTCCTCAATTGGTTTGTAACTGACCTCGGCTGCAGTTGTTTCTTCACTATGTGACATTGCTATCTCAACTGCTATATCACCTTCACTCGCAGAATCATCATCAATATCCTCAACACTGGCAATGTTAGATTCTCCTGGTGAGACAACCCTAAAACTCCAATCCTGTCCTTCATCATCATGAGCAGTTAAGGCTTTTGGATCCTTGTTTGATGAAGTAGAACTAGAGGCTTGCTTGTCTTGGCGAGTAAAAGATGAGAACGGGTTCCCATTCCCCGTCTTCTTTGGCTTGACACATTCTCTTTTGAAGTGTCCCTTCTCACCACAGTTAAAGCAGGTCACTTTACTCTTGTCGAAGCCAAAGGTGGTATCCTTAGTAGCAACCAAGTTCTGTCCAGTCTTTTTCACAAACTTTCTTCGCCCTCCGGACAACACTTGCTAAGGCCCACATAATTCCATTCTCTCAAGCTCCATCTCATCCACCTGCTCGTAGTCCTCATCTGCCAGATGGCAGTTTCCAATCTTCCCGGCAACAAGTCCATCATATGAATGAACACTGCTGCTAAAAGATCCATATGCTCTCGAGCTACTTCCACGGTCACATTACCGAGGTTCTCGATCTTCAGTTTGGTAGCGTTTGCTTCTGATCCAATATGATGGGTACATGATGACCCAGACGTGTCTGATCCAGAAGGAGAAGCATGTGAAGGACCTGACGAGCTAGACACAAAAGCAGTCTGGAGGGGTGCTCCAGATGTCTTAGCTTGAGGCGTGGCGTTGTATAAAGCTGGATTTTGTGTGTACGAAGACTTCTGAGCTCTATACTTCATCCTTAGTGCTTCTTCTCGCAACTTAAGAATGAAGTCATTTATATCCAGCTTTACAAGGATTCCATTCTGTCTCAGGTTAGACACGAATGTAGCCCACTTATCAGGCAATCCGTCTGCGAAGTTGCTTACTTTCTCTTCCATGGTAGTAGCCACTCCATGTGTATGCAATTCGCTCATCAAGTGGTAGAATCTGTCTATGACTTCGTCCAAACTTTCATTACCAATTGATGAGAAGTTATCGAATTCCTTCTGTAACTCCTTTGCCTTGATTGCCTTCAATGATGCATTACCATCATATCTCTTCTCTAGCTCATCCCACAGTTTCTTGGACTGCTTGTTCTCTGAATACTGGTGGAATATGTCTTTGGGGATAGACTCAGTGATCAATGCATACACTCTTTTCTCTGCATTGTACTTTACTTTCTGTGCGTCTGTCATCCCGCTTAATGTTAGCTTAACTCCATCAGCTCCCACCGTGTACTATAACCAATCTCAATGGCTTCCCACAGATTAGGATCTACTCCATTAAGGTAGATCTCAAAACGTTGTTTCCAGTGGGGAAACTCATCTAAAGTCAAAAGCTTTGGTGGTTTATTGTGATTCCCCACCTCACTTCAAGCAACAGCAGGTTCTGTATCCTTGAGTCCTTCCCAGCAGTAAAGGCTGACATCTGATCTTCCATGACTAATAAACTTAAATCTAATCAAACAAACTTTCACTGATGCGACTGAAGGATGCGAATGAGCTAATCGTGCGTATAAGCTCTGCGATTGGTTCAATCGTGCGGTGAACTGGGCGATTGGTTCAGTCGTGCGAATGAATCTGGTGCGTATGAGCTATGCGAACGAACGGTTCAGTCGGCCAAATGAGGGTGCGACTAGGTCCAACCGAGCGTATGAGCAATACGAATGGAGTCCAGTCGTGCGAATGAGTCACTCGTGCGACTGAAGCTGCTGTTTTGCGAAAATTTCTAGGTTTGACGGGTTTCAGCCGTAAAAATTCGAAATTTCACAAGTTCTAATCGCCTAAGTCCGTAGAAACCAAACTTCGATGAGCAGGGAACTTCCAAGATCACTTTTGATGCCAAAGATTGCGCTTTTAGTGCAAAACACAAACTTTTATACAATCTTGATTGAATCAACACGTAATCAAGAGCCAATAGCTCTGATACCACTTGTTAGGACCTGGTATTTGACCGAAATACCTTATGATTAACGTGTAACCAGATCAAATAGTGCGGAATCCTATTTGATTGGCGATCCAATCAGTGAGAACACACGAAGAATCAATCAAGGATTGAAACTAACGTTAGAAATCGATTGGGAATCGATCTAATGTGTTCTATGAACTTGGAGAACGACTTGGAAGGTTTCTGGACGGCTAGGGTTCGTCTGGAATCGTAATTGATCGAGTCTATTTATTTTTCACGAATTGAGTTGTATTTATAGGTTGGTATTTTTCAATCGTGCGACTGAACCATTAATTTGGTTCAGTCGTGCGATTGAACCATGCGGTTGATTCAATCGTACGACTGAGTGTTCAGTCGTGCGACTGAGCCAATCTTATGTTATAGTCGTACGACTGAGTCAATCGTGTGAAGTTCTTCTGCTTATGGTTCATTCGCATGAGCCATTCGCATGAGAACTTCATTAAGTTAAGTTTGAATGTTTTAATTAATTATATAACATAATGTGCAACCATTCAAATAATCATAAACCCAATCAATTCAGTCACGACTCATTAATGAACTATTAAACATTATAACTAACAGACTATCAATATCATTTCATTAATCATACCAAACAAGAACTATTACATCACATATAATGATCTAGGGACATACATGTATCAACAATAATCATGATGCCTAATGTTATGAAACAAGTGAGGGAGTTTCAAGATGAGGCATTGAGAGATGATAGAGTCAACTCTAAAAGAATTAAAGGTCAGGTTTCAGATTTAGGGAAAACACCCAGATACTCCCACTTCCATTCCGGTATATCCAAAGGTTGGATCTTCCCATACGGCTTCTGATGCTCGGCCGTCACCTGTAAGCAAGTAAGGCACTTACTCAGATACTCCACCACATCACGATTCATGCCCGGCCACCAATAATCTTTCTTCATGTCTTGGTACATTTTCGTGGCATCGGGGTGAATAGAGTATCGAGTCTTGTGAGCCTCATCCAAAATCTTCATTCGTAGATCCCCGACAGGAGGAATCCACACACGACCGCATCAAGTTCGAACACTGAGTGTGTTTTCGCCCAATTCCATGACCAGGCCTCTCATTCTTTCAGAGTTAAGATGATCTTCTTTCAATGCCTCATCTTGGAACTCTTTGACTTGCTTCATCACATCTGAAGTCATGATTAGTTGATTTGCTTCCACCCGAATCGGCTCGGGTCTCTCTTTTCGGCTAAGGGCGTCTGCCACCACATTGGCTTTGCCGGATGATAGTGGATTTCACAATCATAATCCTTTATAAGTTCTAACTATCTCCTCTACCTCATGTTCAGGTCCTTCTGCTCAAAGAAATACTTCAAGCTTTTCTGGTCGGTGAATATGGTGCACTTCGTCTCGTAGAGACAATGCCTCTAAATCTTTAGCGCAAAGACCACTGCTGCTAGCTCTAAGTCATGAGTTGGGTAGTTAACCTCATGAACCTTCAATTTTCGGGATGCATAAGCTATAACCTTCCCTCTCTACATCAACACACACCCCAACCCCGAATAGGAAGCATCAGAATAAACCACCAGATCTTCACTTCCATCGGGTAATGACAGAACAGGAGCTTGAGTCAACCTCGCCTTCAATTCCTCGAACGCCTTCTCTTGAGCTTGACCCCATACAAACTTCACATCTTTTCGGGTCAACTTGGTTAGTGGAGAAGCGATCTTGGAAAAGTCTTGGATGAATCTTCTGTAGCAGCCTGCCAAACCCAAGAAACTACGAATCTTGGATGGCGTCTTTGGAGACTTCCATTGCATCATTGCCTCCACCTTGGCCGGGTCCACCATATTCCCCTCGGGATTCACCACGTGACCCAAAAACTGAACTTCACACAACCAAAATGCACACTTGGAGAATTTAGCATACAACTTCTCCTTTTTTAGCGTCTCCAGAACCTCCCGAATATGACCGGCATGCTCAATCTCACTCTTCGAGTAAATCAGGATATCATCAATAAACACAATCACTGATTTATCCAACATCATCCGACACACGTGGTTCTCAGATCCATAAAAGCAGCTGGTGCATTGGTCAGACCAAAAGACATGACAAGAAACTCGTAGTGACCGTAGCGCGTGCGGAAAGCTGTTTCAGGAATGTCTTGCTCCTTCACCTTCAGCTGATGGTAACCAGATCGAAGATCTATCCTTGAAAACCAACTGGCACCTTGAAGCTGATTGAACAAATCATCTATTCTCAGTAAGGGGTATCGGTTCTTCACCGTCAACTTATTCAGCTCACGGTAGTCAATGCACATCCTCATACTATCGTATTTCTTCTTCATAAACAAGACCGGAGCACCCCAAGGAGAGATACTCGGTCTAATGAACCCCTTATCAAGCAGCTCTTGCAACTGCTCCATCAACTCTTTCATTTCCGTCGGAGCCAACCGATATGGTGCCTTGGCAACGGGTTGGGCACCCGGTATTAGATCAATCTGAAACTCAATCTCTCGGTCAGGTGGCACTCTTGGTAAGTCTTCTAGGAACACTTTTGGAAAGTCACACATAGCTGGTACATTAGATAGTTGTGGTGTTGGCGTATCCACATCCTTTACATAGGCCAAATAGGCGCTACATCCACGCCTCATGCACTTTTCTACCACTGCCATTGAGATTACCTTCGAAATCGTAGTGACTCGATCCCATAAATAGTTACCAAACTCCCGCCAGGCACTATCAAATGAATCATCTTCTTGTGTCACACAATGTTCGCCTTGGAGTCCGCCAACCAATCCATCCCAAGAACTAAATCGAAACCACCTAAGGTCATCACAAACGGTCTAACAGGAAACTTATGACCTTCTAGCTCCATATCATAGTTCTCTATGATCTCAAAGATCCTGGTAGACTTACCAATGGCAGTTTCTACATCAAAGGGCGCATCAACACGTCTACTACTAACATGCAGCTTAGCACAGAAAGCAACAGAAATAAAACTTTTATTGGCACCCAAATCAAATAACACAGAAGGTAAAGTTTGGTTCACCAGAAATATACCGGACACGACATCAGGGTCCGTCCTAGCTTCCTCCTGTGGCATGGTGAATGCCCTGGCGCTCACCCTCAGCCCTTCACTCCCTGTCTTCTTCGCCCCGGAACCCTCAGCCCTCGGTTTCTTGCAATTACTCATGTGACCCTCTTCACCATAGTTATATCACCGGACCCTACGACAGTCATTTTCTATGTGCCCCGCCTTCCCGAATTTGAAGCACAAGTTCGACCCAAACCTGCATTCCCCACTGTGCACCCTTTCACCCTTGCCAGACCTTTTCGACCCCGCACTTGATGTGACCACACGGCGATCATCCACTCGTGCCTTCTTATTACCCGTCGAGGCATCGCCCCGACCAAACCTCTTCCCCTGCCACTTTTGATCACCACCGCTCTTCTTGCCACCTTCAGTCACCACTACCGTTCTCTCATCACAAAGCCTCCCTGTCAAATCCACCGCCGAGCTAAACATGCTCGGCCGAGCAGCGATCATGTGCCTACGAATATCCGCTGACAAACCCTGAATATACCTCTTGATCTTTCGAGACAGAGGTGTCACCTGATCCAGCACCAGACTTGCCATCTCATTAAATTTCGTGGTATACTGTTGGTGCATCATCGTTCCCACATCTAGCTGTAGGAACTCTCTCTCAACCTTATTCATTTCTCTGTAAGGACAGAACTCCTCAATCACCAACTTCTTTAGTTCAGACCATCTCATTCTCCCAATGGCCCTACTACCCTCAGCTTGGACTATATTGTCCCACCAGCACAGAGCCGAGTCTACAAATGAATGGGTAGCAAACTTCACCTGGTCCTCCTGGCACTCCCTGATATCAAGAACAACCTCCATTTCCCTCACCCACCAGTGAGCAGCAGCAGCAGTGCTGTTTCCATCAAAAGTTGGGGGCGCGCATCTCATAAATGCCCCGTAGTTATAGCCTCGTGCTGTCTCCGGCGTAGGCTCTTCTTCCTCCTCTTCATCATCAGAGAGAACTGTTTCCGGCTCCGGTTGCTCCCGTCCTATCGAGGACCTGTTTCTCTCCTTTCTTTCCCCTTCTCGTGCTGCCTTAATCACTTCGGTCACCACAGATGGTAAGATTATCTGCATGACCTGATGAACTTCTTCCACCACAGCCTCCTTTACTGAGGCTCTTAGATTGGCGCTCTCGTCTCCACCCTCCGGATGAGGGGTCTCTGGTTCTTCAAGAACTACCTTCTCAACTCTGGGTCTCCCTCTCTTGGGTCACGGTTCAACACCGTGACCTCCACCACGAGAGGCTTTTGAAGATCTAAAACCGGCCATCACACGTACACTAAAAGATTCAAACACCAACACGGTCATTCAAGGGAACAGCTCAATTTGTGTCAAGTATAGTAAGTCCCTAATTACAGTGGCCAGTTGTGATTAGCTACTTACTTTACTCTTCACACCCCGAGCATTACCTATCCTGAATACATCAGTATTCAAATCCACAAACAACACATAACACATAACATGCACATATAATACCGGTTAACATTACGAAAATACCTGATGGCACGCAACTACTCAGATTGGCATCCCTTTCCTTTCTCTCCATTCTCAGTTTAAATTAAGGTTTATTTTGAAAATTTACCCATTTCACTTAAACTTTGGCTCTAATACCAACTTGTAAGGCCCCATTCCCAGGACGCTTACAGTTGGATCCTCATCGCACATAAAACATATAATTACATTTGCCTTATGAAAATATTGCAGCGGAAACATAATAATAACTTTTCATATCATTACAAATGCTTTTGCAAGTTAATACAAGCGTTCATTTTAAATCATCATTCGTTCGTATTACAATGCAAAAACATTAACAAAAGAATGCCATCCAAAAAGCTGAGTAGCCGCCTCGTGCCATCCTCAGTAATCATTACCTGCCAACTAGAACCACATCAAAGTTAGCGTTGCTGAGTGAGTTCTAGTTTTATAAAACAAAACATGCTTTTCTTTGGTTAAAACCATACTTTACGTTCATGCGATCATACATCATACGTACACATAGATAATAATTATTATTATCTTCATCGTTCATTAACTTCCGTTCATTCATTCATCTTACTTCCATTTGTTCGTTCATCATTACATCTTTTCCTTTTGTCATCACCATGAACTTTACCCTTCATTCTTGTGGTACTGACCTAAGCCTATAAAAGACCTTCATAAGTGGTGCTTGGCACCAAATGGTTACAATACCTAAGGTAAAGTTCAGGTATACCACTGTCATATGCTATGCCTTTCAGTCTCGTGGTACTGGACCTAAGCCTATAAAAGACCTTCATCGGTGGTGCTTGGCACCAAATGGTCACAGTACCTAAGGCACGCAACAATGGTTCATACATATGGTCAATCACAAAGAAAGACCCCGATGTGCAACCTCCCGGGGTAGCGAACCCACACACCGTTGGGCTAACACCTTAGTGGCTTGTCCCGACATCCAGTGCTTGCAAGACTTTCATCACTTTCATCGTTCATTAATGCATGCATTCTTACTTCATGTTCCTCTTTCGTTATCTTTCACTTTATGTTACATAATACTTTCATTTCATTCATTAACATGACATGTAAAGCCACAGGAAAGATAAACATACATCATAATAACGAATATTTTATACATAGGCATCAACATCATACAGGGCAACAACATACATACATAACATGCATAATCATGCAACATCATCATCATCATGCCCAACATGCTCTCTAAGGCCTCAATCGTCATCTTACTGAACTTACGGGAACTATTATGTCAAAACTTACATCTGCACTTTCCTCCGAATGTTAGAAGTTAAACTACACTTCTCCTCGGGTGCAACAACCCTATTCAGGCATATGGACACCCTTCAGTTGCATGGCCTCCATGCGACTAAACCTCATGCGAATGAACCAATGCGGATGAACAGTCATGCAAATGAACACCCAATCGTGCGAATGGACTTAATGCGGATGGACCTCATGCGAATGGAACTAATGCGGATGAGCACTTATGCGACTGGAACCTCAGTCGCATGAGTCCCCATGCGACTGGCCCTAACCGTGCGAATGGACTCTCAATCGTGCGAATGGACCCCAATCGCCCCTCATTTGGCCGTATGGCCTCCATTCGGTTGCCTAGCCCTAGCTGGTGCAGAATGCAGTTCATCCCGAACACAATCTGCCATTTTCAACCTCCAAGCTCATCTAAACCCACTCTAAGCCCAAATCAACCATCCTAAACCTTAGGGATGCATACCACAACACCATTCAAGCACACACAAGCTCACAAACAAGGCTCAAACGCATCACACACACACATACACACACGCATACGGGTCAAACACATACACACTCAAAAACCCAATTTTCAGATATGTTCCAGCCCCAAATCATTCTAAAATGTTTAAAGGAGGGGTCTTAGAACTCACACAAGCGACCACAACGAGTAGAGCTTTGATTTGACTCGCTTCTCAATGATTTGGCTCACTCAAACCAACCCAAACCAATTTTTTTTCCTCTTTTCTCTTCTTTCTCTCTTCTCCTCTTTCCTTAGGCTGAAAATGTGAGTGTGGGGAGAGGCTAAGGGCTGCCCTCTCCCTTTATATACCCCCTCTAACTGGTCTTTCTATCGTTGGCGAGTTTGGTCCCTTGAGTTTGGACTTTATTTCTTTTCTTCTTTCGTTGACTTCAAAAATAAATAAATAACAGGGTGTTACAATCGATTAGCTCCTTTGGAGATGGTAGAACTGAGGGACCAGTTGCAAGATTTATTTAATAAGGGCTTCATCTGACCGAGTATCTCTCCATGGGGTGCTTCGGTTTTATTCGTTAAGAAGAAAGACGGTAGCATGCGGATATGCATTGACTATCGCGAACTCAATAAGCTAACCGTAAAGAATTGGTATCCGTTACCAAGGATCGATGACCTGCTTGATCAACTTCAGGGTGCCTCTATCGTTTCGGATAGGGACACATGGTTTACATCCAAGTTCTGGAAGAGGTTTCATGACTCAATTGGGACTAGACTATATATTAGTACGACTTACCACCCCCAAACGAATGGTCAGTCGGAAAGAAAGATTTAGACGTTAGAAGACATGCTATGAACGTGTGTAATCGACTTTGGAGGAAGTTGGGATGAGCACTTATCGTTGGCAGAATTCTCATATAATAATAGTTACCATGCGAGCATTGGTATGCCACCTTTTGAGATGCGGTACGGTAGGAAGTGCCGAACGCCCGTGTGTTGGGGTGATATCGGGCAAAAGGAATTGGGAAGTCTAGAGGTGATTGAGGTCATGACCGAGAAGTTACATAAGATTAAGGCATTCATGAAAGCCGCAAAGGATCACAAGAAGTCTTATGCTGATAAGAGGCGTAGACCTATAGAGTTTGAGGTTGGTGACAAGGTTATGCTCAAGGTATCTCCCTGGAAATGGATCATCAGGTTTCGAAAGCAGGGAAAGTTAAGCCCAAGGTTCATAGGGCCATTCCGTATTATCACGACGGTAGGGGGAGTGGCCTACAGATTAGAACTACGCAATGAGTTGAGTGGAATTCACCCTACGTTCCATGTATCTCATCTTAGGAAATGTCTGGCAGACAATGATACAGTTGTACCATTAGAAGACGCTGAAGTCGATGAACGACTAAACTATGTAGAGCAGCTGGTGGCCATCCTTGATTGGAAAGAGAAGCACTTACGGAATAAAGTGGTTCCGCTAGTACGAGTACAGTGGAGACACAGAAAAGGATCATAATCTACGTGGAAGACCGAGGAGGAGATGAGGAACTTTATCTTCAATTATTTGATGACTGACAAGGTTCGAGGACAGAACCTAAATAAGTGGGGGAGACTTGTAACACCCCGAAAAGTCTAAACGAGTCATCGAGGATAATGGGCTTAATTAGTGGGTATTTAATAAAGGAATAAAATGGGTTATGGGCTAAATTAGGCTTATGGGCAAGAGCCTAAGTGATTTAGGTCCCATAATCAACCCTCAAACCCACCTAATCAGCCACCATCTTTCTCATTTGAATCCTAGCAACCAAAATTCATAGAGAGAGAAAGTAGAGAGAGAAAATGAAGATAACTCAAGATTTGGAGCTTCAAAGGTCAAGGGATTGAAGATCTGAACGATTGAGAATCAAACCATAAGAAAGGAGCAAGAAATCCAAGTAAGAATCAGCCTTTAAACCCTTCTATAGATCAAACCCGGATTCTAGGGTTTTGGGTTTTGAAAAGTTGCAAAGAATCGCACAAAGGTCATATTTTTACATATGAAAAGATGTAAAAAGCTTAGATATAGCCTCATGGATGATAAAATAAGAGATTTGACATAAAAAGTTGCGATTTTAGGTTAAAAATGGGCTGGTTCGTAATTTTTATGCGACCTGCGAAACTGTCTATGCATCTAGTGAAACTGCATATTCAAGCTGTGAAACTCTGGGTATTCTGCGAAACTATAGTTTCGCAGATAATTTCGTAGCCATGGAATTCCAATGAAAGTTGGGCGAAACTGTCAGCGAAACTGGCAGCGAAACTGGCAGCGAAACTGTCAGCAAAACATGCAGCGAAACTGACAGCAAAACTGCCATTGAAACTGCTTATATGGCAGCGAAATTAGAACGGAATTTAGGCAGAAATTAACCCCTTTAAGTGTTAACTTATCTGCAAGCTGTGTAGTGTGATCCTAGCATAGTAAGCTTAGTTTAGAGGTTACTCTCAGTATCCTGGTGAGTTCTAGATCTCTTATTTGTAAAGAAATACATTGCCCCTTGGACCCCACTAGGGGCTGCTGCCCCTAGGACCCCGCTGTCAGGGGCTGCCGCCCCCAAACCCCCTTTGTCCCGTGGAGGGTCGGTAAGGTTTTATATTGACTAGTACTTGGCATGTTGTGTACTTATTAAGTTAAGTATTATATAATAAAGTGAAAGACAATATTAATTAAAAGTGAAACATAATGGATGTTACCCCTAGGCCCGTTTGATGATCAAAAGTCTTGCAAGCACTATGATAGACTTCACTTACGTGAGTCTGATGTATGAGGATTGATCCGTATTCATGAGCGGGCTATATGCCTTGAAGTGTGGATCAACTGTTGAGGGTTAGCTACCATGATGATGTGTACTGATAGGGATCGACATTCGTTGTCGATCAACATGGAGCTCTTACTTTGTGCAATCTCATTTATGATGAAAATGAAAGATAATGAAAGAATGAAAGATAATGAACATGCTTATTATGATGCAAGAAATGTTATGTATTAAGATATATTCGTGGTCATTATATGAAGAATAAAGTTTATATTTTCTTATTTACCTAATGTAACATTTCGTATTTCCGTTAATTAAAAGTTAATTTTGTTAATTCTTATATGGTTCATTTATGTCATTTATGAAAACTTCGAGGGCTTGTTGAGTTAATTCGAGAGTTAATGAACTATTTTGCTTAACATTAATAATAATAATAATAATATAATAATAATAATAATAATATAAATGACAAATTATAAAAAAGTTAACAAGTTAGTTTAATGATAAGCTTGAGGTAGTAAAGAGGGCTTATTTGTCAATTTGAAAACTTAACATTTAACTTTTAAGCATAAAATGACAACTATTAAACTACAAGGGGGGTTTAATGCCAAAGTTAGAAACTTAATATTAAAGTTTGTACGTAATATGCCAATTGATAAAACCACAGGGGTCAAACATGCAAATTGCAAAATCCGAACCCCTTACTCGCGTTTTTCCGGCCACAACTCCGGCCACCCTCCGGCCGGAGTCCGGGGGCCCTAAAACCTCAGTTTTCTTTCGAATTGAAACCCCCAAAATCGTGGCAACCGATCGGAAACATGAATCGAACCCAAAGATGTCACTTAAATGTGTTTAATAACCGGTTACAAACTCCAATTGAATGTATAACCGAAACCTTAAAACCCCGTAATCATTCGAGCCTTAATCACCAATAATAAGTCAATTAATTCAACTCTAACGAACGTTATCTAAGTCTAATCGGTTGCAAGTGCCAATTACACCTGAAACCCACAAATTCACCTTGTTCGATTACCCTGTTCGTCGCGAACCTGCTAGCTAAACGAAAGCCACCTTCCGAGTGTTTTAAACTCCAATGATTAGAGGTTTTGCATCAAGAACACTGTTCGAAGCTTCCCACGAGTTCAATTTGGTTTCCATCATCTTTTGCACATCCATCAAATTCGGTTCTTGGCCGAGTCCTGCTCCACACCAAAGGGCATCGATTCAACCTCAAACAAGTGAGTAAATCACATCATCACCCCGGTTTTTCTTAATGAACAAAAGCCCTATGATTAATTGGCTAACAAACTCGAATTGATCTTCAATTGATCGAACATGGTTCTAGGGTTCATATGGGAATTGGGGTTTTTCATTCGCAATGGTTTTAAGATTTAAAACCAGGTTATAACCGCGGCTGGAAGCCTGGTTCACTGGTTAAGACAATGTTTCCCTATACATGAGGTCACGGGTTCGAACCCGGGCACCTCATGTAATTTTTTTAAAGCCTTTGGCTTAAAATTAATTATAGAAAATTTATAATAATTATAAAAATGAATTTTATAAACCCTAAATATTTTTAAAGTCATCTAATTATTTCTTAGAAATTTATTCTTGTAAAACTTTGTAATATTTAATATAAAATTATTCACAAATGTAATAATTAAATATTTCTATAAAAAAATTAGATTGTTATACGAATGAGTTTATGTAAAAATTAAATTTTTACTTGAATCATTAATAAATCGTACCCTTATTCGATTAAAATTATATGATACTCAAACCAATAACAATGAAATTACAATTTTGTAAGAATATTTCCTTATTTTGCAAAATAAATAAATACATATATATATATATATAAATACATATATATATATATATATTATATATATATATATATATATATATTATATATATAATATATATATTATATATATATATATTATATATATATATATATATGTATGTATATAATTAATAACTAAAATGGGCTTACAAAAACTCTCTTAAATCCTAAGGAACCTAGTCCATGTTTAAATGATAAACCTCATTAACCTAAATCTTGAAACATTTATATATTTAGGTGTCTTGTGACGTTTTACCTTGGAGCGGCATATATTATTTCTTATTAATCGCCATTATATATTATTGTCATGTGAGTTTTCCTTGCCCCTTTTTTTTTACATTTTTCACACTATTTTGGGGTGAAACATGATACTTATACATCGTGCACTTATAAACGTTTGAGACTTGTAATGCACTTGCAATTCATCTTTATATTTTGTCATGGTTATTTGTGTGTTGTAAGTGATTATATGAGATACATTGTTTGTTTACAATCATTAACTATTGCTAGCCCGGCGACGTCTTAGATCTTGGGCCTGACAAGCCTATTTGGTGCTAAAGTCGATGTATTGCCGACTCCTAGAGCCGTATGCTTGTGCACTAGGGAACCAAATACACTTAGCCAATCTTTTATACTTGTAATCAAGTCGAGGTTTGGTTGTAACGATATGTGTTCTATAACCTTACTAGCTTATAACTTATGACATGAATTGCTACTTGTAACTTTCCTTTTCATATTATGTATGAAAACCTTGGAAACTCACCAACTATTTTTTGTTGACTCTTATTTTATTCATGTTTCAGGTCAACCTCAAGCTTAATATGATCTTTTTGAAGCATGCTATAACCTAGGATTTGGACCTAGTAAATGGAATAAAAAGTTTACCTTATGTTTTGTTGCATTTGAACTTATTTCTTGTATAAGACTTATGATTGTAATTTCCATTTCAAGACTTATGATAATAATATTTACAATTTAATATAGGTTATGTGGCTGTGAACAATCTTAACCCTCACATCTCGACGTTTCCGCCGTTAAGGTTGGGGTGTGACACCTAAACTAGAACTCACTTAGCAAAGTTGACTTTTATACATAATAGTTGGCAGGTAAATGACGTTGCTGAGGATGACACAAGGTGGGAAGCTACTTGGATGGCAGTGGATGGCATTTCTGATTATAAAATCTTTTCTTGTAATTTAAGAACAAGTACTATGTTTCATTTACAATTGAAGGACAAATTTATGAGTACAATATGGTTTTCAAGTTTTAAATGAATGTTTATTTAATTCTGCTGCAATGTTTTGATTATTAAAAATGATTTTATGCTATGATTAAACAACTATGAGGTTTCCTGGGAACGGGGCCTTACACAATATGACTTGCTGGTTACAAAGTCATAACTACAAGATACATGAGTTGAAAGGAAGATCTGTAACTGAGCTTAGAAGGATGATGGAGCATGTAATGTAGGTGGAATTGGAAACAGAAGCAAAATTCGGGCTGAAGCTCCAAATCCTTCCTATGAACATCAATTAAAACCCCGTTGAATCAGTAATAGTTGAAAGAAAAGATCAACATAAAGGGAAAGATAAATTGATCAAAGAACCTAGAGAAGTGATCCATGGGAAAGTATGGCCTCTAGGCACGACTGTGAGAGAGATTACTAAGGCCTGCAAATATGATCCAGACTGGGAGTATGCTCTTATCAAGAGAGTATTTGGAAGAGTTGAATACTTCCACTTACTTGAATCAATCTTGTTGTTACCTAATACTGACATTAAAGACCTTTAAAGTTTGATCATTCCAACTACCCAATAAGCCCAAGAGGAAGAGATTTTTTGTATTAGTTGGAAAGTGAAAACAAAATTTAAGGATGATGTGCTCAACGAAGCAAGAAGGGAAGATGGGGAACACAAGAAAAAATACCAAGGGGAGAGAAGATCAAAATCCAACTCTTCTACACTATTTATGATGAATTCATAAGGAGGGTTGGATACTCTAACAGAAACACAACAGCCATAAAAGTCATTGAAGGAACTCAATACACTCTTCCCATAACTGAGTGGGGATATGTGGAGTAGACTAAAGAACTAGTGCTGATGAGAAATGATGAAAAGAAGAAAGCAAGAATATAAGATTGTTTGATCCAATTGAAATTAAATGTCCACATCCAAGCTACACTTCATACCTACATGATAAGTTCTTCCCAAAACTTAAAGATGATCAAGCTCAAAATGACCTATGCCTATATTTACATACTATACAAGTCATTGACAAGCTGCATGCAAAAGCATACAAAAGAAGAAGATATGAGGCTAGATGTTGAGAGGAACTAACATCAAGGAAGTATCTGAACTAAGTATGTCAGTACAAGATGACTTGGAAATAGTCAATAATCAAAGTGTTATAGAAACTCTGACAACAAAAGAAGACATTTTGGGATTGAGCTTTGAGACACTATAAAAGATATGTAGAATGGAGATCAAGTACAAGTACGATGATCAAAAGGATGCAGTGTCATATTTGAACAAGAAAATGGTGTCAAGAGTCATGGAGCTTTCAATTTTGAAGCATTGATTACAAGTGTCTAAGCATAAGGGGGAGTATTGTTAGATCTAGGAATGGTAGGTCTAGATCATTTTATATAGGCTTAGAAATTGAATCAATATTCATTATTTTGATGCATGCATTATGTATATAGGTTAACCCATATGTGCGTTGATTTATGTGTATGAGTATTGTACAGATGAACATCATTGTTCTTCCATAGATATCTTTCTTACAAGATATTTATCTAAAGATCTTCTATGGATGAATAGGGTTTACACTGATGAACAAACACCATATGAAGAAACCGAACTGAAGACTCCTTTGGAAGACAAATTGCTTCAGAAGAACAAAGTAGCTTGGAAGAAAAAGTTGCTTTGGAAGAACAAAGTGGCTTCAGAATAACACAATAGTTGCGGAAGACAAAAGTAGCTGTGGAAGACCAAAGACTTGGACTTATATCATACAAATGTTTCAAGTCAACAAGTCAATCAAGGACTCCATGAGATTCGTTGTTTCCTTAAAAGAAACACACGTGTCTATAAATATGAGTCCTAGGTTTCACATCAAAGATACAGAAGTGACGGCGACAAAAACACCATCACATCGTTTCACACGATCAACACAAACCCTAGAAGCCGTCACATCAACACACCAAAAATATTAAACACAATCATATCATAGAAATTTGTTAGCAATTATTTGATTCTTTGTAATCATTAATTAGTTTTAATGAATTAAGTTTGATTCAAAACATTATTCTTTACAAATTGATTGATGTCGTTTGAGTATTTATTGTTTATTTTCTCTGGCATCGATATTTATTAGTTAGCCAATTAAACAATGATTAATGGTAATTTCGTGATCATTAATTTGAAACCAATCTAACACTGATAATTTCTTACTGCGATCCTTAGATTCATAGAGTCATATGGATGCTTATTTCATGCATTTCTAATCATGACAATAGCACTCTCAAGTTCTTTCGAATAGGATTGTTAAGACATACAGTTTCTTATACACATTAAGAAAAATTCTCAAGTTATAGAACTAAACTAGGTTATTTGTACTATGAGTTTCCTTTTTCTAGAATTGATCACAAAAAATGCGTGATTATTTGTATTTGTCCATTTTATTTTCAATCCTTTTTCCATAAAAAAACATTTCTAGTAATTTTTGGGATCAATGTGTATCGTTTTGAGTACCTCAAAGATGAGATCCATAACATATCATTATAGAAAGATTTGGAAAATTAATTTTCTTGCATGATGTAAGGTTTCATATAAGACTAATGCAATCCAAAACATCTAAATTGTCTGTACTGCATGAATGAACAAAGTGCTGAAGTAGAATGCTTCGGAAGTTTCACATTCTGCATTAGAAATACTCTAAGTGTGAAATCTTTCGAAGCCAAGACAATATCTTCCAAAGCCAAACATGAAATATTCCGAAGCTTCAGAGACAAAGTCTTCCAAAGCCAGTTTATGAAGACAAATTTCTTTCGAAGACTTTTGAGTACATGCTTATCTGATGTACCTTTTACCATAAAGTTGGACCACGTTTCCACTGCAGCTTTGTTTTACTCACCAAATTTCACAAGTTTGTGAAAAGGTCCATGCTTTAGGTAAACTGTACATTGAGGTTTTGAGTCTGTTTCTTTCTACTTTATGTACTTTTATCCTTTTTGTAATATATTAGGATGTGATCTATGGCATGTCATAGTCACTAGTCAAAAGGCAATCTGCCTTTTGACTCTATATTTATTTTGTTGTTGTCTAGATCATGTATCCAGCTGGCCTTCAAAGTATGGCCGGATTTAGGATGTAGTATAAAGTATCTCTGGTCCTTTGTATTTTAATGTTTGCTTTGTAATGCTTGTAAGGAACTAGAGAGCAATATACAACATTCTTGAAAACCAAACACTTGTGTAATTTGTCATTGTTCTGTCTCTCAATTACTTGTGTTTCTTAGTATCATTGTAACTGGTTACTAGTTCCGCATTGTGTTTTGTGTTGTAAGTGATCAAACACCCTCAAACGGTCATGCAATTGGTATTAGAGCATTCCAGGCTCTTGATTGTAAGATCTCACCATCTTAAGATCCCTCACACACAAAAAATACTTAACATCTCAAATGGCAGCTATCACTAAAGCTGATATGGAAACTGGAACCATGACAAAGTCCCCACTGATTACTCTTGAAGATTTTTACACTTGGTGCCAAAGAATGGAAGGTTTCATTAAGTCCCAAGATTCCAAGATATGGGAATCTGTTGTCTTAGGACCTTACATACCAAGCACCTCTTTAGCTGATACTGGAGGTGGTATGATTTCAAAGCTGTGGCTGACTACTCTGATAAAGATAGAAAGAGAGTAGAAACTGATTAGAAAGCAATGACAGCCCTTCAGACTGCTCTTCCAAACTCTGTATACAGTGGTTCTAAGAAATGCAAAATAGCTAAGTAGCTGTGAGATGCATTGAAACTAATGTATGAGGGTTCTATTGAAGCAAAGGAGAACAAGAAGGATCTCCTGACGTAGTAGTTTGAATATTTCATCTTTAAAACAGGTGAAACCATGACTCAACTATACTTCAGAAATGTTGAGATTGTGGACACTCTAGTGGATGTTGGAGTGACTTTTGAAAACATGGACATTGTAAGGAAGTTCATGTCCTCTCTTCCTAGGAAATAGACACATTATTATGTTGTTATGAAGAGGACTAAGAACCTTAAGACTCTCACTTTGACTGAGTTGTATGGTATTCTTAGTGGATACCAGATGGAGATGAACATGCAAGGTTCATCTGATAACTCCAACAATCAAATGAGTTTAGCCCTACATGTGACTGAAAGGATAGCATGGAACCTCAACAACATCTTATATGCGACCCTGTCAACTAATAGAAGGGTCCTTTGATCACCTTCCTGGAGACACCTAGAGAAAGCTACACTCAAGGAAGCCCATTCCAAGAGACAAGTTCTTCACATGCCTTTGTGTTTTCTAATGAAAGCACTGGAAACTTTCTATTCACCCTTAAAGACCTGGACTGTATCCATCTAGATGACCTGGGTACATGGAGAAAGTCTAGCAGATGGCTCTTCTCACTCACAGAGCCAAGAAGTTCTATAAGAGGATAGGAAGGAAGTTTCCTAGCAATACAGCCAGTTGAAAGTTTGGGTTGGATAAAAGCGAAGTCAAGTGTTACAACTATAACCAAATGTGTCACTTTGGTAGGGAGTGCAAGGCACCACGGACTAATGGTCGCCAAACACAAACGAGACCAAACTACACTAAGAGAGCCACCTAGAACGAGAACCCAAAGCAGCAAGCTGTAGTTGCTGTTGAAGAAGGAGGCTTTGACTAAAGTTTTTAGGTGGAAGATGCATCGACAAACCAAGCACTAATGGCTAACCATGATGAAGCAAATGTATTGGAACATCTCTGTACACCTGAATGTATTGCTAAAGTTAATAGTTACAGGTCCTACAACTTAGAGATGAGATATGATCCTGAGTCCTTAAATATCTTAAAATTTGATTTCAAAAGATCTAAAAATGACTATAAGTTAAAGATAGAGGACTTAGAGAAAACCATTTTAGTTTTTAAACATGAACACACCAACTACATGACTTAATTCAAAGATCTAATGACCAAGTTGACTGAATGCCAGGCTGAGCTTGTGATTAACAAAACTAGGGCTGAATTATGTGTTCTTGAAGGAGAGGCCTTCAAGAACATTATATCCTCATCCTTGCATGCAAAAGTTTGTTATCAGAATAAGCAGGGACTGGGATCTAGTGAGATAGCTCCTCCACACATAATCTTGTCTGTAAGATCTCCTAGGTGTGGAACTTGTGAAGATGAGCTTCCTCTCATAGACCCCTTCTGAAGAGGATGAAGAAGTGATAGTGGAGAATGCCTCTGAGAAGAGTGAAGAACATGATTCTAAGAGGGATCACTATCCTTCTGAGGAGAGTAAGAAGCCTGTGATGACCAAGTCTATAAGAAAGAACCTGATTAGAAAGAGCAAGAGAAAAGCAAAGAAGGCTCAGGAGATCAAGGCCACTTTTGATTCTAAGTAGAAATAAGTCTTTATCTCTACAGGATTTGAAGTGGTTAAGATTGAAGACATCAACTTGAACTCTAGTACCAAGAGTTTTGGTTCATGTTCAAATCATCCCAACAACAAGAAGATTCCTGATAAGTTATGTACCATTGCTACACAACCTGAACCATACAGCTCCAAGTGTTGTTCTCACCCTAAAAGAACTATCTCAACATCTACAAAGATGAAGGTGGAGAGGGAAAGTCATCACGTTCAGCCTTGTTCTCAAAAGAAGGCTCTTAGGAAGAAGAAAATGAACTATGTTATGTGTGAGAGTACTTCTCATCTTGCTAAGGATTGTTTCTATAATCCAAGAAACACTCTTCATGTGACCAAAGAAGTGACTTCTAAGAGTTCCAACAAAAAATAGCTTCGGAAGGAAAATTGTTTCCTTCGGAAGCTCCAAAATGAAGATGAAGGCAAGTGGAAAATTGCCTTCGGAAGAAAATTTGGTCTTGGAAGAAGGGAATACTTCCGAAGCACTGAAGCCTGCTTCTGTGATAGCAAGATCTTCCGAAGGACCAATCATCAAAACTTTCAAAGTCTGTCAACTTCCAAAGTATTGAAGGTCGAGTTTAAACTTCCAAAGGTGATGTGGAAGTTCAAGAAAGACCAAGTGACTGAAAGTTCTCCATCAACAATAGTAAAGGATCCTTAAAATATGACTATAGGATCAATTACTATTTCATTACCTTAAACTTATTTTGATAACCCAAGACAAGCAAGGCTTGGGTTTCCTAATGTAACTAACCATCCCTTTTGTGAAGGAACAACTCAAGACAAACAAGAATGTCTGGATCATTGATAGTGGTTGTTTCAGGCACATGACAAGCAATAGGTCACTACTGCAAAATTTTGAAGGAATTGATGGAGGGCCAGTTGTTTTTGGAGGAGATGAGGGTGGTTACATATCTAGAAGGGGCAAGGTCACAAATGGTAAGCTCAACATTGAGAAGGTAAACTTTGTCAAGGAGCTTGGATACAATCTTTTGAGTGTATCTCAATTTTGTGATCAGAGTCATAACATGCTTTTCACTTAGCACGAGTTTATTGTTCTCAAGCCTAGGGTGGTCATTCGTCATGAGCATATTTTGCTTAGAGCCCCCAGGAAACGAAATATGTACAAGATGGATTTGTGAGAAATGTCTCCCTCAGGAGAAGTTTCATGTTTTCTGTCTAAGGAAATAGTGATGAGTATTTTCTCTGGCATAAAAGAATATGCCATGTAAACTTTAAGAACATGAATAAGCTAATTAAAAATGATTTGGTAACCAGAATGCCAAAGAAAAAGTTTACAAGCGATGATCATTGTGTTGCATGTCTGAAAGGGAAGCAACACAGGTATCTCACAAGCCAAAGGAAAGAAACTCCATCACTACTCCCTTAAACTTGTTACATATGGATCTCTTTGGCCCTACCAGTGTAATGAGTCTATGAAGGATCTCTTACTGTTTAGTGATACATCTGAGTTGCTTTCAGATTCCAGCTCAAAGGCACAACAACCAAATAAAGAAGCTTCAAATGCAGAAGACCATGGTGGTGGCGATAGTGATCAAGAATTTCTTGATGCTGACAACCACTCCATTGAAGACAACATCAATTATGTCACACACTCATTGGATCAAGTCTCACTTAATAAGTGTGCTGATAAAGTAGGAGATACATCAATGCCAGATCTATTTTTTCTAATATAGATCTCCCTCAGCAACTTGATGTGATCCCTCAACTAAGGATCCACAAGTCTCTTCCCACCTCAAACATCATTGGAGATGTTGACTCAGGGGTAAGAATAAGAGGAAAAACCCATGATGCAAATGTTTGTCTTCACTCTTTTTTCTTATCTCAGATAGACTCTAAGAAAATTGATGAGGCTCTAAAGAATGGAAGTTGGATTGAAGATATGCAAGAGGAGCTGCTTCAATTTAAAAAGAAGAAGGTTTGGAACCTGTCTTCTTCCTCATGGGAAGACTACTGCATGATCGGTTAAAGTCACTTAGCACTTTGTTTTTCTCTCAAACTCACTTGAACAACACTCGGATGAAGATAGAGTCAATAAGAGTTGATCATAATATAGTAAGTAATAAAGAACACAGAAAGTAATTTTCAAGGTACTTGCATATATTGCTTCTCAACTCAAATATTACAAGACTCTTACCAGCTTATCTTTTCAAGTTACAATGAGAAACTATGTATAATACTACCTACAGCCTGATATACTTTGATACCAGCTGGGATCCTATAACTAAAGCCTATACTACAAGTCTATAGTTTAAGGTATCTCGGATAAAGTCTTATCTGAGATATAGTAGTCAGGACATGTTCCTGACTTACCTTTTGTCACCAACTAAACTTGGTAACATGTACCATCATAAAAGGTAAACAGTGGAATAAAGTATGGTCAACTGCATGGTTCTTTGAGAAAACTCCATACAGTATCAGAGGCCTGCAGCGGAGTATCAGAGAACATACTTATGTCCACTAGTTCATAGCAGTGTCTTTCGAAGGTTAAATGGCTTCGGAAGAACAAGTACTTCCGAAGCCACTTATACTTCAGAAGAGGCTGCTTCTTCCGAGACTTGGGAACTTCTTCTTTTCTTCATACTTCGGAAGTAGTCTTCTGGTTGTTCTTCTAAGACTTGATCTTCGGAAGCATGCTCTTGACTTCGGAAGTAGAGTTCTATCTTTGGAAGTTGATCTTTCACTTTGTCTTTGGAAGAACTCTACAACCTTTGGATGTTCCATGCTAAGCTTCAGAAGCCTTTACATGTAGCATCAAAATTATCTAAGTGATTTGGTTTTGGTTGCACCAGCCTTCTTCTTGATGCAACAAACTCCCCCTAGGCTGATGCTACCAAAACCTCACTTGTTTCTGCTTCTCAAAACTTTTAGCACCAAGGAGAGTAAATATTTATCTATTTCCTTGTTCTTCCCTGATGTGGTGCTAAGAAGTTTGTACAAATCCTTAGTAGACAGGATGTCCAGTCTCTCACCTTGGATGATGTGTACCCTCTGTTGTTGCCCTCTGAAAAGAGTTAGTTGATGAGAATTGTAAGCATATATCCATCTAATTATAGGTTCCAATTCAGGACCCTCTACCATCTGTAGAAAGGCAGCGCCCTTGGTAGGAGGTCTTTACTTGTCTTCCTGTCTTCTCAACTTCAAATCTTCTTCCATCTTGGCTTTTGCAGTTAGCTTGGCCAGAGGAAGACTGCTGAGATGATTTCTGATGAGTGCAGCAGTTTCAGTGTTGGAGGGGTTGGAGAATGGCTTTTCTGCTAACTCAACAATATCAAATCTGCTAGTGTGTAACAGAGAGGTTGCATTAATTCTGTTGACTTCATCATTCTCCCTTTCCACAACAAAGTTGTGAGAAGTTTCATCGAACCTCTACTAGATTATTCTCTTTCTAGGCACAAGAGACTGACTAGGAATCTTGTCCTCTTTCTTAGTATCCAACAGAGTCACCAGTTTCCTTCTAAGTTTCTTCTCTTTATCATTCAATGAATCTGAGTTGAGGCCTAGAAGTCTAGCAGCCTGGTCCAATGTTCCTCTAGGCAAATCAGAAATTGATATCTTATGAGGGAACATGAAGATCCTTCAACATAGGTGATATTGACAGAGTCTTCCTCACATGAGACTTTGCTCAAAGTTATGCAGTTAGTGAGCTTAGTCTTGATTACCTTGAACTCCTCAAGAGAGAGATGTTGAGAAGGCTGAGGGGATGGTTTGGATGATTGTTGGTAGGTTGTGGTTTAGAGGTTGTGGTTTAGAGGTTCTGGGAAGTGTTTTTGGTTGAAGGATAGGAAGTTTTGGTGGTTGAGGTGATAAAATAGGTGAGGGTAAGGATGTGGGTTCAGGGGTGAAGGGCTCAGTTTTGATGGTGAAGGGTAAGGGTGAGGGATTAGGTTGTGGTTGAGTAGTTGAAGTGAAGGTCATCCCATTTACCCTTCTATACATCTCTTTTCTCTTTCCCAAGCGCATGTTAGCCTTGATTTCGCTAACAATTTGTTGGAGTGTCCTCTCTTACATAGGACCCACCTGCCCTCCAGAGAAGCCATGAGCCTGGAGATAGTCCTTCATCTAGGCCTTCTCACTGAGCTTCCTGGTTGTAGTGGCCTTTGCTTCTTCCTCCTTTTTCTTCCTATCCTTTAGCTTTGCTCTTGCAGCCTTTCTTCTCTGTTTTCTATTTGATCCTACTCTTTGTTGTAGAGCCATAGGATTGTTTCATTGTCGTGTGGAGAGAGTTCTTGAAGATTGAAGCCTCTAGAGATTAGGAACTCTATCCTATCTCTCCTTTACTGCAAGTCAGCCTCCTTCTGTTCTTCTTCTTTCTCTTTCTCTAAGGCCAACCTGGCTGCTTCTTGTTGTTTCTCATGTTGTAGTCTGGTTGCTTTTTCTAGTTTCACCAACTCCTCTAGTGGTAGCAGGAGTGTTTCTTCATTGGCAGCTCCCAATTGGATGAGCTAATCAATTATCTCTTCTTTCCTTTTGTTATTGACAGCCTCCTAGTTGGCTGCAGCTGCTTTTGTACTAGCAGCTAGCAACTTCTTAATTGGAAGTCTTCCTTTCTTCTTTAACTTCTCAATCTTCTCCTCTTCTTGAAGCTCTTCCGCAGTCATCTTCATTTTCCCTTTGTTATGTTTAGAAGACCCTGACTGTGGTGGTTCTTGGAGAGTGGATTCTGATTATGAGAGAGGCAGAGAGGGTGTCTGGGATAGAGGTAGATTCAGAAAGTCCTCACTGTTCACCTCAGATGCCATTTCTAGGATTGCATCTGTGATGATTAGTTCCTCGGACATCTTGAATAGTCCTTCTGTAACTTCCATTTCAGCTTCGAAAGATTCAGCTTGTTCTTCCAAGACTTTAACTTCAGCTTCAGAAGTTTGAGGAAATGCAGATTCTATCCCGACTGTTTCAGTTGTTGGCCATCAGTCCCCATTTCCCCTTCGAAATGAATCTTAGGTTTCATGTGCACCCTAGGTTGACCAACTTCTTCCATAGTGGTAGAAGGTGCAGTAAGCCTCTGAAGCTCTTCAGCTCCGAAGTAAATCATTGCAGCATCTGGGCTTGGCTGATCAGTAGAGGATCTCATCAAAAACTTGGTGAAGAGTTTGTAGAGATCTTTGAGCATCTTTGGGTCGATTTGAAGTACAACTTAAGATGGCTCAGACAAAGTGGTGACAGGAGTAGAGGATGTTGAAGTTGAAGTATGCATCTATGGGTCCTCAAGTGTTTGTCGTTGAACATTCTCCTCCTTTTTGGTAGCTTCATCTTGAGAGCTAGATGAGCTGGAGGAAGAAGTCAATGAGACCTGAACAGGTACATGCCCTACAGATCTCTCGGTCTATTTCTCAACTAGTTGAGCATTGAGATTGTCAATCTCAAGTTGCTGAGTGGCGGACCTTTCTTCTAAAGTCCTAACCAAGGATTCAAGGTTTGAGACTTTAGACAGAAGGTCTTTTATGAGAAGTTGCATTCTTCCCTCATCTTCTTTTGAAGAATCACTAGGAGATGAGGTAACACACATAGTATGTTCAGCCTCACCACCAGATGTGGTTTCTTGGCACCCTGGTTTTCCTTGCTGAATGATGTCTCTTTCAGATTCATCAAACGGCATGGTTGCCACAGATTCAGTCTCAGATATGTTACCACTGTCCATAGGGTTCATTGAGGCACCTTCTGTAGTGGCAGCTGAATCTGCATGAGTCCCCTCCACATTAGTGAGTCTCACCTTAGTTGTGGATTGCTGATGGGGGCTAGAGACAAGGGATCTCTCTGGGCTCTGTTGATCTTGGAGTGGGTGTTTTAGATCAATTTCACTGCCATGGAGAGATGTTATCACTTCATCAGTTTTAAAAAGAAGGTTAGTGAAGGATTAGGATGTTAAGCCTACTAACCCGGGACCTTGGTCAATGTCTACAGGCATTGAGCCTTTGGTGGGGCTGTCCCTTGTTGGCTGCTCAGAAGAGTGTAAATACTCATCCTGAAGGCTGTTGGTTTGGGTGTCAGGCTCATGGGTTTGAGACTGAGGAGACTCAAAACCCAAATTGAGGTCGAATGAGAAATGGTGAGACCTCAGACTGAGTGGGAGCCCATGTTTCCACTCTAGTCCTTTTGGATTGAACAGGAGGTGCTTGCTCAATCACAATAGATTGAACAAGGGTTCGTTTAGGGTGTCTCTGGTATGTGATGGATGGGTATGGGAGAGGTATGTTGGCATTGTGGAGGTGGTTGCTGGTGTGGGTTCATCACCTATGGGGTGAACAGGGATGTCACCAGAAGCTATGCACTCAATCATACCTGGAAGTAGAGAAGTGTATCTTCCAGTGAAATTGGTGGACACCTTCTAAAGTCTTGAAGATGGTAGGCCTCATGTGAGGGATAGTCAGAGCAGCTGCATAGACAAGCGTACTCTGTTCCAACTCAGTTGATTATGTGTTGAATGAATCGGGGATACATAAAGAATTTCTCCCTTTGAAGATTCCCAATCAGATTGGTGAACACAAATCTTGAGTAATTAAAGTAGAGGCCTCTTACCAATCCATGAACTAAGCATCCTAGTTCATACGGCATTTGATCCCATCCCCCAGGTTTGTTTGATAGACAGTGGAAAACAACATGCAGGAGGAACTTCCAGTTGTAGGAGAAGTTTTACTTGTAGACTGTCGACCTGCTCATGTCTCCACCATATCCCATGAGGATATAAGTGTTGTCTAAATCTTCTTTGGGGAATTCAGTAGGAGCTCCTTCATCATGAAGCTAGAGATGCTCTCTGATAAGTTGTTCAGTAATGACCAACTCTTGTCCATAATTGCTGGACCTTAGTACACGAATCCCATTTAGGGATTCGACTTGACCATTTTCCCAAAATTCGCCCATTTGATTGGAGTAAACAATGGGGTTAACGGTAAGGGCTATGTAGTAAGATGATTGGGTGAAAAAGGAGATGATTTTAGAGAAGTCAGCATCTCTTGAAGAATCAAGAAGTGCGACTTGGTTGTGCTAAGGGTTGAGTGCCATTTGAGAAAGGTGAATGAGGATGAATTTGAGCTTGGGTAAAGTTGGAGTGGAGAAAATCTCTAGGGCAGTAAAAATTACAAGTAAGAAAATGAAAGTGAGTAGTCGGGATTATTTATAAGAGGGTGGAAATGCGGTAATGGAGGTTAGGATAAGGTGATGTGATGTTAAAGTGGGAGATTTGATGGGGGTGATAAGGTTAAAATCAGTTAAATAATCCGACATCATTAACAAAATCTTTGTTTTTTATAGTGTGGGGCCCAAAATATTTCCGTTACACAGTAAAATCTCTCTCTAAAGTAAAAAACATTTCCGAAGGTAATTTGTCTTCCGAAGGCAATAGTTACTTCCGAAGGTAAAAGTTACTTCCGAGAGTAAAAATTGCTTTCCGAAGGGAGAGATTCTATAAGCTTCGAAGTAGATCTGATAGTTAATCAATCGCTTCTTCCGAGGCTAAACACTCTTCCGAGAAGAAAATTATCATTGAAGAAATTTTGCTGCGAAAGAACCGTGAAGTATCTTTTGAAGGTTAATTTTTCTTCGAAAGGAATTTGTACTTAGAAAATTTTAGAGAGATCTTTTGTAACAGGGCCTAAATTGTATTAACATAAGACATTACAAATTAAAAGGTTTGAAAAGAGGTAGGCTAATCAATGTTTATCATCCCAATAGTTGTGATGAGATACTTGAATCTTTGTTCATCAAAAGCTTTGGTGAACAAGTCAGCATATTGTTCATTTGAGTCAACTTTGATTAGCTTAATCAATTTTCTCATGAATATCTCTAATGAAATGGTACCTGAGGTCAATATGCTTTGTCATGGAGTGCTTCACCGGATTTTAGTAATGGAAATAGCACTGTTGTTGTCAATATGGATAGGAGTACTCATAAAGTTGAACCCATAGTCTAACATCTGATAATGAATCCATAGCAGTTGAGCACAACAGCTAGCTGGGGTAATGTATTCAGCTTCAGCAGTTGATGTGGAGATAGGATTGTTCTTGCATTACCATAAGATGATCCTTTCACCAAGAAATTGACATCCTCCTGATGTGGATTTCTTGTCAATATTGCAGCCACCATAATCACTGTCAGAGTATCCATAGAGATTTAAATCCTTGTTTCTGGGATACCAGAGACCTAGTTTAGGTGCTCCTTTAAGGTATATGAGGATTCTCTTATTAGCAGCTAGATGAGACACCTTTGGAGCAGCCAGATATCTTGCACAGATGCAGGTAGCAAACATGATATCAGGTCTACTGGCTGTGAGATACATCAGAGAACCAATAATTGCCCTATACTGATGTTGATCAGTATCCTCCCCCTCAAGGTCAGGACAAAGATTGTGGTTTCTGGGTATGGGTGTCTTGGCCGGCTTACAATCTTTCATCTCAAATCTTTCTAAGATGTCAGAAATATACTTATTTTGATTAATGAAAAATCCTTCCTTCATTTGCTTTACCTGAATTCCAAGTAAAAAGTCCATTTTTCCCATGGAACTCATCTCAAACTTTTTCTTCATAATGCTTTCAAAGTCCTTACACATTTGGTCATTTGAAGAACCAAATATGATATCATCAACATAAACTTGAACAAGCAAAATGTCCTTTCCAGACTTTCCGATGAAGAGAGTTGTGTTAATGGTACCTCTAGTGTAGCCATTCTTCAGAAGAAACTGAGACAAAGTCTCATACCACAGCCTAAGCGCTTGGTGCAGCCCATATAGAGCTTTATCCAATTTGCACACAGTTGGGGTGCTTTGGGTCTTCAAATCCTAGAGGTTGGCACACATAGACTTACCTATCTATATCCTGATATAGAAAGGCACACTTGACATCAAGCTGGTAAATAGTGAAGTCCTCGGATGCAGCATAAGCAAGGAAGATCCTAACTGCCTCAAGTCTTGCAACAGGTGCAAAGACATCAGTATAATCGATTCCTTCCTCTTAGGTGTATCCTTGAACTACAAGTGTTGCTTTGTTCTTGATGATTAAGCCTCTATCATCTCTCTTATTTCTGAAAACCCATTTAGTGCCTATAGGTACTTGACCAGATGGTAACTGACATAGGTTCCATACCTTCTATCTCTTGAATTGAAGCAACTCCTCTTGCATCGATTCAAGCCAGCTATTATCTTTCAAGGCATCTTCCACCTTCTTGGGTTCCATCTGGGATAAAAATCATGAGTACAAGAAGACATTCCCATGATGAGTCTGCCTTCTTGTTCTCACACCTTCGGAGACATCCCCTATGATTTTCTCAGTTGGATGAGTGTTCTGGATCCTAAGACGAGGAATCACTTCCAGTTGCAGAGATAGATCCAGATTGGACATATTCTGCTGAGGAACTGGTACACTCTGTCCATCTGTTGTTTTAAAGTTATTCAATGAGGACTGATTGAATGAATGAGAAACATCATCAATGGTTGGTTGTGAAGTAGTATTAACAGTTGCTTGTTCCTTCAGAACACTACTTCCTTTTGCCTGGTGTTGTGGTGGATCACCTGATGAGTTTTGAGGCTCAGCAAGTGATTCACTTGTTGAAGCTTCACTATTCCTTGATATGGTTAAGCTGTCAGATTTGTGGATGGTGGAAGCTTGATTTATTGCAGCTCTTGGAGAATTTGGAAGAGGTCTGGGTAGCTCAAATAATTGATCATCAACAGTAGCATCAACATCATTTTGAGCACCTGTTCCAGCTGAAACATTCTCACAAGATGGTTTAGAATAGTTTGGAGACAATTCTAAGTCAAGATATGATCAGATCCATTCCCCCTAACACAAGGAGTGTGCTCATTAATAACTATATTGGATGACTCCTCAAATTGTTGATTCTTAATGTTGTATACTCTATAAGCTTTAGAACTAGAAGAGTATCCAACAAAGATAGCATCATCCGACTTTTTCGCAACTTTTTCTAAGTTATCTTTTGTGTTAGTATGGTAGACCTGCTGCCAAAGGACCTTAGAAAGCCAATGAACGGTGGCCTCTTTTTCCATAGCTCATAAGGGGTTTTTCCATGTGGCTTAACTACAAGAACTCTGTTATGCACATAGCATGCAGTGCTAACTACCTCTGCCCAGAATGTTAGAGGTAGTTTTGAATCAGCTAACATAGTTCAAGGAGCCTCAATAAGTGTCTTGTTTCTCCTCTCAGCAACACCGTTTTGTTGAGGAGTTATGGGAGCACTATATTGTCTGGCAATCCCTTTTGAGTTACAGAATGAGTCAAGAACTGACAGGATTAGTGATCTCAAGTTTGATGGATTAGAGTGTAACGCAGCGGAATAAGATCAAGAATTAGACAACTTATAGCAAGAATTTGATATTCGTATGCATTAAGAACAAATACGGTTGTAACGAGAGAATATATTTCTGTGAAAAGGAATGTTTCAATTATATCAAATGTTTCTGCTCAATCATTCACTCATTACAATTAGGTTGACACTCTTTATATAGAGTTCAATCACTGTTGATATCACGGGATAGTGACATCTGGCAGATTTATTACAAAAATAACTAACACTTAACAAACTACTGAAATGTTCACAACTACTGAGAACATATCAGAGAGTGCTAAGCACAAAATATAAAACTACTGATGCTAAACTACTGAAACTAAACTACTAAAACTAAACTACTGAAAAGGGAAAATATAAAACTACTGAAAGAAAACCGTCACAACTACTAAAGAAGAACTCTTCAGCTGTTGTGACAACGTCTGATACTTGGTCTTCAGTACTTGTCTTCAGCACTTGTCTTCAGACTGTCTTCAGTACTTGTCTTCAGACTTTGTCTTCAACACTTGTGTTCAGACTGTCTTCAGTACTTGTCTTCAGACTTTTTCTTCAGCACTTGTGTCTTCAGACTTTGTCTTCAACACTTGTGTCTTCAGACTGTCTTCAGCTCTTGTGTCTTCAGACTTTGTCTTCAGCACTTATGTCTTCAGACTTTGTCTTCAGCACTTGTCTTCAGACTTTGCCTTCAGCACTTGTGTCTTCAGACTTTGTCTTCAGCACTTGTGTCTTCAGACTGTCTTCAGCACTTGTTGTGACATCTGTGGGACTTAAAGGTTTTTCTGATCCGGCTCATTGGTTCTTTTGGTCCAACAAACTCCCCCTGAACCAATGCAGCCAAAACCTTTGTCTTTATTGAGGTCCCACTTATTGTTGGCAAAGACTTATCTTGATCAGCTTCAGAGAATCGGATCAGCACAGGCCAGGAAGAGGTTTCTAATCATGTGTTTGGCTAAGTATGGAGGGGAACTCTGTTTTGGGGAATCTGGACATAGAGTTGTGATCCCAAACATGAAACCAACTTCCCATTTATGAGTCTGTAAGACTCACGAACATAGGCCTCAAGGAGAACAACCTGTTCCTCCTTGGAGAGTTCTTCTACTCCTCCTTCAAAGAAGAACTCTGGACCATAGTACTCAGATAGGTACTTTACAGTCCTGCCATTCTTAACTCCACAGTAGTTATCTCCCTATAGACAAATTCATCAGGATGGGTGCCCTCAAGGAGTAACTGGAGCTCATCTTCTTAATGTCTTCAAGCTTCTTATATAATAACCCCTTTTTGATCATCTTGTTTTCCAGTAAGGCTTGAGGGGTCTTTTTGATTGATGAGCCTTCTTGAATTCATCGAGTATTTCCCAAGGTGAGACTACAATGGCCAACATGATTGTAGAGTCTATTGTTTTTCTAACCTGGCCATTGTATCTATGTGGAATGGATCTTTTGTGTATTCTAGAGCTCACCTTGGGGTCTGGCCATACTCTCACTCTCTCTTTTTGATACTGAAATATGTGTCTGAGAGTGTACAGCCTCTGAGCATGCCCTTTCATGGCTTGTACAGATGATGACTGGGGAAATTCCTTGTCAACCATCTTCAGTAGTTGCTCATCGTGCTGCTTCTGATGTTCTTCATCTTCTATTTTGACTCTAACCATTTCCCTTTGTGAGTCAGGTGTGATCATGAGTTGACTCGTGGGTTCTGGTACCCTTAGAACAGCAGAGAGTGACAGTCTATCATCTTCATCATCTTCTTCTTCATCTTCTTCTATCCTCAGCACCCTTCTCCTCCTTCTAGGTGCATCACTGGATGATGGTTGGTTGGTTTTTGTGGTAAAGGAATTGGTTTTGAGGGTTGAGGATGTTTGGATTTGAGTTTTGAGATTGGTTTGGAGATTTGAGGGGTAGGCTGTTTTTGAGTGGGTGATTGGGAAGGTTGTTCAAGCATTTTGGTTGTAAGTTGGCTTTTGTGATTTTTTCCATTTCAAGCCTTTTCCCAGCTCCAGCCTCATCAAGTGCTTCAATAATTATCCCCTTATGAAATTGCTCAGACAAACAGATTCTGGTGGCTATAGCCAGAATGCTGTCTCTGGTCCATGAACGAATCTCCATCAGTGATCTTCCTAAATGTTTGGCTATGAATCGAATCATGATCTCCAATCTCTCTTTCTCCAGCACACTGTACCCAGCCCATCTGTTTTGGATTTCATTTACTTCCAACCTCCTGATCTCAGTGTCTAGTTTGGTTGTATCAAAGTCTTGCTTGAAGAGTTGCTCAATGATTTTGTCCATGGATCGGCTGTGTGCTTCATCTGCATCTTTTATCAGCTCCTCCAAGGATTTTCTTCAGCATTCTTTTGATCACCAACACTTTTCTTTCTTTTGTAAGTGATCAGTTGTTGTTCCTTTTCCTTCTCCAACTCCTTGGTTTTCTCTTGTGCCTCCTCATCCTCAGTTCTTTTTCTTTTCTTTTCTTTCACTGTTGTACTCTCCCCCTTTTTGGATGCATTGGTTGCAGGGGTTTGTACTGCAGAAAGTTTCTTGTGCACAACATCATCAATGAGTTTGTAGACTTGAGGAGATCCTCTCATCAATGGCTTTATGAACAATGTCATTGATGATGGGAGTGATGAGGTAAGGATTGTTGGAATGCAGCAACCATCTGCTTAGGGGGGTTCTGTCCCTGAGAGATAGTGCCAAAGCAGAGGCTGGAGGCTCAGTGAAGTGAGAGGGTGAAGTGTTTGGGGACCTTCGAATGAAGGTGCCATCTGTGGGTTAGTGGGGGCAGATGGACTTACATCCTGAGACTTCTTGGCAAGCAGTTCTTGTAGTCTGCTTACCTCAGCCTCCAGGATGGTGTTGTGGGCTAGAACATCATAGAAAAAGCCTAGGTCATCATCAGCAGGTGTTGAATCACCTGACCTCCTGCTTGTAGCAGGATGTACATGCACCGGGTGTAGACCAGTTTTAGCATGTGCCCCTTTTTCTTGGAACTGGGGACTTCCAGCCTCAGGACGATGTCCTTCATCAGTTGTTGCCTCTGGTGAGGTCTTAGCTATGTTACCAGCCTCAGTCTGATCATGTGCTGATTAGAAGAGGTGGCAGCCTCACCAGATGTTCGTATCTGCATATCCACACCAGGAGATAGAACAGTTAAACCTGGTGCTGTGGGTTGTCAGAAGCATGTTGATCCTCTTCCTCAATTGCTGTGGTTCTCCCCTTTGTTGGTGTTTGTTGGGGAGGAGGAGAGGCATGCAGCTGAGTCAGCACGTTTGCAATTATAATGGTTGGACTTTGGGGGCATTTGCTTGGGGAGAGGAGATAGAAACAGATTGCATTCGGGGAGAGGAATGCTCTTCAATGATAACCTCCTCAAGTGAGAGAGGTCTCAGCGATGTGGTTGCCCCTGATAAGGTTGCATCAGGATCCTTTTGAGAGGATGCATGTGCGGTGTTAGCTGGTAGAGTCTCTGATACTGCTGGGGGGTTTAAACCAGCAAGTATATCCTGCCTTGGTGGTACAGGAGCATCTTCAGGGGACTCATCTCCCTGAATAGCTGTTTTGGGGCGTTTGGTTTTTTGTTTGGTGGGGACTCTGGATTTGGTGGTGGAAGCTGTGGGTTCCCTCTGCTTGGGTTTTAGAATTCGGGCAGCTTCTTTGAGAGTGAGGTCTGAGTTGTGCCTGGAGTATACCTTAGCCAAAACAGCTGGTGCAGGGACTCCAAGGCCAATAAGGCCATCAGATTTTAATTCATTTAAAATAATGGCCATCAGAAACCTGGGATATAATAGCCAGCGGTTTGCCGCAGGTTTCTGAGCCATGTTCTTTATTTCTAGAAACACGATTTCAGAGAAATTTAGCGGTTGGTCCCAAGAGATGTCTTTGAAGCTAAGCATACATTTACCATGTGAAAGATAAGTTTTTCAGCATCATGGAAATGTTTCTTCAGAATAGTTGTAGCCCGAAGATCACCTTCATACCCATTATTGATAAAGGACA
Source organism: Flaveria trinervia (assembly GCA_025506515.1). Taxonomy (NCBI): domain Eukaryota; kingdom Viridiplantae; phylum Streptophyta; class Magnoliopsida; order Asterales; family Asteraceae; genus Flaveria; species Flaveria trinervia. The sequence goes on along the minus strand of CM046452.1, from coordinate 49,122,861 downwards.
TATCCATTGTGCCCTTTGGGTATTCAGTCACAGTGGTGGAGTCATGTAAGTGTAATGCCTAACGAATGATGTCGGCTGTAACAACCACTGGTTTCTGGTTGACGAGGGACCGAACAGAGATTTGGCCAGTAGACTCATCAGTATGAACAAAAACATTTGACCAGAATTGACTGAGAGATTCAGGGTAGATGGTCGGATTCAAGAGAAAGGTTGTGCGATATGGGGAATCCACCATTAGGTCAATGGCATTATCAAATTTGTTCCAGAAAGCTGACTTGGTAAGGTATGCAACGCAGTTGTGTCGTGGTTTTAGGCTCATGGTTGCCATTTTTGAAAGTATGAAGGTCAGAAGAACGGCTAATGGAACGTTTGAGAAGAAGACAGGTATTTATAGGGTTGGGATAGGAAAAGGCTGAAAGAAAACTACTGAAGGTTTTGGTGTGGTCATCAGCTGTTTGAAACTACTGATGACTGGTATTAACCTTCAGAGGTTTAAAACGACTGACAGTGGTGGTGTTGTCATCAGTTGTTATAAAACAACTGAAGACTTGGTTTTGACCATCAGACGTTGAAACGGCTGAAGTCTTGGTGTTAACCATCAGTAGTTGTGAAACTACTGAAGGTCTTGGTTTTGACTTCAAATGATGTAAACTGAGGACTTGGTGTTTGTCATCAGTAGTTGTGAAACTACTGAAGACAGTGGTTTTGTCATCAGTTGTTGTAAATAGCTGAAGACTTGGTGTTAGTCTTCAGTAGTTGTAAACTGAAGACATAGTTTTGGCTTCAGTTTTTAATGAAACAGTAGTTGTATAAACGACTGAAGAGAAATTTCTCATCAGCTGTTTTTGTCAATTCATAGCTTTTCAGTGTTTCAGTCTGACCTCCACACTACTCATCAGACTTAGATCTGAGTTTCAGACGTTTCATTGGTCATCAGTACTTATCTGCATTTGACATCAGTAGTTGTAGCTACATCAGCTGTTGTGACTACATCAGCTGTTGTAACTACATCAGCTATTTTAACAAATAAAGTACATGAGTACTGAGAAGTTACTTAAGCTCCAGTTGTTTTAAAAACTTCTGAAGGGAGGATAACTTCAGTACTTATATATGACAATAATAAACTAATGATCATCAGTACTTGTGAGCTGAGATCATCAGTAGTTGTCACTTATTCTAGCTGCAGCATACCAGGCCTTAGCACTAGGTTTTGGAAAGTTGTGCTATCCAAGGGCTTAGTGAAAATGTCTGCAAGCTCATCAGCACTAGGAACAAATTTTGGATCAATCAGACCTTTTTCAAAACAATCTCTAATAAAATGGTGTCTGATTTCAATATGTTAGTCCTAGAGTGCTGGACAGGATTCTTGACAATACAAAGAGCTGAAGAGCTATCCATTAACAATGGGGTCTTAGTCTCTGTTATGCCATAATCCAATAATTGGTTTTGAAGCCAGAGTACCTGAGATGTACAGCTTGCAGCAACAATGTACTCTGCTTCAGCAGTTGATGTAGCAACTGAGGTCTGCTTCTTACTCTGCCAAGAAATCAAGCAGTTGCCTAAGAATTGGCATCCTCCAAAAGTGGACTTTCTTGTCAACTTACACCCTGCATAGTCACTGTCAGAAAAAGCAACTAATTTACCAGAATGTCTAGTAGAATACCATAAACCTAGAGATGGAGTGCCTTACAGATATCTAAAGATCCTCTTGACTGCAATCAAATGAGACTCCTTAGGTGCAGCCTGAAATCTAGCACAAACACATGTAGCAAACATAATATCTGGTCTAGAAGCTGTTAAGTACATCAAGGACCCAATCATACATCTGTAAAGTGTTTCATCAACCACTTTACCTTTCTGATCTGTATCGTTGTGTGGTGTTGCACATGGGAGTAGAATAGGGCTTACAGTTTTGTAAATAAAACTTTTCCAAAAGATCTTTTGTGTATTTGGACTGATGAATGAAAATCCATCAGCCTTTTGTTTGATTTGCAAACCCAGAAAGAACTGTAATTCTCCCATGGCACTCATTTCAAACTTCTGTTGCATCAACTTTGTAAAGGCATCACACAACTGTGGATCAGAGGATGCAAAAATAATATCATCTACATAAATTTGAACAAGTAGATTATGCTGCCCAGCTTTCTTAATGAATAAAGTCTTATCTATGGAGCCTCTAGTGAAATTATTTTCCAGAAGAATGTTTGATAATGTCTCATACCAGGCTCTAGGAGCTTGTTTCAACCCATAGAGCCTTATCAAGCATATACACCCAATTAGGATGTTTATTATCCTCAAAACCAGGTGGTTGACATACATAAACCTCTTCTTTAATTTTCCCATACAAAATGCACTTTTGACATCCATTTGAAAAACTTTAAGGTTGTGATAAGCAGCATAAGCTAAAAACAATCGAATTGCTTCCAGTCTGGCTACAGGGGCAAAGGTTTCATTATAATCAATACCTTCCTCTTGTGAAAACCCCTGTACAACCAGTCTGGCCTTGTTCTTAACAATAAGCCCATTTTCATCAGTTTTGTTCCTAAACACCCATTTAGTGCCTATTGCACACTTACCTGGAGGTAGAGGAACCAGTTCCCACACTTGTTGTTTCTTGAACTGAAGAAGCTCAAGCTGCATGGCTTCAACCCATCCATTGTCCCTTAAAGCAATGTGATAGTTCTTTGGCTATTGCTGACTAATGAAGAGAGCATAGAAGCAGAAATTTGACAATTGACTTCTTGTTGACACGCTAGCATTGATATCACCAATGATTTGAGACATAGGGTGATTCTTCAGATCTTGGTACACAATAAGATCTGTGCAAGTGTTTGTAGCAGGCTCAGCAGCAACAGATGGTGATGGTGAAGCATTTCCTTGAAACCAATCAGTAGATGGTAATTCAAAGGAAGTTGAAGTTGTAGAAATCTCATCAGCATTTGTGTGGATTGTGCTACTGGAGCTACAGGAACATCAGGTCTAGCTGAATCAGGTAGTTGATCACTAAACTTGAAAAGGTGATTACTGATATCATCATCATCATCAGTAACACCAGATGGATGACTAGCTATAGAAGATGATGGATTCATATGATCTGCAACAGCAGGCGGTTGATAAGGAACATATTGCAGAATGTCCAGATCAAACAACTCCATAGGGTTTTGTGGAATTCTATCCTTAGGGGATTCATTGAACTTCACATGCAAGGTTTCTTCAACTATCTTTGTCCGACAGTTGAATACTCTGTAAGCCTTGCAAGTGGATTAATACCCAACAAAATACCCTGCATCCACCTTAGAATCAAACTTTTGGAGTTGATCCTTTGTGTTGAGAATGTAACAGGGACACCCAAATGCTCTAAAGAATGAAATCAAAGGGGCTAAATGATGTAAAACTTCATAAGGAGTTTTCATCAAACTCTGATTTACTAAGGCTCTATTCTGTACATAGCAGGCTGTATTGACAGCTTCGGCCCAAAAGGTCAGTGGCAGACCAGAATCAGCCAACATGGACCTTGCAGCTTCAATGAGGGTCCTGTTCTTTCTCTCCACTACTCCATTTTGCTCTGGAGTCCTTGGATGCTATACTGCCTCTTGATTCCCTTTGACAAGTAAAACTCATCAAGAGTGTGGTTTCTGAATTCAGTACCATTGTCACTCCTCACACACTTAACTGGTAGGGAATACTGCTTCTCAACGTGTAACACAAAGTTCATAATGGACTGAGCAGCCTCATCCTTTGAATGCAAGAAGAAAGTCCATACATATCTAGAGTAATCATCCACAATTACCAGACAGTATTTCTTCTTTGCCATACTCATTACCTTCACAGGACCAAAAGATCCATGTGCAGTAGTTGTAAGCAGGCATTAGACTTGGATTCTTCTATGGGTGGGAATGAAACTTTATGTTGTTTCCCTTTTAAGCATGCAGTGCAGATTTCATCACAATTGAACTTCTTTATTGGAAGACCTCTCACTAAACTCTTGTGGATCAGCTGATTCATGTTTTTGAGATTAACATGACCCAGCCTTCTATGCCATAGTTTAGATTCTTGGAGAGAGGCCTTGGAGAACAAGCATGGATGGCCTTTTAACTCAATTTTCTTTGACAAATCCAAGGCATATACTCTTCCTATCTTGTTGGCCTTCAGGAGAGTATTATCATCCAGTACTTTGTCAATCAGGCTCAGAACCTTGGAAGACAGAATCCTACAGTTCTGGCTTGTGAAAAGAGCAACATGTCCTTTGTCACACATCTGACTGACACTCAACAGATTGTATTTGAGATTCTCCACATGGTTGACATCATCAAATCTAATATCTCCATTAGACACAAATCCCTTTCCAATGATGTAACCTTTAGCATCATTTCCAAATGAGACAAATCCCTTCTTTCCTTGAGAGTAATCATGAAGAAGAGAGCTGCTCCTAGTCATATGCATGGATCCTCCACTGTCCACATACCAGATGCTTCTTTGGCATGTTGAAGAACCCTGTAAAATCATAAGAAACTAGTTAGCTTTGGAGACCCAAACCTTTTTGGTTTTGGACTGACTTTATCAACAGATTAACCATAGCTGGTTTCTCATGATTAACAGCTGATGAAGATGGAGATGGTGCTGAAATAGATTTGGACCTGGAATTCCTTTTCAGTGGTTTGATCACAGGGGCTTCATTTGTTAACTCTCCCCAACAGATACTGAACCATCATAACAAGCTGTGTCTGATTTGAAGCTCGAGCTTTCAGTTCATTTGACATTCCAGAGCTTGTTTTTGATGAGTTCCTGTGACCCACCATTTCCTCCTTCTTAGATTTCACAAACTTAGTCTTATGTTTATCATAGGAACAATATTAGCTGTCTTCTGATAAACCGCATCCTTCTTAGTGGATTTGGGTAAGGCATTGGGTTTATCAGGTTGAGATGATTGTGGTACAAACTTGGTCTCAAACTCAGTTTTCATTTTATTTATTTCTAGTTTAATGAGCTCATCCCTTTGGAGTTTTAAACCCTTTTTGTACCAACATTCATCAGATAGATGATTGAATTTACCACAAATTTCACATGGTTTATTCTTCATCTTGGACATCTCTACTGCTGAAGTGGAAACTACTGAAGGTGTGATCTTCAGTACTTTCCTCCTATCAGTACTAGGTACTAAAGGATTTGTAACAGCTGAAGACTGGTAATTCAACTGTTTTCCATCCGTCCTAATAGACCGTTTGATGGATTCCTCAGCAGTTGTTAGTCCTTGTATTTCAACTGATTTGAAATGCTTTTCAGATGCTGGGTCTCTTTCAGTACTTGGGGTACATTGAGGAACAACATCTGAAGTACTCAGCTTCATATGAGTCTCAGTAGTTAGACCATCAGTCAATTTATTTGCTGAGATCTTAACACTGGTTTCATTCTATGATCTTAGATTATCATTGGAGAATGATTCACACGATAATATGGTTTGGAGATTGCTTTCACTTTCAGACTTAACTATGGAGTTAGGACTAAAGTCTGTTGGTGGAGCAGTATGGTTGTAACCAATACCAAACTTCACATTTGAAGCAGTTTGCTTGCTAAGAAGCATTTCAAATCCCTTGCATGATGAGACCCAGCGGTCACACTCAACTTGGGTCACTGCAAGTTTTTCTTTGAGACTCCTGTGGTCTTCCAGAATAACCTCTAGCTTGGCCTTTTCATCATTTAATTGGCATTTAAGCTTATAAATATCATCACTTTTACCGTTAAGAGCAGACTCATACTCAGCTTTTCTTTTGGAAATGGTTTTCTCAAACTCAAGTTTTTGATTTATTAATGCTAAATTTGCCTCTCTAATAGAGACAAAGGCAGCTATGCATGATTCAGAACATAACTTGGCTTTAGCCTCTGAAGATACCTGAGTTACCTGTGAAGATGATGCATTTGAGCAGGAACCCTCAGTAGACTCCAGGGCCATGAGAGCAAGATTTCCAAAAAGGTGTTTACCACCATGTTGACTAGCACCAGCATAGTATTGCTCAGTGTGACCAGACAAGTTATCAGGTAAGCTACTCCAGTCAACGACTCCAGGTGTGAAGAAGCTATGATGAGGTTGTGACTGAGATGGAGATGGTTGAGGTTCTGGTAGTGCATGAGGTTGTGGTACTATAGGAGCTTGAACTTGATTTGACTGTGGCATATAATAGCGGGGATAAGGATATGGCATTTGACCCTGAGGAACAAAATATGCAGGAGATTGAGGGTGTGATGAATGACTAGAACCAGCAGAATGTTGCCCTTTGGATTGTGAATTGTTATTTGGAAAAGTCAAAAAGGGTGCAGAGGTGTTAGATCCAGTTGATCTACACTCTCTTGCAAGTGTCCAAGCCTGTGGCATTTGTGACACTTCAACTTGCTCTTGTCAAAACCGACTTTGTTTTTTCAGAGAGTCCAGGAAATTTCCTACCAGTTCTCTTGTAGAATTTCTGAGATCTAATATTGATCAAGGCCATTTGGCTCAAAATATCCATCTCTTCTAAATCATCATCAGCAATGCCCTTCAAATCATCCATGATAAAGCATAGATTGTCACTATTATTACCAGAATGACAATCAACACTCACAAGGCATGATTAGAATTGTTTGAGGTGAAATCAATATGCTCATCATAGTGGCATTCTGATCCTGCATACTCTGACTCATGACTTACCAAGGCAGTGTTTCCTGGTACAAGGTCATCAGTGAGCTTTCCAGATGATGACAGTTTTCGTTTCTGTTCTATCTCTCTCTGAAATGTGAGCAATTTCCCATGGAGTTGGGTGAGAGATAGTTTGTCCAAATTTGCACTGGAGCGTAGGACAATAGTATATGTGTCCCATCTCTCAGGCAGTGATCTGAGAAATCTGTTATTCTTCTGGCTATTGGTGTACTCATGTTTGACCATTTTTAATTCAGAGATCAAACAGAGAACCGCTCAAACTGTTGAGTCAGTGTCTCACCCTTCCTATGAGAGAATGTCTCATATTGTTTGGCAAGGATTTCTCTATTATTTGCCAAGACCTCATCTGTTCCTCCAAATTGTTCTTTCAAGGCATTCCAGAGGTCATGGGCAGTTTCATATTGCATTAGCCCATAATAGATTTCATTGGGCAGTGCCATGGCCAGAATTCCATGGGCTTTTGCATCAATCTCAACAATTTCTTATCCTAATCTGAGTATTGCTCCCTCCTCTTCGGAACCATTTGATTGGTTTCCGGGTTATTCACCATAGGCTTGTGTGGACCATGTACCACTGATGTCCAACAACCTGAGCTGTTAACAGACAGGTGATGGAGCATTCGTCGTTGCCATATGTTATACTCACTCCTAACCAGCATTGGAGGCTTGGTTGAGGAACCAGTATTGTGAGGATCATTGGAAGGAGTAGTCATCTTAGGTCCAAATACAATTTAATTCAAGCGTTTAAAAGATTTTACACAGACCATAACAGACTCAATGAAAACCAAGAATAAATCTCAGGATGAATGGCCGAAAACATAGAAAATTCAATCTCTATAACCGTTTCTTGCAAAAATGCTAATTCAATCAAACTTGGATCTTGGATAGCAGTTTCAATTATCAATTATTAGATCGATCAATGATTAACCTGCTCTGATACCATTTGACAGGATCAGTGATCTCAAGTTTGATGGATTAGAGTGTAACGCAACGGAATAAGATCAAGAATTAGACAAATTATAGCAAGAATTTGATATTCGTATGCATTAAGAACAAATACGGTTGTAACGAGAGAATATATTTCTGTGAAAAGGAATGTTTCAATTATATCAAATGTTTCTGCTCAATCATTCACTCATTACAATTAGGTTGACACTCTTTATATAGAGTGCAATCACTGCTGATATCACGGGATAGTGACATCTGGCAGATTATTACAAAAATAACTAACACTTAACAAACTACTGAAATGTTCACAACTACTGAGAACATATCAGAGAGTGCTAAGCACAAAATATAAAACTACTGATGCTAAACTACTGAAACTAAACTACTGAAACTAAACTACTGAAAAGGGAAAATATAAAACTACTGAAAGAAAACCGTCACAACTACTGAAGAAGACCTCTTCAGCTATTGTGACAACGTCTGATACTTGGTCTTCAGTACTTGTCTTCAGCACTTGTCTTCAGACTGTCTTCAGTACTTGTCTTCAGACTTTGTCTTCAGCACTTGTGTTCAAATTGTCTTCAGTACTTGTCTTCAGACTTTTTCTTCAGCACTTGTGTCTTCAGACTTTGTCTTCAACACTTGTGTCTTCAGACTGTCTTCAGCTCTTGTGTCTTCAGACTTTGTCTTCAGCACTTGTGTCTTCAGACTTTGTCTTCAGCACTTGTCTTCAGACTTTGTCTTCAGCACTTGTGTCTTCAGACTTTGTCTTCAACACTTGTGTCTTCAGACTGTCTTCAGCACTTGTTGTGACGTCTGTGGGACTTAAAGGTTTTTCTGATCTGGCTCATTGGTTCTTTTGGTCCAACAAGAACGAAGTTCTTAAACTCAGTCCCATGATCACTTCTAATTATATTAATCTTGTGATCAATTTGATTTTCTATTTTAAGAATAAAAGATTTTAATGTTTCGGCAGTTTCATCTTTAGTTCCTAAAAAGAATACCCATGTAAATCTTGTAAAATCATCAAATATCACAAGGCAGTATGATTTCCTTCCAATGCTTATTATACTTGTGGGACCAAAAAGATCCATGTGCAATAAGTGTAATGGAGTAGTGATAGAGTTAACACATTTGGATTTACGAGATGTCCTATGTTGTTTCCCTTTCAGGCATGCAACACAATTATCTTTGCAGAAAAACTCCTTTTTAGGCAAACCATGTACCAGGTTATTTTTAGCCAATTTGTTCATTGTCTTAAAATTTACATGACACATACGTTTATGCCATAGTGTTGACTCATCACTATCAGCTTTGGAAAGAAAGCATGATACTTCACCCACTGGGGAAGCATTGTTCATATCCAGCTTGTACATATCCCCTTTCCTGGAGATCTAAGAAGCACCAATTCTGGAGGAATGGTCATCCCTGGTTTGAGGATAATGCACTCATGTTCTGTGAAAAGCATCTGGTACTTTTGATCACAGAATTGGGAAACACTTAACAGATGTGTTCAAGCTGTTTGACAAAGTTAAATTTGTCAACTTTTAACTTACCATTGGATATACTCGCTCTGCCCGAAATATATCCTCCAGCCTCACCTCCAAATTGGACAGGACTTTCATCATAGTGTTGAAACTGTTGAAGGAGAGATCTGTTCCCTGTCATGTGGTCGGAGCATCCACTGTCCACAATCCAAACACTGTTGTTTTTGTCATATGGATGTCCCTGCACAAAAGATAAGATTGTTAGTTTTGATTGGAAGCCCAAGCCTTGTTGGTCTTGGGTTCTTCCAAGGATAATGACATAATTGAACCAAAAGATATGCATGGGGGTTCAATAGATGTCTTTGAAGAAGAAGTTTGGGCTGCATCATCTTCCTTGATCTTCCACTCCATCCTTTGGTCAATCTTGGAGGATGAGTTTATAGAGGCTTTTGCAGCATGGCCTTCTTCCGAAGCTTCTTTCTTTTCAGAAGAAGTCTTCACCGCCTTTTCTTCCGAAGCAGTCTTCTTCCGGGATGGCTTCAAGGGAATCTTCTTGTTCTTCCGAACTTTAGTAGCATTAGCTTCAGAGGCCATTTTCCCTTAGGAAGAAAGAGTTTCTTCCGAAAGCAACCTTGCTTCGGAAACCAGCTTTTCCTTCTTCCTCACTTGAACCGTTTGAAAAAGTCCAAATGTGAAAGCTTTCCTGACTCCTTCTTTCCAACATTATTTGCATAATATGTGCTTGCAGGATTGTAGTAACATTCTTTTGCCATGTGGTTGTGTAGACCACACATAATGCATGCAATGTTAGTCTTTTGGGACTGTGAAGGTTGCTGTTTCTTGGGCTTCTTCTCTTAATCAACATCCTTTCCCTTCAACTTCTGATTCTTTGGTAGGACAGGAGTGCTGGTATTACACTCTTTCCTAAATCAGAAGTACCTAACACTTGGAATCCAGCTGAGATAAGACACCTTTCTACTTTGGGTCAATCTTTAACTTAGGCTCATCCACTTTCATGGCAGTTCTTCTAGTAGCTTTAGCTCTGCTTCTACTGGCCTTAATGGTTAGGATTTGATCTTCACATGAGGATATGGGTACTTCTACCTGTTTCTTCCCTATGGTGGCCACTATTGTTGTTTCATCCTTCAACTCTGGTGAGGAAGGGTCAATAGTTGGAACCTCTTGTTCCTCGGTACCACATCTAGGTTATATGATAGACTCATAAGAGTGTGGTGGAGCGATTTCATTGCTTCCCAACCTTCCTTTGTTTTGATAACAGAGTTTGGAGTGGGAGGATGATGCAAGAATAGCTTGAAAGTTTTGCTCAGAGATAGCATGCTTCCTGGCCTAAGCCTTAGCAGTGACAAGCTGGGCTTGAGCCTCAGACAATTTGGATATCAGATCCTTGATTTGAGTATTGTAGTTGGTGTGTTCCTATTTTAAAAGAGACACAATTTTCTCTAACTCCTCAATTTTCTTTTGATAGTCAGACTCAGCTCTCTTAAAATCAGATTTTAAAACATTTAAAAACTCAATATCATATCTGATTTCCATATTGTAATCCTAATAAAGTTTAACGTTAGCTATACAGGCTGGAGTACAGAGATGTTCATATACCTAAGTATCATTTGTTCCTGCCATGAGAGCTTGAGCAGGAGTCACATCCTGTACCATGAAGCTCCGGTCAACTTCTTGAGCCATTGCAGCTGTTTCAGTTGACTTTCCAGTGGGCTTTCAGGTTGAGGGATGTGTGAAAGCCTATGGGGTTCCCGGATTGGTCTTGGGAGCCTTGTATTCCCTTGCAAAGTGACCCAGTTGGTTACAGTTATAACACTTTGCTTTGGTCTTGTCGAACCCAAACATGCTGGTAGTTGGGTTTTGAGGGAATTGCCTTCCAGTTCTCTTAAAGAACTTCTTCGCTCTATAAGTTAAAAGAACCATCTGTTAGACAATGTACACATACTCTACATCGTCTGGATTAAAACACTCAAGATCATCAAAACAGTATTGAAAATCACCGGAGTGTCCACTTCCTGAGACAAAGGCACAACTTTCCTCAAAGGAATTGTGTTGAGCCTGTTGAGACCTAGGAGTCTCAAGAAAAGTGATGTAAGGTCCAAAAGAGCAGGATGACTGCTGGTAAGTTAGGTAGTGCTGAGGTTGTGGGGGGGTGCTGAGCCTTCTGCAACCATTAAAGCGTTGCAAGCAGGAAGACTCAGAGGTCGGCTTACTTGGTGGCCCTTCTTACTTTCCATCACTAAACAATATCCATCAAAGATGCCATGAAGTTTAGTCATAGTGAGAGAGTTCAACTTCTCTGTCCTCTTAATAGAGACATAGTAAAATGTCCACTCATTTGGAAGAGCACTCATGAACTTTCTTGTGAGATCTCTAAGTTCAGGAGTGATCTTCATAGATTGAAGAGAGGAGATAAGATCCATATGCCTGAAGTACTGCTGGCTGAGGTATAAGTGAAGTTCTCGAACTGCTACTTTAGTGAGTCCTTCTTTAAGTCATTGGAGCTTGAATACATCTTAGCAAGAGCATCAAACAATTCCTTTGCAGACTTACAATGCTCAAACCCCACCATGATGGAGTTTGGTATTGCAGTCATGAGAATGGTCATAGCATTGCTGTTGATGTCTATCTTCTTTCGTTTTTGTCAGAATAGTCTTCAATAACTTTTTCTATCATGGCACCGTTTCCACCAGGTGATGCGACCTTTGGCTTATACGGGTCGTTGACAATGGAGTTCCACATCTTGCTGTCTTGGTATCTGATGAAGCCTTCCATTCTCCTGCTTCAAACCTGAAATTTTCAGGAGTAATGATGGGAGCCTTTGTCATAGTTCCCATCTCTACTTCGGATTTGTTAAGGGCCATTTTAAGTGAGTGAGTTGTAGGGAGGAGTGAAAAACAGGTTGATTTAGATGGTTAGATCATGCAATCAAGAGCCTAAGGAGCTCTGATACCAATTGCAGGATCGGTTAATGTCACTTAACACTTTGTTTTTCTCTCAAACTCACTTAAACAACACTCGGATGAAGATAGAGTCAATAAGAGTTGATCATAATATAGTAAGTAATAAAGAACATAGAAAGTAATTTTCAAGGTACTTGCATATATTGCTTCTCAACTCAAATATTACAAAACTCTTACCAGCTTATCTTTTCGAGTTACAATGAGAAACTATATATAATACTATCTACAGCCGAATATACTTTGATACCAGCTAGGATCCTATAACTAAAGCCTATACTACAAGACTATAGTTTAAGGTATCTCGGATAAAGTCTTATCTGAGATATGGTATTCAGGACATGTTCCTGACTTACCTTTTGTCACCAACTAAACTTGGTAACATGTACCATCATAAAAGGTAAACAGTGGAATAAAGTATGGTCAACTGTATGGTTCTTTGAGAAAACTCCATAGAGTATCAGAGGTCTACAGCGGAGTATCAGAGGCCATACTTATGCCCACTGGTTCATAGCAGCGTCTTCCAATGGTTAAATGGCTTCGGAAGAACAAGTACTTCCGAAGCCGCTTATACTTCAGAAGAGGCTGCTTCTTCCGAGAATTGGGAACTTCTTCTTTTCTTCATATTGCGGAAGTAGTCTTCTGGTTGTTCTTCTAAGACTTGATCTTCGGAAGCATGCTCTTGACTTCGGAAGTAGAGTTCTGTCTTCAGAAGTTGATCTTTCACTTTGTCTTTGGAAGAACTCTACGACCTTCGGAAGTTCCATGCTAAGCTTCGGAAGCCTTTACATGTAGCATCAAAATTATCTAAGTGATTTGGTTTTGGTTGCACTAGCCTTCTTCTTGATACAACAACTACTATAGGAACCAATGGGTTTTTAGGAATAAGAAGGATGATAGAGGACTTGTCATCAAAAACAAAGCTAGACTAGTTATTCAAGGGTATACACAAGAGGCAGGAATTGACTACATAGATGTGTTTATCCTGTGGCAAGAGTTAGGATATCTTGCCATTGGACTCATCCAAGAACGTCAAGGTCTATCAACTTGATGTCAAATGTGATGAAGAGGGTATGTCAAACAACCACCCGGCTTTGTAGATCCTGATCATCCTGATTATTTCTGGAGGCTTGATAAGGCTCTTTATGGGTTGCAGCAAGCACAAAAAAAGTAGTATGAGACCCTATCTCAGTATCACTACAAGCATGGATACAGAGAGGTACTATAGATGGAATTCTCTTCATCAAAGGAACATGAAATGACTTGATGCTAATTCAAGTATATGTAGATAACATCATCTTTGGTTCAACTAATCTAAAGCTCTGCAAACACTTTGAGATTCTAATGAAGGATAGATTTGAAATGAGTGCCATGGAGGAACTCAATTTGTTTCTAGGAATTCAAGTTAAGCAAGTTGAAGATAGCATCTTCATAAGTCAGTCAAAGTATGTTCAGGACATACTTAAGAGGTTCAACATGACTGATTGCAAGGTTGCTAAGACTCCCATAGCAAGAAACCAACCCCTTGGACCTAACCTTGAGGGGGAGTGTGTGGATTAACATCTCTATAGGGCTATGATTATGTCTCTTATGTACCTTATAGCTCAGCACACATAATATCATGTTTGTCATATGTGTGTGTGCAAGATATCAAGCCAACCCCAAGATGTCACACCTTTTCACTGTTAAAAGAATTTTAAGATATCTCAAAGGTGCCTCAACACTTGACCTTTGGTATCTAAAGTATTTAGACTTTAATCTGTATGCATATACAGATAGTGATATGGTGGATGCAATATGACTGCAAAGCCTACATCAGGGGGATGTCAGTTTCTTGGTGGAAGGATTGTCTCCTGGCAATAAAAAAAGCAATCTTGTGTCTCTGCATCAACTGCTAAAGCTGAGTACATTTTGCTGCAAGCTGCTATGCGCAAGTGCTTTGGATTCACAATCAGATGTTGGACTATGGGTTCAACTTTAAAAAGACTCCCATTCACATAGACAACAATAGTGCCATCTCTATTATAGAGAATCCTATGTAGCACTCAAGGACTGAACACATCAATATCATGTATCATTTGATTAGACATAACTTTGAAAAGGGCTTGATCAAACTAGTCAAGGTTAACACAAATGAACAATATGATGATTTTTTCACTAAAGCTTTTGATAAGCAGAGATTTAAATATTTCATATCAGGTATTCGGATGATTAACCTTGAGTAGTTTTTTCTTAAAACTAATTCATATTATTTCTAAAATTTGTCTGTCCTAAGTTGTCTATTTTATCATCTTCAAAACTCTTGTTTTATTTGGAAGAAAATTCGTTTTAAAACTTTTTTCCTTAGACTTTTGAAAATCTTGATCTTAACTGTCCTTCGAAAGATATGGTTTTATCTTCGAAGAAACTTATGCCTTTAAAACAAACAACTGCTTAAGTAAAATTTCCTTTGAAAGAAATTTCTAAAATATCTTCCAAGCTTATTATTTCCCTTAAGCATTTGAATGTTTTCAGGGACAAATTTCTTCCAAAGAAAATTATCGCTCAGAAGCTTTATTCTTATTGAATAAAATATCCAAGACTTAATTCTCTTCCGAAGCAAAATTTTCAGCTTTATTCTTAATTGAATAAAATATCCAAGACTTAATTCTCTTCCGAAGCAAAATTTTCAAAACTTTTAGGAAATTCTTCCGAAGTCATTTTGGCTTCGGAAGCTTTTTCTCAAAACTTCTGAATACAAATACCTTCGGAAGATTTTCTACTTTCAAGAAAACTACTTTTTGAGCAAAAAGCAAACTACTTTTTTAGAGGTGGGACAGACATTTGGATTTCAAAGTTTATCCTCTTTCATTAACTTTATCTTAAATCTATTTCATATATAAACCCAAAAATTCCTCCCTCTTTATTTATTATCTTCATCTTCTCCCAGACCTAAATCCCCAAACTTCTCTCTAGTACCGCCTTTGTTCTTCTTTTCCTTCACCTCTAAGCTTTCTCATATGGCCAACCTCAACCGCAGGAATGACCCAACTTTTTCATGCAGTTACACAGGCAACACAACCAGGTTGCTCTGTTAAACTCTAAGAAAGATCCACATTTCTCAGAGGTTTGTTGATTTTTGGCTCTTTCAAACTACTTCACCTCCCTTACCATTTATCTTGTTCTTTATGAGGATCATTTGCTTGACTTCTGGAAGACCTGTCAAGTGGTCATCCTAGATGGGGAGAAGGCATTGTCTGCTATAGTGCAGGGGAGGACAATCTTCATCACTCCAGCCATCATAAACACCTATCTTCAGCTGGATGATGAGGAAGGTGAGTTGTCCTTTCCCAAAGAAGCTTTCAACCAATCCTTTCATTAGATGGACTATGAGGGGGACTTCTCTATAAAGACCTTCAGGAAAGGGAAGGTCTCTTCCAATGGAAGTACTTACTACATGTGGTCATCCACAGCTTGTCCAACAAGCATGGGGGTTGGGACCATATTCCTGAAGATCTCTCCTTCATAGTGCATGTAAAGGTTCGAGAGGTCAAGTTTAGGTACTCTCAGTATGTTATACTTAAAGTATTATATATTTCCTAGATATGTTAAATACATTCTCAACTGTGAACTTGGCTCACAGTTGAAGGAAACAAATAATATTCTTAAATTGGGATAGATGAAGCCCGACATCTTTAAAATTTTGAAGAAGCTAATTGTTGGTTTCTCTATTGTAGAAACATCCCTTGTCCCAAAAATATTAGAGCTCATTGCTCAAGGTGACTACCTAGCAACACAAGCTAGTGTTGAACCCACACTTTCAACCTCTCAACCACCAAAACAACTACAAATCTCCCTCACCTACAAAAGAAAATCCAAATGAACCCCTTCACAAGTTACTTAGTTTGTGCAGTCCTCCATACTACTACCCACACAGGAGGAAGTGGACTCTAGACCTCCCACTTCGCTTAAGGAGCAAACCACTCCTATTACTTTAACTATCAGTCCTGAGGTTTGTCATGCTTAGACTGATGAGCTCATTAGCCCAATAGCCTTAACCCTTCACTCTGAGTCTCAACACTCTAGTAAACAACCTTCGTGGGAAAGTTACCATCCCCAGCCTTTAGATCATAACTAACCAATCCCTAGCCTTGATTTCTATAATGATGAAGACTTCAGATTCAATGAGTATCATGAGTCTCTCTTCTCTTTCCCCACTCAAACAAAGATGAGTGCTCCTGCTTCTCCCTTGTCTAGCCCACATCATCTACCCACTACTGAGGTGGATGTTCCTGACTCTGCTCAGGAAGTCCATATGGAAAAGGCTCTCACTTCTAAAAGTGATTACAACATAAGACCTCAATCATGGAAACTCAGCCCACTGATACTCCATCTAAAGTAGTCAGTGAGCAAAGGAAAACCAGCAGTGAAGAAAATCATGTTGGTGGTGACACTGAGGACTTTGGTCCAATTATCTCATCCCCTAATGAATCTTCTGATAAAGAAGAGGTGAATCTGAGACTAAAGGTGAAAAAATTATCAAAAGCATGCACCTATCTGGTCTCTAAGGTTAGTCACTTAGAAACTTAAGTGACTGCCTTACATAACAAGGTCAACGATTAGCAACTTGAGATTTCTTATCTCAAGGAGAAACTAGCTGGGAGACCTTTAAAAAGAGCTCAACTAGGAACACAAGAACTTGTGAATGTGGTTGACCTAACTCCTAGCTCACCTATACAAGAGGGTGATGCTACCAAAAAGGGGGAGAAAATCATTACAATTACAAAACCTGGGAGTTCTTCACAGAGCATGGACTATGAAAACTCACCATCATCACTTGCAACTGTCCATACTCAGCAACTTCCTTAAGTTCTCATTGATGTGGAATCTATAGACTCCTTCATTCAGAGTCTTTTTGAGGAAGGCATTCCAAGGGTTGTGTCATCTCCACCTCAAGGAACTTCTAGTTACATCATAGGGTGGATGTATGATGCCAACAGAAGAGCCCTAATTATTTAAAGAGTTCAAGGGCAACGAGAATTCTTCAATTTTCAAACCATGAACTACTATCAAGGTCTTGATCCTGTCAACATGCCACTTGTCAATCCAAGCCATCTAGACAAGCTGACAAGTTGGATCAAAGGATTCAAGACATGATTACTAAAGAGTTCAGCCTCAAAAGAAGACAGAGACAATCAAGCAATGCCATTGGTTAACTGGATGTTAAGGCAAACCTTGAGATTAGCTTCAAAGAGAAAACCTTGACTAAAGGACCAATGATTGAACCTGAGAGTCCTGTCACATCTACAACTGCTTTAGAAGTCCATTCCTTTGATGAGACACCTACTGGTGATGGTGCATCTCAACCTCTCTTTGGCCAGAGCTTGGATGCTACACCAAGCATTGAAGGCCAAAGCTCTATCCACCCTAAGTCACAAAGATCTATGAGTGACAAACGGAAAAGGAAATGAACCCTGAGGAGATTGAGGAGGAGAGAGAGAGAGAGAGAGAGGAAATGAAGCTAAGAGGAGAAAGTTCCTCTGATGGGTCTGCTGGCTTCATGGAAGCTGTAATTAGGGTTGCTCCCAAACCAAACACTTAGAATGATGAGTTGAAGGTAATCAGGATTACTTACTTACAAACCAAGAACTATGATATTGATAATATCATCTCCCTCCCCTTAGAGGAACTAAATGAACTGGCTGACAAGAAAATGTCAACAGAAAGGAAGGAGGTAGAGGATGCAAGATTGCTTCTTCAAATAAAGGAAGAAAAGAGACTGAAAAGGCTCTACAAACATGTTCCTACCCTTTCACCAGTTCAAGAGAGTCTTGAACAAGAGGCTATGGCTCCACAAGAACATCAGGTAGACAAAGATACTGATATGATCAACTACCTGAGTGCCACTGGCCTATATCAAGTAGATGCACTTCTTCCTTTATCCTTTGAGTACATAGAGTTTGAGTATCTTAATCAGCTTAAAGTTGAAGTACTCAAAAAGAGAAAGACAACAAAGAGAAGGATGAGAGAAGAAGCTACAAAGGAAAGAGCCATCATCCAAAAGAGCATGAAGAAGTCTGCTGATAGATAGAGGATGATGAGCTTCTTAAAGCTATATGGATTCTTTGGAAGGAGAATTGGCCCTATGTCTCTATCTACCATGGATGAGCACATTAGGGTGATCAAGCAAAAGATCAAAAGAGGAGAACTTGTTGACTTACACTCCCTACCAAGTCAGGTCCCTCAAGATGTGGAGGTTAAGGTTGAACCTTTTGAGACAACGCAACCTGGACCTCCTGTTGAATCTCATCAAGCTTCATCTTCTGATCCACAATAGGGTTCTATCCCATCTCAATCTGAACAAATGAGAGAGGAAAACCCAACTAAGGAAGACAAAGATGATCAACAAGGTGATGCAGGCTAGTCTTCTAAATTAAAAAGTTCAAAGTGGAGAACAAAGATGGCTTCTAAACCAAAGTCAATGAAGAAGAAGAAAGAGGCATCCATCTCCAAACCTCAGGATGAGTCAGAACATTCTGAGGATTTGCAATAAGAGGTAGCTCAACCAACTCCAATCCAAGTAGCTCCTCTGGCATCAAGAAGACCCATTTTGTCCTGGACTTGCTCTACAAATCTAGAAAGATGGCATGTCATCAGAGATAAAGATGTTGAAAATGTTTACACATGGCAAGACATGTTCAATCTACCTTTGCATGATCTCTTTGAGATGAGAAGATGTTTTTAGAGTCTGAATGATCCTGACCATCTTATGAAAAAAAGCATTTTCATCATCATAATGAGGACTATCAATATCTGAAGTCTTCAAGTATTTTAGTAGCATCAACCTAGGGGGAGTTTGTAAGGTTTTATATAAGGCTAATGCACTCCAAAACATCCAAACAGTCTATCCTGCATGCTGCACAAAGTGCTGAAGTAGAATGCTTCGGAAGTTTCAAATTCTACATTAGAAAATATTCTAAGTGTAAAATCTTCCGAAGCCAAGACCAATATCTTTCGAAGCCAAACATGAAATCTTCCGAAGCCAGTTTATGAAGACAGATTTCTTTCGAATACTTTTGAGTACATGCTTTATCAGATGTACCTTTTATCATAAAGCTGGACAACCTTTCCACTGCAACTCTGTTTGACTCACCAACTTTCACAAGTTGGTGAAAAGGTCCATATTTTAGGTAAACTGTATATTGAGGTCTTGACTCTATTTTTTTCTATTTTATGTACTTTTTTCATTCTTGTAATATATTAGGATGTGAGCTATAGCATGTTATAGTCACTAGTCAAAAGACAATCTGCCTTTTGACTCTACATTGATTTTGTTGTTGTCTAGATCATATATACAGTTGGCCTTCAAAGTATGTCTGGTTGCAAGATGTAATATAAAGTATCTCCGGTCCTTTATATTTTAATGTATGATTTGTAACACTTATAAAGAACTAGAGAGCAATATACAACATTTTTGAAAACCAAACACTTGTGTATTTTGTTCTTGTTCTGTCTCTCAATTACTTGTGTTTCTTAGTATCATTGTAATTGGTTACTAATTCTCCATTTGATCTGTTAAGTATTCTAAAATCAATCTTTTCTCATTGTGCGTTGTGTTGTAAATGACCAAACCCCCTCAAACGGTCCTGCACATGCTAATTTATTGGTCATTTTATGTTTTGACCTACATGTTCACATTATAGTATATCATCTGAAACTACGTCTATATCTGAACACGCTCTAGTTTTAATCAATAATTTATATTAATTAATCAACTTGAATTTTAATAAATAAAGATTCTATTTTATTTAATTAATGAAAAACTCAATATTTATCTGAAAATAACCGTTTGACATCAAAATATTTACGACATAATTAAATTTAGATTTTAACATCTTGTCATTTTTAATCAAGTCGTTTGTTTTATCAATATCAGTTTTCATAGTTAAGAATTAATATTCAACAACCACATAAATATAAATAAACAAATAATATTGTAAACCCTAGTAACTGGTTTGTTTGATACTCAAGAGCCGATTTAAGCAACCAACAACGAGGTTATATATAAATAATCAAGACTAACTTAATCTTATATACTGCTTCCACTTGTTTTGATGTCATTCTTTAGCTCTTGTTGTTTCCCTTCTTTCTTGTTTGTTCTGTTCTAGTATTCTTTTGCATCCATCTACTCTTTTACCACTTTTGCTTATATAAAATTGAATCAAAATGAAAATTTACAACGAAGACATAAATGATCCAAAACGTAACAACATTGGCTCAAAGTCTCGGTTCACATACAGTCAGCACAATCATTCAAAAGAGAAAGGGAGCAATTTTACCAATAAAAATACTCTTGGTAATTATTGTCAATAAATTTTGTAACGTTCAAATTAGCAAATTTGAACTGATTAGGGTTTCATGAAACATGAATAAATGGTTTGATACCACTATTAGGAATTCATGATCAGCTTACAAAATCATATTTATTACATTGGAAGAAAAAGTGATCATGAAATTATTTTTGATTGATTCAGAGACGTCCTAAAATGATCCGGATATTAGAACTTGCAAAAACCAATATGAATAAAGAGAATAATATAACACTTTAAATCATAACTTTTGTTGGTAATTTTAGTATTATTAATAATTTTAGTGTTATTAGATTAATTTTTGTTCTGGTTAATTATATTAGTGACTAACGAGTTAGGTGACGTAAGTGCACGGGTTGTTTTACACTACTATTATTAGTTGCGTATATGAAGAATAACTTTGGGCTTACTTTAGTAGACTTATTTTGTCATTATTATTGGGCTTTAGAGCCAGATTATATGTCGCCTAAAATGAATCCACATACCGGGTTTTATTGGTTAATAAAGTTTGCCCAATTCATTTATGGATTTTGAGTTTTGAACAATAAAGTCCAACTTCACAATTATATACCAACACACATATACGAAGGAAAAAGGGTTCAAATCAACATCTAGAAAAACAATTGCAGCGTATGGTTTTCTTTCCTTCGCAGATTAAATTTCATTCTCAAACAATCTCAGTTTAAAATCCGATTAAGCATTTAATATGCACGATCAATTGGTTTAATTTTATAGTGTTTCAACATGTTTCTGAGATTTATCCAACGTATTAATTTGTCAAATTTTATTTGGTTCGTTTGGTTCATCGATGGTGTTTTGATTCCAGATCGGTCGATTCAAAGGTAGTTATTCATGTTTCATAAATTTTAGAAGATAGTTGGTTGATTTTATCCAGAACTACGGCATCTTTGATCTTCAAGCACCAATGTGCAGGATCGTTTTTTGTCACTACACACTGGTTTTCTCTCAAACTTACTTGATCACACTCGATTAGATGATGCGGAATCTCTCTTAGAGTTGATAATAATATACTAAATAACTAAGAACACAAAAGAATAAATTTTAAGGTATTTGTTTATATATTACTTCTCAACTCAAAGTATTACAAAACTTTTACAAGCATATTACATGAGTTACAATGATAAACTATATATACTATCATCTAAAATCGGATATACTTTGATACCATCTGGAAACCTATGACTAAAGCAATACTGCATTACTAAAGACAGGTATCTTACATAAAATATTATCTAAGAAATGGTAGTCATGATATGTCCATACTTACCTTTTGTCACCAACTATAGTTAATAATTGTACTAACTAATAACGAAAAAACAATAAAATAAAGTATGGTTAACTACATGGGAGTGGAAAAGCACCACGCAGTATCTCAGAGATTTGCAGTGGAGAATCAAAATGACCATACTTATGTCCACTAGTTCATAGTAGGTTCTTTCGAAGGTTAACTGGCTTCGGAAGAACAAGTTCTTCTAAAGCCACTTATACTTCGGAAGAAGTTGCTTCTTTCGAGGCTTGAGGCTTTCTTCAGGTCTTTATACTTCGGAAGTCACTATCTTGCTTTCTTCCAAGTGTTGAACTTCGGAAGAAGGAGCCTTTGGAAGAACTTCATTTGCCTTCGGAAGTTCTTCATCAGTTGTACCAAAATTATCTAAGTGTTTGGTTTTGGTTGAACCAGCCTTACTTGATCCAACAAACTCCCCCTAGGCTGACGCTACCAAAACCTCACTTGTTTTTATTTCTCAAAACTTTTAGCATCAAGGAAAGGATATATTTGTCAGTTTCCTTGTCTTACCCAGAATGTAAACAGGATATCCAGTCTGTCACTTTGAATGATGTGTACCCTCTATTGTACTCCTCTAAAGAGAGTTAGTTGACGGGAGTTGTAGTCATACTCCCATCTATCTATAGACTCAAGTTCAGGATCTTCAACCATTCGAAGAAAGGCTTTATCTTTGGTTGCTGATCCTTCCCTTTGGTATTTCTCTCTTTGTTTCAACTCTTCTTCAATCTTGGTCCTAGCAGTTAGCTCGGCCAGATAAAGACTGCTTAGATCATTTTTTATATGAGCAGCTATCTCAGAGTTGGAGGGGTTGGAGAATGGCTTCTCTGCTAACTCAGCAATGTCAAACTTGCTTAAATGTAACAGGGATGAGGCATTAAGCCTGTTTATCTCGCCATTCTCTCTCTCAACAACAAAGTTGTGAGAAGAGTCTTTGAACCTCCACTAGATTATCTTCTTTCTTGTCACAAGGGGCTAACTTGGTACTCAGTCCCCTTTCTTTGAATCCAGTAGAGTCACCAGCCTTCTTCTTAGATTCTTCTCATTTTCATTTGAGAGTCGGATTTGAGGCTAAGGAGTTTAACGGCTTTGTCCAATGTTCCTCTAGAAGATCAAAGAATTGTTCTCTAGTGAGGAAACACGAGAAGCCATCAACACAGATTGGCTTGATATAACCCTCCTGATAAGAGATGTTGCTCAAAGTTGTAAATTTGATAAGCTTCATCTTGATCTCATTGAATTCCTCTAAGGAGAGATGTTTAGAGGGCTGAGAGGTTGACTTGGGTGGTTGTTGGGTAGGTAAAGGTGTTTGGGTTCTTGGGAATGTTTTGGGTTTGAGGATAGGTAGTTGAGGTGGTTGTGGTGAGGAAGTGGGTATGGTTGATGATATGGTTCTAGAGTGTATGGCTCATAGGTTGGCTCGGTTTTGATGGGAAAAGGGAAAGGAATAGGTTCAAGTTGGGGTTGAGGTTCATGTGTTGGTCTTGAGGTCATCCCTTGTACTCTCCTCTACATCTATTTCCTTCTTCCTGAGCGAATGTCAGCCTTGATGTTGCTAACATGTCGCTACAGGATCTTCTCAGTCATAGAACCCACTTTCCTACTAGAAAATCCATGAGCTCATAGATAGTCTTTAATCCAGGCTTTGTCTCCTAGCTTCTTGACAACAGCAAGTCTAGCTTCTTCTTCCTCCTCTTTCTTCTTCTCTCTTAGTTTCTCCTTGGCAGCATTCCTTCTCTCTTTTTCAATTTGATCTTGCTCTTTCTTGAAAAGCCACAAGATCATGTCATTGTTGTAAGGATTTAGATCCTCAAGAGAGAATCCTATGGAGCTTAAGAAAGTTATCATTTCACTCCTTAGCTGATGGTTAGCTTCTTCCTTCTTTCTCCTCCTTTCTTCCTATAAGGCTAACCTTGATACTTCTTCCTCTTGCTCAATTCTCAGTAGGGTTGCCTTTTCTAACTCAATCAGCTCCTCTAGTGGTAGCAGGAGCATATCTTCATTAACAACTTCGAGATTGACAAGCCTGTCAATGATCTCCACCCTCCTTCTGTCATTGATAGCCTCCTTGTTAGCTGTAGTTGCTTTGTTACTTCTAGCTAAAAGTTTCCTAGTAAGAAGTTGTAAGGATTCCAATAAGTCTGATGCAGTCAAAACATTCAAAGCATCCAAAGTCTCTCTGCATGCATGCACTAAAGTATTGAAGTAGAAATGCTTCGGAAGTTCTACATCTTACATAAGAAATATTCTAAGGGTAAAATCTTCCGAAGCCGATACCAATATCTTTCGAAGCTATATATGAAGTCTTCCGAAGCTTCAAACACAAAGTCTTCTGAAGCTAGTTTATGAAGACAGATTTCTTCCGAAGAATTTTATGTACACGCAATTATCTGATGTACTTTTCCAAAAAGTTGGATCACTTTTCCGCTGCAACTCTGATTGACTCACCAACTTTCACTAGTTGGTGAAAAGGTCCATGCTTATGGTAAACTATACATTGAGGTCTTGAGTCTAAGCTTTCTACTTTATGTACTTTATCCTTTTTGTAATATATTAGGATGTGAGCTATGGCATGTCATAGTCACAAGTCAAAAGGCAATGTGCCTTTTGACTCTACATTTGATTTTTTTTGTGTAGTCTTATGTATCCAGCTGGATTTTAAAGTATGGTAGGCTGTAGGATGTAGTATATGTATCTCAAGTACTTGTAACTTTCCATTATGCTTTGTAACACTTTGTAATAGAACTTGAGAAGCAATATACAACATTCTTGAAAACCAAATACTTGTGTTGTTTGCTATCTTGTTCTGTCTCACATTTACTTATGTTCTTAGCATCTCTTACTTTAGTTAACCAATTCCCTATTTGATATGTTAAGTGTTCTAAAGAACTCTCCTCAACTGTGTTGTTGTGTTATATAAGTGCATCACCCCTTCTAATGGTCATGCATTTGGTATCAGAGCCTGAAAAGCTCTTGATATAAGATCTCACCATCTTAAGATCCCTCACACAAACAAAACACTTAACAACTCAAATGGAAGTTGTCACTAAGGTTGATATGGAAACTAGAACTATGACAAAATCTTCACTGATTACTCCTGAAGACTTTGATACTTGGTGTCAAAGAATGGAAGGCTTTATCAAGTCTCAAGACTCCAGGATGTGGGACTCTGTTGTTGAAGGACCTTACATACGAAGCACCACATCTGCTACTGGTGGTGGTATGATTCCAAAGGCTGTGGCTGATTTCTCTGATGAAGACAGGAAGAGAATAGAGATTGAACAAAAAGCCATGACAACCCTTCAAACTGCTCTTCCAAACTCCATCTACAAAGGTTTCAAGAAGTGCAAAACTACCAAGCAACTAAGGGAAGCCCTTAAGCTTATGTATGAAGGATCCACTGAAGCCAAGGAGAACAAGAAGGATCTCCTCAAGCAGCAGTTTGAAAACTTCACCTTTAAAATAGGTGAAACCATGACTCAACAATACTTCAGGTATGTTGAGATTGTGGATACTCCAATGGATGTTGGAGTAACTCTTGAGAACAGAGACATTATGAGGAAGTGCATGTCCTCTCCTCCTAGACAATAGACATATTACTGTTTTGTAATCAAGAGAATTGAGAACCATAAGACTCTTACTCTGACTGAGTTGTATGGTATTCTCAATGTATACCAGATAGAGATGAACATGCAAAACTCATCTGGTAACTCTAGTAATCAAATGGGTTCAGCCCTTCATGTGACTGAAAGGGATAGCAGAGAACCTCAACATCATCTCATATGCTACCCTGACAACTCACAAAAGGGTCCATTCATCACCTTCCTAGAGACTCCAAGAGAAAGCTACACTCAAGGAATTTCCTTCCAAGAGACAAGTTCTTTTTATGCCTTTGTTTTTGCTGATGAATCTACAGGTAACTTTCTCTTCACCCTTGAAGACTTGGACTGTATCCATCCAGACGATTTGCAATATATGGAGATAGTTCAGCAGATGGCTTTTCTCACTCACAGAGCCAAGAACTTCTACAAGAGGATAGGGAGGAAGTTTCCTAGCAATGCAGCCAATGGAAAGTTTGGGCTAGATACAAGCAAAGTAATGTATTACAACTGTAACTAGATGGGACACTTTGCTAGAGAGTGCAATGCACCAAGAAAAAATGATGGCCAGACTCAAGCCAGACCAAACTACACTGAGAGAGCTCCATCGAATGAGAAGCCAAAGCACAAGCTGTAGTTGCTGTTAAAGAAAGAGGCTTTGAGTGTAGCTTTCAGGTGGAAGATGCATCTCCAAATCAAGCACTCATAGCTGACCATGATGAAGCCAAGGTATTGAAACATCGTTGCACTCCTGAATGTATTGCTAAAGTTAATAGGTACAGGTCCTACAACTTAAAGATGAGATCTTATCTTGAGTCCTTGAATATTTTAAAATCTGATTTCAAAAGATCTAAAAATGATTATAAGTTAAAGATAAAGGATTTAGAGAAAACCATTTCAATTCTTAAACATAAGCACACTAATTATAGGACTCAGATCAAGAATCTCATAACCAAGTTGACTGATGCTTGGCTGAGCTTGTGATCAGCAATGCCAGGGCAGAAAAATGTGTTCTTGAAGAAAAGACCTTCAAGAACATGATATCCTCATCCTTGCATGCAAAAGTTTGTTATCAGAATAAGCAAGGACAGGGATCTTATGAGATAGCTCCTCCACACACAGTCTTGTCTGTTAGATCTCCTAGGTGTGGAACTTGTGAAGATGAGCTTCCCCTCATAGACCCTTTAACTAAAGAGGATGAAGAGGAGATGATAAAGAATGTCTCTGAGAAGAGTGAAGAAGAGCATTCTAAGAAGGGTCATCATCCCTCTGCGGAGAGTAAAGGTATTGGGATGAACAAGTCCAAGAGAAAGAACTTGATCAGATTGAGCAAGAGAAAAGCAAAGAAGGCTCAATAGATCAAGGCCACCTTCAACTTTTCACATGAACAAGTCTTTATTTCTGTAGGATTTGAAGTGGTTAGAGCTCAGGACACAAACTTGAACTCAAACAATAAGAGTTCTAGTTCATATCCAATCATCCCTTCATCAAGAAGAAGGCTAGTAACTTGTGCATCACTGTTGTACAACATGAACCATCAAGCTCCAATGGTAGTTCAAACCCCATAAGAATTGCCACATCATCTGAAAAGATGAAGATGGAGAAGGAAAGTGATCAAGTTCAGCTTTGTTTTCAAAAGAAGACTCCTAGAAGGAAGAAAATGGATTGTTTTATGTGTGGGAGTGCCTCTCATTTTGCTAAGAATTGTGTCTACAATCCAAAGACTGCTCTCCACATTACAAAGAAAGAAACTTCTAAGAGTCTAGAGAAGAAGAAGCAAACTTTGGAAGGAAAATCTCTTTCCTTCAAACCTCCAAAATGAAGAAGAAGACAAGTGGAAACTTGCCTTCAGGAGAAACCTTATTCTCGGAAGAAAGGAATACTTTTGAAGTACTGAAGCCTGTTGCAGTGAAAGCAAGATCTTCCGAAGGCCCAATCATCAACTTTAGCAAATGATCCCTCTAGCATGGCTATAGGCTCAATTACTATTACATTGTCTTCAAATTCTTTTGATAAGCCAAAGACCAATGAGGCTTGGGTTTCCAAATGTAGCTAACCATCTTTTTTGTGTAGGAACACGTCAAGACAAACAAAAATGTATGGATCATTGATAGTGGTTGTTCCAGGCACATGACAAGTAATAGGTCACTACTGTAAAAGTTGGAAATAATTAATGGAGGACAAGTTGTTTTTAGAGGAGATGCATTAGGTTACATTACAGGAAGGGATAAGGACACAAATAGTAAACTCGGCATTGAAAAGTTAAATTATGTTAGTGCTTGGGTACAATCTTCTAAGTGTATCATAATTTTGTGATCATAGTCATAACATGCTCTTTACTGAGCATGAGTGCATTGTTCTCAAGACCAGGGTAGTTGTTCCTCATGATAATATTCTGATCAGAGCCCCCAAGAGAGGGAACATGTACAAGATGGATTTGCAAGAAACATCTCCCTCAGGAGAAGTTTTATGCTTTCTATCTAAAGAAAATAATGACGAGTCATTCCTCTAGCATTAAAGAAGGTGCCATGTAAACTTTAAGAACATGAATAAACTTATTAAGAATGATTTGGTAACTGGAATGCCAAAGAAAGAGTTTATAAGTGATGATCATTATGTGGCATGCCTGAAAGGGAAGCAACACAAAGTTTCTCACAAGCCAAAGGAAAGAAACTCTATCACTACTCATATACACTGTTACATATGGATCTCTTTGGCCCTAGCAGTGTAATAAGTCTAGGAAGGACCTCTTACTGTTTAGTGATCACAGATGATTTTACAAGGTTCACATGGGTCTTCTTCCTTAGAACTAAGGACGAGACTTCGGAGATTCTAAAAAAATTCATCTTAAAATTTGAGAATCAATGTGATCATAAGGTCAAAACCATAAGATATGATCAAGGAAATGAATTCTAGAACCAAATCCTTGATACATTTTGTGATGAAAAAGGTATTACGAGACAATATAGTGCTCCCAGGACTCCTCAGCAAAATGGTGTTGCTGAGAGGAGAAACATGACACTTATTGAAGCTGCAAGAACTATGTTGTCTGACTCTAAACTGCCTATCACCTTTTGGGCAGAGGCAGTCAACACTACCTGCTATGTGCAAAATAGGTTTTTAGTGGTTAAGACTCATGATAAGACTCCTTATGAACTTTGGCATAAGAGGAAACCTTTTATTGGTTTTATCAGGTCATTTGGATGTCCTTGCACCATCTTGAATACCAAAGATCAAATTGGCAAGTTTGCTAAGAAATTAGATGATGGACACTTTATTGGATACTCTTCCCAAGCTAAGGCTTATAGTGTATACAATCTTAGAACTAAAATAGTTGAAAAGACAGCTAATGTGAGTTTCAATGAGCACACTCCTAGTGTGAAAGTTTCTGATCCTGATTGGCTATTTGATCTTGATTTATTTGCCAACAATTTTAACAAATCATATGAGCATGTTTCAGGGTCTATAGATATATTACCTACAGGTGATCCTGATCCAAGATTTGAGCTCAGAAGACTATCTAGCTACACATCTTCAGCTCCAACGGTAAAAATCCTACAAATGATGCTTCTACCAGCACATCAATGACAAATCCTGCTAATGCTTCTAGAGAGCCTTCAAATTCCAGCTTAGAGGAACACAACTCAGAAGAAGAAGCTTCAAATGTTGGAGAACATGGTGGTGGTGACAGTGATCAGAAATTTCTTGATGATGATAACCACTCCATTGATGACAACATCAATGATGTAACACACTTATTGGATCAAGCCAATCTTGATAAGTGTGCTGATGTGGTGGGTGAATCCTCATAGCCAGATCTGAATTTCTCCAATTTAGATCTATGTAAGCAACTTGCTGTGATCCCTCAGCTAAGGATCCACAAGTCTCACCCTTCCATAAACATCATTGGAGATATTGATACAGGGATAGGAACAAGAGGACAAACCCATGATGAAAATTTTTGTTTTCACTAACATTTTTTGTCACAGATAGAGCCAAAGAAAATTGATGAGGCTCTAAAGGAGTTGGGTTGAAGCTATGCAAAAGGAGCTGCTTCATTTCAAAAGCCAGAAGGTTTGGAACCTATGTCCTCTTCCTCATAGGAAGACTATTATAGGAACCAAATGGCTGTTCAGAAATACAAAGGATGATAGAGGACTTACCAAATGGGTGTTTAGAAATAAGAAGGATGATAGAGGACTTGTCATTAAGAAAAAAGGCTAGACTAGCTGCTCAAGGGTGTACTCAGAAGAAGAAATTGACTAACAGATGTCTTTGCTCCTATGGCATGACTTGAAGCTATCATGATATTCCTAGCTTTTGCTGCATCCAAGAACTTCAAGGTTTACCAACTTGATGTCAAGTGTGTTTTTCTTTATGGGGTGATTGATGAAGAGGTATATGTCAAACAACTACCTGGATTTGCAGATCCTAATCATCCTGATTATGTCTGCAAGTTTGATGAGGCTCTTTATGGACTACACCAAGCACCAAGCACCAAGCACCAAGAAAGTGGTATGAGACTCTATCATAGTATCTTTGTCAGCATGGCTACAATAGGGGTACTATTGATGGAACTCTCTTCATTAAAGGAATAGGAAATGACATTATAATAGTTCAAGTTTATGTGGATGACATTATCTTTGGGTCATCTAACTTAAAGCGCTGTAAAGACTTTGAAAAGCTGATGAATGAAAAGTTTGAAATGAGTGCCATGGGGGAACTCAATTTCTTTCTAGTAATTCAAGAGAGCAACTTGACAATGGCATCTTCATAAGTCAGCCAAAGTATATTCAAGACATACTTACAAGATTCAACATGACAGATTGTAAGGTTGCTAAGACACCAACCACTCCCTTGGACTTGATCTTGAGGGGGAATGTGTTGATAAGCATCTCTTCAGGGCAATGATTGGGTCTTTTATGTACCTCATAGCTAGCAGACCTGATATCATGTTTGCTACATGAATCTATACAAGATATCAAGCCAACCCCAAGATGTCATACCTAATCGTTGTCAAAAGAATTCTAAGATATCTCAAAGGTGCTCCATCACTTGGCCTTTGGTATCCAAAGAACTTTGACTTCAATTTGTATGCATGTACAGATAGTGACTATGGTGGCTGCAACATGACTGCAAACTCTACATTAGGGGGATGTCAATTTCTTGGTGGAAGGATAGTCTCCTGGCAATGTAAGAAACAATTTGTGTATCTGCATCTACTGCTGAGGCTGAATACGTTGCTGCTACAAGCTACTATGCTCAAGTGCTTTGGATTCAAAATTAGATGCTGGACTACGGATTCAACTTCAAGGAGACTCTCATCCACATAGACAACAATAGTGCTATCTTAATCACATAAAACTACATGCAGCACTCAAGGACAAAGCACATCAATATTGGGTATCATTTGATTAGAGATAACTTTTAGAAGGGATTAATCAAACTAGTCAAGGTTAACACAAATGAACAATAAGCTGATCTTTTCACCAATAACTTTTGATGAACAAAGATTCAAATATTTTTTATCAGCTATTGGGATAATTAACTTTGATTAGCTAATCTTAAAATTCAATCATATTATTTCTAAAACCTATGTTTACTAAAATGTTTATTTTATCACTTTTATAAGCCCTTGTTCTCTTTGGAAGTAAGATCTTTTAAAAGACATTTATTAAATTTTTGAAAATCTTGATTTTTTATCCTTCGGAAGATTTAAAATTACCTTTGGAAGAAACTTATGACTTAGCAAACAAATATTTACTTAAGGAGTTTACTTTCGGAAGAAATTTCTAAAATATCTTCTGAAGCTTAAACTCTACTTAAATACTTGTATGTTTTATAAGGACAAATTTTCTTCCGAAAGCAATTTCCTTTAGGAATGTTTTTGTTCTTCATAGAATAAACACTCTGTGGTTTAAATCTCTTCTGAAACAAAATTCTGATAAATGTTTGAAATATCTTCCGAAGTAAAAATTTTTTTGGAAGCTTTTCTTCAAGAACTTCCAAAGCAAAATAACCTTCGGAAGATTTCTCGACTTTCAAGAAAACTACTTTTTGGCCAAAGAACTCTACTCTCTTAGAGTTGGTACTGGCTTCTGGATTTCAAAGTTTATCCTTTTTCATTAACTTTGTCTTAAATCCTTTTCACATATAAACCCAACGGTTCCCCCCTCTTTCACTATCTTCTTCATCTGCACTATTTCTCTAACCTAAATTCTCATAAACCGCATTTGTTCTTCATCTTCCTTCACCCTTAAGCTTCTCAAAATGGCCAATCTAAATCTTCGAAAAAATGTTGATTTCTCCATGCAACTTCATAGGCAACACAACCAAGTTGCAGAGTTGAACTCTGAGAAAGATGATAGTTTCTCAGAGATTTGCCATTTTCTGGCTCTATCAAACTACTTCACCTCCCTTACCATTGATCCTAGTCATTATGAGGATCACTTGCTTGAATTTTAAAAGACGTGCCAAGAGGTCATTATGGATGGGGAGAAGGCGTTGTCTGCCACAATGCAAGGGAAAACAATCTTCATCACTCCAGCCATCATCAACAATCATCTTCAGTTGGATGATGAAGAAGGTGAGTTGTTCTTCCCAAAGGAGGGTGTAAATAATTCCTTTGAGCATATGGGCTATGGGGGAGATTTCTCTATAAAAACCTTCAGGAAAGGGAAGGTCCCATCCTAGTGGAAATACCTGCTTCATGTGATTATCACAACTTGTCCAACAAGCATGGAGGGTAGGACCTAGAGGATCTCTCCTTCATAGTACATATAATGGTTTAGGGGGTCAAGTTCAAGTACTCTTAGTTTATTTGTACAAATTTACTTGCTAACTTGGACTCTTTTAAGTATTACATGTTTTCTAGATATGTTCAATACATTCTCAATTATGAACTGGGCTCACAGTTGAGGGAAACAGGTAATATTCTTAATATTGTACAGATGAAGCTTGGCATCTTTAAAATCTTGAAGAACCAACTGTTGGCTTCTCAGGGGTAGAAACAGCCCTTGTCCCAAAAATGTTAGAGCTCATTACTCAAGGTCACAACCTAGCAACACAAGCTAGTGTTGAACCCACATCTTCTACCTTCCAACCACCAAAAAGACCCCAAATCACCCACATTTACAAAAGAAAGTCCAAACAAACCCTGCTCAAGCTATTGAGTTTGTGCAGGACGCTATAAACTTACCCATACAGAAGGAAGTGGATACTAGAGCTCCCACTTCTCCTGAGGAGCAAACCACTCCCATCTCTTCAAGAATTAGTGCTGAGGTTCCTCATGCTCAGCCTGATGAGTGCACAAGCCCAACTGCCTTAAGCCTTCACTCTGAGTGTCAACACTGAGGTGAACAACCTTAAGAGGACAGTTACCATCCTCAGTCTCATGACTTGAACCACCTATTTCCCAATCTTCACTTCTATACTGATGAAGATTTAGGTTTCAATGAGTACCATGAGTCTCTCTATTCCATGGCAACTCAACCCATTGCCACTTCAACTAAAGTTGTCAATGAGCAGAGGAAAACCAGCAGCCTGGAACTTCATGCTAGTAGTGAGAAAGAGGACTTTGGTCTAATTCTCTCATCCCCCCATGGTTCTTCTGATGAAGATGATGGGAATCTGAGGCTAAAGGTTCAAAAATTGTCAAAAACATGCGCCTACATAGTGTCCAAGGTTAGTCATCTTGAATCTCAAGTGACTACCTTGTAAAACAGGGTCAATGATCAGCAACTTGAGATATCTTATCTTAAGGAAAAACTAGTTGGGAGACTTTTCAGAAAAGCTCAAATAGGAACACAAGAACCTGTGAATGTGATTGATCTAACATCTAGCTTATCTATGCAAGTGGATGATGCTACCAAACTAGGGCAGAAAGTTATCACAAACACAGAACCTGATACTTCTTCACAAAGCATGGACATTGAGGACTCACCATCCTCACTTGCAACTATCCATACTCAGCAACTTCCTCAAGTTCAGATTGATGTGGACTTTATAGACTCCTTCATTTAGAGTCTTTTTAAGGAAGGTAAACCAAGGGCATTGTCATCTCCACCTCAAGCAACTTCCAACTACATCATAGGTTGGATGTATGATGCAAACAAACGGGCCCTGATTCTTCAAAGAGTTCAAGGGTAGAGTTCGAAGCTACACCAAGCAATAAAGGCCAAAGCTCTCTCCATCCTGAGTCACAAAGGTCTGTGAGTGACAAAAAGAAAAGAAAAATGACTTCTGAAGAGATTTAGGAGGAGGAGAGAGAGAGGAAGCTAAAGGGAGAAAGTTCTTACGGGTATGCAAGATTCATGAAAGCTGCAATTAGGGTTGCCCCCAGACCAAACACTTAAGATGATTAGTTAGGGCAGTCAGGATTACTTACTACAAACCAAGAACTATGACATTGAGGAGATTATATCGCTCCCTTTGAAGAGCATAATGAACTGACATACATGGAATTGTCAAGAGAGAGGAAGGAAGTGGAGGATGCAAAGTTACTTCTCCAAATCAAAGAGGAGAAGCGACAAAAGAGATTGTAAAAGCATATTCCCACTCTCTCCCCAGTTCAAGAAAGTCCTTCACAAGAGGTTATGGCTCTAAAAGAACCTCAGGAAGACAAAGAGACTGATAGGATCAATATGATTAACTACCTGAGTGCCATAGGCCTATACTAGGCATCTGCACTTCTTCCCTTGTCCTATGAGTACATAGAGTTTGAGTATCTCAAACAATTTGAGCTTGAATTACTTAAAGAACAAAAGGAAACTAAGAGAAAGATGACGAAAGATGCTGCAAGGTCAAGAGCTATCATCCAAAAGAGCATGAAGAAGTTTTCTAACAGACAAAGGATGCTGAGCTTCTTGAGGCTGTATTGATTCTCTGGAAAGATACTTGGCCCTATGTCTCTCTCTACAATGGATGAGCATATCAGGGTAATCAAGTAGAAGATCAAAATAAGAGAGCTACTTGACTTGCACTCCCCTCCAAGTGAAGTTCTTCCTGAAGTGGGCGTTAAGTTGAACAACCCGAGACAATACAACCTGAACCTCCTGCTGAGCCTCATCAAGCTTCATCTCCTGATCCACAGTCGGGTCAAACTCCCTCTCCTTCTGAACCTGTTAGGGAGGAACACCTAACTAAGCAAGACAAAGCTGATCAACAAGGTGCTGGAGACCAGTCTTCTTAGTTAAAGTCATTAAAGAGGAGGAAGAGATGGCTTCTAAAACATAGTCAAAGAAGAAGAAGAAGTCTAAACCATCCACCTCCATACCATAGGGTGAATCATATCAACCTGAGGAAGTGCATGAAAAGGTAGCCCAATCAACTCCAATTCAAGTGGCTCCTCTTGCTTCTGAGAGACCCATCTATCCTGGACCTTCATAACTAATCCAGAAAGATGGCATGTGATTAGAGATCAAGGTGGTGTGAATGAATACACATGGCAAGATCTATTCAACCTACCTCTGCATGATCTCTTTGAGATGAGAAGATACTATGAAAGTCTAAGTGATCCTGACCGTCTAATGAAGAATGTTTTGATAGCATCAGCCTAGGGGGAGTTTGTAAGGATTCCAATAAGTTTGATGTAGTCAAAACATTCAAAGCATTCAAAGTCTCTCTGCATGCATGCACTAAAGTACTGAAGTAGAAATGCTTCGGAAGTTCTACATCTTACATGAGAAATATTCTGAGTGTAAAATCTTCCAAATTCTAGACCAATATCTTCTGAAGCCAAATATGAAGTCTTCAGAAGCTTCAAAGACAAATTCTTCTGAAGCCAGTTTATGAAGACAGATTTCTTTCAAAGACTTTTATGTACATGCTATTATCTAATGTACTTTTCCAAAAAGCTGGATCACTTTTCCGCTACAACTCTGATTGACTCACAAACTTTCACTTGTTGGTCAAAAGGTCCATGCTTTTGGTAAACTATACATTGAGGTCTTGAGTCTAAGATTTCTACTTATGTACTTTATCCTTTTTGTAATATATTAGGATGTGAGCTATGGCATGTCATAGTCAGAAGTCAAAAGGCAATCTGCCTTTTGACTCTACATTGATTTTGTTATCTAGTCTTATGTATCTAGTTGACTTTCAAAGTATGGCTGGCTATAGGATGTAGTATATGTATCTCAAGTACTTATAACTTTCTATTATGCTTTGTAACACTTTATAATAGAACTTGAGAAGCAATATACAACATTCTTGAAAACCAAATACTTGTGTTGTTTGCTATCTTTTTCTGTCTCACATTTACTTGTGTTCTTAGCATCTCTTACTTTAGTTAACCAGTTCCCTATTTGATTTGTTAAGTGTTCTAGAGAACTCTCCACAATGTGTTGTTGTGTTGTAAAAGTTCATCACCCCTTGTAATGTCTTGTAGAAGTCT
The DNA here is from genome assembly GCA_025506515.1 of Flaveria trinervia. NCBI lineage: Eukaryota > Viridiplantae > Streptophyta > Magnoliopsida > Asterales > Asteraceae > Flaveria > Flaveria trinervia. Next base: position 49,087,115 of record CM046452.1, on the reverse strand, counting down.
ACCTTTTCTTTTTAGGTTTTTTAACCTTTCTTCTTCAGAAGCTCTTCCGTGGTCATCTTCCTCTTCCCATTGTGTCTTTGGAAGTTATAGACTTAGGAGAATCTTATGTAGAGGTTTCAGGTTGAGAGGTGGTAATTGGAGCATGTGATGATGATGTTATTTGAATGAGAGGTCCGTTAAGAAAATCCTGACTGTTTACCTTTGATGCTAGTTCGAGAATTGCATATGTGATAACTAGATCATCGGATGAGGAGAATAACCCTTCCGCAACTTCCATCTTAGCTTCAGAAGATTGAAATGTTTCTTCCAATGTTTTGATTGTAGCATAAGAAGTCTGTGAGATTTCACTTTATGTCCCAACTGTTTCAGTTGTTGGGCCATCAGTCCCTATTTCCCCTTCGAAATCAATCTCAAGTTCAATGTGGACCTTAGGTTGACCAAATTCTTAGATAGTGGTAGAAGGTGCAATCAACCTTTGAAGCTCTTCAGCTTTAAAGTATGTCACAACTACATCTAGGCTTGGCTGTTCAATAGAAGATCCCATCAGGAACTTGGAAAAGAACCAGTTTAGATCTTTGAGCATCCTTGGGGTCCATTTGGAGAACAATTGGAGGAGGCTCAGGGAAAACTGTTGCTTGTTGAGCAGGATATCTTGAAGTAAGAGTTGATAGAGCTAGACTCTATGGTCGGTGTTTGTCTCTGAACACTCTCCTCCTTTTTGATAGCATCATCTTAAGAGCTTGATGAGCTAGAGGAAGAGGTCAAGGAGACCTGTATTGGTACATGCCTAACAGATTTCTCTATCTATTTCTCAGCTAGTTTGGTCTTGAGACTTTTAATCTCAAGTTGCTAAGTGGCAGACCTATCTTCTAAAGTCTTAACCTTGGATTCAAGGATTGAGACTTTAGAAAGTAAGTCTCAAATGGTGAGTTGCATACTTCCCTCATCTTCTTTTGAAGAATCATGGGGAGATGAGGTAACATATCGAGTATGTTCATCCACACCACCAGATGTGGTTTCTTGGCACCATGGTTTCCCTTGCCTAATGATGTCTCTTTCAGAGTCATCTAAAGGTAAGGTTGTCGTAGATTCAGTCTCAGAGATGTTACCACTATCCTGAGCATCCAATGAGGCTCCTTTAGTAGTGGCAGCTAAGTCTACATGAGTCCCCTCCATATCAGTGAGACTCGCCTTATTTGTGGCTTATTGAGGGGGGATAGAGATTAGGGCTCTTTGTAGGCTCAGTTGATCCTTAGGTGGGGTTGTGGATCAAGTTCATGGCCTTAAAGAGATATAATCTCTTCATCAGTTCCTATAAGGAGGTCAATGAAGGATATAGAGGTTAATACTAATGACTTGGGAATTTGATCAATGTCTATTGGCATTGTGCCTATGAAAAGGTTGTCCCTTTTGGTTGCTTAGGAGAGTATAGTGACTCATCCAGAGGGGTATCAGCTTGGTTTTAGGCTCATGGGATTGAGAGTGAGGATACTCAATACCCTTATTAAGGTCAAAAGTGAAGGATGGTGTGACCTCAGACTGAGTGGGAGCCCATGGTTCCACTCTTGTCTTTTTGGATTGAACAGGTGGAACTTGTTCAATTAGAGTATATTGAACAAGGGTTCGTTTAGGACGTCTCTGGTATGTGGGTTTGATGGGGTGAGAAGGTATATTTGGCGTTATAAGGGTTGTTTCTGGTGTGGGTTCATCACATGTGGGGTGTACAGCCATGTCACCAGGAGCTATGCGCTCAATCATAGTTGGAAGGAGTGGAGTGTATCTTCCAGTGAAGTTGGTGGACATCCTCTTCCACACACAAGCTTCCTCTAGTCCAACTCATATTTGATAATATGTTAGATGAACCGGGGATACATGTAAAATATCTCCCTTTGAAGGTTTCCTATCAAATTGGTCCACACAAATCTATAGTAATTAAAGTGGAGGCCTTTTACCAACTAATGAACTAGGCATACTAGTTCATATGGTATTTGACCCCATCCCCCAAACTTGTTGGACAAGTAGTGAAGGACTATGTGCAGTATAAACTTCCAATGATAAGATAAGTTGAACTTGTATACCGTAGACCTGCTCATATCACCACCATATCCCATTTGGGTATATGTGTCGTCCATACCAACCTTGGGGAATTCCGTAGAAGAGCCTTCGTAATGGAGCTCTAGATCCTCTCTAATGACTTGTTTAGATATGATAAGTTGTTGACCATCAATGCTCGACTTCAGAACCTTAACTTCGGTCAGAGTTATAATCTTTCCATTCCCCCAAAACTCAGCCATGTGGTTATAATACATGATGGGGTTGACAGTTAGTGCAGTGAAGTAGGTTGATTGGGTTAGGAAGGAGATTATTTCCGAGAAGTCACCATCTTAAATGAATCCAGGAGTGCGACTTTATTGTGCTTAGGGTTTAAGGCTACTTTTGTGAGAAAGAAACAAAGAAATTTGCTTGGTTAGGGAAAGTAAGAATAAAGAAGCTTTGGGCAGTAAAAAGTGGTAAAAGGACTAAGTGAATGGGTCGGAAATATTTAAATGGGTGAAAATGGTGGATGGATAAAGTGAAGTGATGGTTTGGGGTATGATGTGATAGGGGCGGTAAGATAAAATCTATTTAAAAAATTCTGACATCATTAAGAAATTCTTTACCTTTTTACAGAGTGGGGCCCAAAAGATTTACATTACATAGTAAAGTCTTCTTCTGAGTATAAATCATTTTCAAAGATAATCTTCTTCCAAAGGTAAATATTTTACTTCCAAAGGTAAAAGAGGCTTTTCGAGTGTAAGAGTTTATAAGCTTTGGAAGTAGATTTGAAATTTTATCAAATGCTTCTTCCGAGACTAAAACTCTTCCGAAAGGAAGTTTCCCCTTGGAGGAATTTTGCTTCAGAAGATATACATGATATCTTCTGAGGGTTAATTTCTCCTCGGAAGAATTTATACTTTATGAAATTTTGAAGAAAAACCTTTTGTAATCGGGCTTAGATTGTATTGACACAAAGAAACATATTTTAAAAGGGTTTTTGAATGAGATAACTAATTAATGTTTATCATCCTAATAGCTATAATCAAATACTTGAATCTCTGTAAATCAAATGCTTTGGTGAACAAATCAAAATATTGTTCATTTGAATCAACTTTGATTAGTCTGATCTAAATTTTCTTATGAATATCTCTTATGAAATAACACCTGATGTCAATATGCTTTGTTTTCTAGTGCTTCACATGATATTCAGTAATTGAGATAACACTATTGTTGTCAATGTGGATAGGAGTAGTCATGAAGTTGAATCCATAATCTATCATCTGGTTTTGAATCCATAGCAACTGAGCACAACAACTAGCAGTAACAATGTATTCAACTTCAGCAGTAGATGTTGAAACACAAGATTGCTTCTTGCATTGCCATGAGATGATCCTTCCATCAAGAAATTTACATCCTCCTGATGTTCATTTTTTGTTGATATTGAAACCATCATAATTACTTTCAAAACACCATATAGATTGAAATTGTTGTTTCTTGGATACTAGAGACCTAGCCTAGGTGCTCCTTTGAGGTATCTAAGAATTCTCTTGGCAGCAACTAGGTTACACACCTTTGGAGCAGCCTGATATCTTGTACAAATGCAAGTTGCGAACATGATCTACTTGTTATGAGTTACATCAGAGAACCAATGATTGCCATATACTAATGTTGATCAGTATCCTCCCACTCAGAGTCAGTAAAAAAATTGTGATTTCTGGGTATAGGTGTCTTGGCTGGCTTATACACTCAGAGTCAGGACAAAATTGTGATTTCTGGGTATAGGTGTCTTGGCTGGCTTACAATCTTTTATATAAAATCTCTCTAAAATATTAGTGGCATATTTAGATTGATTGATAAAGAACCCGTCCTTCATTTGCTTCACTTGAATTCCAAGGAAAAATTCCATTTTCCCATGGAACTCATCTTAAATTTCTTCTTTATGATGCTCTCATAGACTTTACACATTTGGTCATTTGAGTAACCAAATATGATGTCATCGAAATAGACTTGTATGAGCAAAATATCTTCCCGGACTTCTTTGTGAATAAGTCTTGTCAATGGTACCTCTTGTGTAACCATTCTTCAGGAGAAACTGAGATAGAGTCTCATACCATAGCATAGGTGCTTTGGTGCAGCCCATAAAGAGCTTTATCCAATTCACAAACATAGTTGGGGTGTTGTGGGTCTTCAAATCCTGGAGGTTGGCACACGTAAACTTTCTTATTTATATTCCTATATTGAAAGGCATACTTGACATCAAGTTGGTAGATAGTAAAATTCTTGGATGTATCATAAGCAAGAAAGATCCTTATTTCCTCAAGTCTTGCAACTAGTGCAAAGACATTAGTATAATAAATTTCTTCCTCTTGGGTGTATCCTTGAACTACCACTCTTGCTTTGTTCTTGATGATCAAGCCTTTATCATCTCTCTTGTTCTGAAAACTCATTTGGTGCCTATTCGTACTTGACCAAATGGTAGTGGACATAGGTTCCAAACCTTTTGTCATTTGAATTGAAGCAATTCATATTGCATTGATTCAACCCAGCTACTGTCCTTTTAGCCATCTTCTAATTTCTTGGGTTCCATATGGGATAAGAAGCATGAGTACAAATAGACATTCCCATTATGAGTTTGTCCCCTTCTTCTGACACCCTCAAAGACATCTCCAATGATGTTCTCGGCTGGATGAGTGTTATGATTTCTAAGCCTTGGGATCACATCAAATTGCAAAGATAGATCCAAATTCGACATGTTTTGTTCAGGTTCTTGAACACTTGGACCACCTACTATTTCAAAATCATTCAATGAGCACTGATTGAATGAATGAGAAACAACATCATTTTCAGTATGTTCTGATGCAGCATTAACAGTTGCATGTTCCTTCAAAATACTACTTCCATTAGCTTGGTGTTGTGTAGTGTCACCGGATGAGTTTTGAGGCTCACTAGGTTGAGAACTTGTTGAAGCTCCACTATCTCTTGAGATAGTTATACTGTCAGATCTATCAATTATGGGAGCTTGATTCTCAGAAACTCTTGGAGAACTTGGAATAGGTCTGGGTAACTCAAATATTTGTTCATCATCAGAATCACTTTGAGTGCATGTTCCAGCTGAAACATTCTCACAAGAAGGTTTAGAATAGTTTGGAAAGAATTCTAAATCAAAGATATGATAAGGGTCATTCCCCTAACACAAGAAGTGTGGTCATTAACAACAATGTTGGATGATTTCACAAATTGCTCATTGTTGTGCTGTAAACTCTATAAGCAATAGAGTTTGAGAAATATCCAACAAAGATAGCATCATCCGACTTTTCATCAAATTTGCCAAATTGTCTTTGGTGTTAAGTATGGTACACCTACTAGCAAAGGACCTTAGAAAGCCAATGAACGGTGGTCTCTTATTCCATAGCTCATAAGGGATTTATCATATGGCTTAACTACAAGAACTTTGTTCTGAATATAGCATGCAATGCTGAATATGTCTGCCCAGAATGTTAGAGGCATCTTTGAATTAGCTAACATAGTTCGAGCAACCTCAATAAGTGTCTATTCATCCTCTCAGTAACACTATTTTGTTAAGGAGTTCTTGGAGCATTATATTGTCTAGCAATCCCTTTTGAGTTACAGAATGAGTCAAGAACTTGATTCTTAAACTCAATACCTGATCACTTCTAATTTTTAACCTTGTGATCAATTTGATTTTCTATTTTAAGAATAAAAGATTTTAAAGTTTTAGTAGTTTCATCATTAGTTCTTGAAAATAATACCCATGTAAATCTTGTAAAATCATCAATAATCACAAGGCAGTATGATTTCCTTCCAATGCTCATTATACTTGTGGGACCAAATAGATCCATGTGCAATAAGTGTAATGTAGTGGTGATAGAGTTAACAACTTTGGATTTATGAGATGCTCTTTTGGATCTTGTATGCCTAAGAAACATACAAGATTGATGTGGTTAGTATGCTATGATCCAAGTCGGGTCATACCTAATAACAAGCTAAACAAACACCAATAAATATTATTTGTTGATAAGATCATACAAATAAATATTGACACCATTTAGAAAATGGGTTTTCTAAAATGTGCTTTGCAATAGAACAACATTTATGGATAATTTGTCATGAGAAATCATTGTTTTCATTATTTAAGTTGGTTAAATAATAATAAATAAAAGTGTGTTAGTGTTATACAAATAAAATAGGTTTTAATGTTATAAACTAATGGTTTAAAGAATGCAATTTTATAAAAATTATAAAAATTACAAAATGGGGGGAACCTATTTTGAATCTCCATTTCGGCCGCCCCATGTGGGCTTTGAGGGGTCCTTTTGTCTCGGATACTACAAGAATTTCTTTACCCTTGAACTCTTCCATCTAACACACTCTCTCACAAACATGCAAAGAACCTTTCTTTCTTCCTCCTTGGCTGAAAATTTGGAATTTCTTGGCTGGTCTTGAAGGAATTTCTTGGCTGATTTCCAGATTGTTCAAGAAGGAGTTGGGTCTTGGTGTTGTGCTCCCTAACTAGCTAGGTGTTTGGAAGAGCTTAGGGTATACAAACTTGAGGCTTTCTCTCTTGGGGGCTGGATATTCAAGAGCATCATCATCTTCATCTCATCCATACTTCAACATCTTCTTCTTGAAAGGTAGTTTCAAGAACACCTATGGTTGTTCTTTTCGTTTTGATAGCATGTCATTTCACATATATTAATGAACCTTGTTCTTGGGTTTTGTCTTTAGTTAAAATGGTTAACAATTTCAGATTGCTTAACATATTTTAACCACTAAAATCTGCTACGTTTTTGTAGTTTAAATGGTTAAACTAGCTTTGAACTTGTTACAAAACACCAACAATGGCATCTAGAGCCGATTATGTGGAATACATGCTTCAAGAGTTCTTGAAAAGTTAGTTCTCATGGACTTTTTCACCCATTAGGGGCTGTTTTGTTGTGGATGTTTGAATCCCTATGTTTGAAGGTTTAATCTTACATGATTTAGTATAAACCTTGAAAGATTAACATCAAATGATTGATTGTGTTGTTTGGACAAGACCGTAAAGTTTTGGTTTATGTTGGCCAGAACTTTAAGGTTATAAAAAGAGGTTCATTGTTGTTTTGAATGTTGTATATGATACATATTTTGGTGCATAACATAGCCTTGACCTTATGTGTTTTGGATTTGGTTGATTGTGTTTTGTCATGTTGGTTTTGATTCTTGAAAGGGTTGTAATATTTGTGTTGGTATTTTGGGTTGTAATTTGTTTATTCATTTGGTTATGTAATAAATAGATTAGGTGCATTTCTTTATTAGAAAAAATTGTATTAGGATATGATTTTGTAAAAGAAGATGCACAAGATGAAGACCCAAAGAAGGACACAAAAGGCATGGATACGTGAAGCATTTGATGTGGATTCAAGTGGGAGTTCATGGACACATTGTGAGGTGTCATTTTAACCCTTATGATGGCAAACAAGTGTAGTAAACTTAGTGGCTATGGTTATGCACTTATGTTTGTATGATTATGCTTGTTTGGTTGTTTGTTGTATGATTGTTGGTTGATATTTGGATATGCATTACAAACTCATTAACACACTTAACAAGCTAAAAATTGATGGTTCTTTATCATTAAGTGGTTAATAAAAGGTTATTAAAAGGATTAATGATTTTACTAAAAGGGATTTTATTAAAAAGTGAAGCATAGGGTACCTTTTATTTGAAAGCATGCAAATATAAGGTACATAGAGTTTTCTAAACTAAGATTATGAAAACTTAAAAATTCTTTTATAAACAAGTTAAACACCATCCTTTAACACAACACTTGAGTCACTTGGAAACTATTAATGGGATAAAGGTCACCTAACCATTTTGAGGGAACTTGTGATTTGAGATGGGGATACCATATTTGTGGGATAAAGGTCACCTAACCACTTATGTTGGAAAACTCACATGTGTGTGTAAGTAGGGTAACTTGATTTGAAAACCATGTTTAATAGATCACCTACAATGTGGTTTACAAAGGTGTTGACGGGATAAACATGTCAACTATACATATGATGTTTTAAAGTTGATCCCATACCTCTAGAAGTAGCAAAGGGTTGTAATTGTCAAAACCTTGACTACCTTGTTAATTTAAATAATGGGATAAAGGTCACGTAACCACTATTTAAATGTAACGTTGGATTCTATAATTTTAAAATTGTGAAAGGCACTTAAAAGGGGCTTTAATTATTAAAATATGAACACTATCAAAAATACTAAAATTGAACTTTCTTAAATTTTGTAGATGGCCACCAACAACAATGAAAATAATGATATCCCATCTGCTCACTCACTATCACTTAGGACCATTCTCCAAAAGAAGCGTATAAACCATAATAACTTTATTGATTGGTTTCTAAACTTGAGAATTGTTCTCAAGCAAGAGAAACGATCGTATATCTTAGAAAATCCGATTCCCGATCAACCTAATGAGGATGATGAGGAGGCCTACAATAATTGGGTGAAATACACCAAGGACTCGGTCCAAGTATCTTGCCTCATGTTGGCAAGTATGACTCCGGATCTCCAAAAGGAGTATGAACATCATCGAGCATACGACATGATAACCCAGTTGAAGGAAACGTTCTAACAACAAGCAAGGGTAAAGCGCTTCGAAACGGTTCGAGCACTCCATGTGTGTCATATGGATGACACCCAATCTGTTTCATCTTATGTACTTAAGATGAAAAGCCACATCGACCGCCTCAAAAGGCTTAATTGTCCCGTCTCGAAAGAGTTGGCTATGGACTTGATCCTCAAGTCTTTGTCAAAAAGGTTTGACAACTTTGTCATGAATTATAACATGAACGGGTCAAACAAGAACATAAGTGAGCTTCACTCTATGCTCAAAACTGCCAAGGCGGCCATGGGTAAAAGGGGTTTACCCGTTCTCACCATCACTGAAGGTGGGAACAAGAAGAGGCCTCACCCCGCACCCAAGGCAAATGTTTCCAAGGGTAAGGGGCATGTTAGGGGAAAGGGAAAGGGAGTGGTAAGAGTGCCACCACCAAAACCAGCAGAGAAGAAGCAAAAGGTTGCTTCGAATGACCCATGCTTTAAGTGTGGGGAGATTGGACATTGGGCAAGAAATTGCCCAGTCCATCTCAAGAGTTGCAAGCTAAGAGGGATGCTGGGCAAACCTCAGGTACAATTTTGATGATTCATATTGATCTAAATTAATATCCTTTAACACATGGGTATTGGATACCGGATGTGGAACTCACATTTGCAACTTATTGCAGGGGTTCAAAAGAAGTAAGGACTTCAAGAAAGGGGATGTTAGCCTCTACATGGGGAATGGGGCAAACGTTCAAGTTAAAGGCTGAGGGGACTACATCTTAAAGCTTGTATGCCCAAGACACATACAAGATTGATATGGTTAGTACGCTATGATCCAAGTTGGGTCATACCTAATAACAAACTAAAAAACACCAATAAATATTTATTTGTTGATGAGATCATACAAATAAATATTGACACCAATTTAGAAAATGCGTTTTCTGAAACGTTGCTTTGTAATAGAACAATATTATATGGATAATTTGTTCATGAGAAATTATTTGTTTCATTATTTAAATTGGTTAAATGATAACAAATAAAAATGTGTTAATGTTATAAAATTAAAATAGGATTTAATTTTATAAACTAATGGTTTAAAGAGTGCAATTTTATAAAAATTACAAAATGGGGGGAACCCATTTGAATCTCAATTTCGGCCGCCCCATGTGGGCTTTGAGGGGTCCTTTTGTCTTGGATACTACAAGACTTTCTCTACCGTTACACTCTTCCATCTAACACACTCTCTCATACACATGCAAAGAAACTTTCTTTCTTCCTCCTTGGCTGAAAATTTCGAATTTCTTGGCTGGTCTTGAAGGAATTTCTTGGCTGATTTTCGGATTGTTCTAGAAGGAGTTGGGTCTTGGTGTTGTGCTCCCTAACTAGCTTGGTGTTTGGAAGAGCTTGTGGGTATACAAACTTGAGGCTTTCTCTCTTGGGGGCTGTACATTCAAGAGCATCATCATCTTCATCTCATCCATACTTCAACATCTTGTTCTTGAAAGGTAGTTTCAAGAACACCCTATGGTTGTTCTTGTCGTTTTGATAGCATGTCATTTCACATATATTAATGATCCTTGTTCTTAGGTTTTGTCTTTGGTTAATATGGTTAAAATTTTCAGATTGTTTAAGATACTTTAACCACTAAAATCTGCCGTAGTTTTGTAGTTTAAATGGTTAAATTAGCTTTAAACTTGTTACAAAATACCAATAGCTCTATGTTTCTTTCCTTTCAGACATGCAATATAGTTATCTTTGCAGATAAATTCCTTTCTAGGCAAACCATGTAACAAGTTATTTTAACCAATTGTTTATGGTTTTAAAATTGACATGACATATACGTTTATGCCGTAGTGTTGACTCGTCACCAACAGCTTTGGAAAGAAAGCATGACACTTCACCTAGTGGGGAAGCAATGTTCATATTCAGCTTATGCATAACCCCTTTACTAGGAGATCTAAGAAGCACCAATTCTTGAGGGATTGACATCCTGAGTTTGAGGATAATCCACTCATATTCTATGAAAAGCATTTGGTGCTTTTGATCATAAAACTAAGAAACACTTTGTAAATTGTGTTCAAGCTGTTTCACAAAGTGAACTTTATCAACTCTTAACTTTCCATTGGATACATTTCCTCTGCCAGAAATGTATCCTCTAGCCTCACCTCCAAATTGAACAGGACCTCCATCAAAATGTTGTAATTGTTGAAGAATAGATTTGTTTCCTGTCATGTGCCTAGAGCATCCAGTCTACAATCCACACATTGTTATTCTTATCATATGGATGTCCCTACACATAAGGTGAAGAAAGTTAGTTGTTATTGGAAACCAAGCCATATTGGTCTTGGCCTTTTCCAATGATAAGGATTTTATTGAACCAAATTGTATGCATGGGGATTCAATAGATGTTCAAGAAGAGGTTTGGGCTGTAACATCTTCTTTGATCTTCCATTCCATCCCTTGGCTGATCAGGGAAGATGAGATTTTGAAGCTTGAGCAGCATGACATTCTTCTTAAGCTTCTCTCTTTTCGGAAGAAGCTTTCACCATCTTTTCTTCCGAAGCAGTTTTCTTCTTGGAAGGTTTCAAGGGAGCTTTCTTGTTCTTTTAAACTTTCTTAGCTTTAATTTCTGAACCTATTTTCCTTTGGAAGAATGAGTTTCTTCTAAAGCAACTTTGATTCAGAGACAAGCTTTCCCTTCTTCATCACTTGAACCATGTGGTAAGGTCCAAATGTTAAACTCCTTGAGTTCTTCTTTCTTAACATTATTTGCATAATGTGTGCTTGTCCTATTTCTTTTGGCTTGGTGGTTAAGGGTTGATCATCACCAGTAAGAGAGGATTGGTTACCTCGTTCTTCCTGTGATGGTCTCCAAAGTTGAATCACTCTTTGGCTTGTGAGAAGATGGGTCAGTAGTTGGAACATCTTTCTCTTTAGTCCGACATCTTGGTTGTCTAATAGACTCGTAAGAATGTGGTAGAGAAATTTCACTGGTTCCCAACCCACCTATTTTTAATAACAAATTTTTGAGTGAGAGGATAATGCAACAATGGCTTGGAAGTTTTGCTTAGAGATAGCATGTTTCCTGGCTTGAGCCTTAATTATGATAAGCTGGGCTTGAGCCTTAATTATGATAAGCTAGGCTTGAGCCTTAGTCAATTTGGATATCATCTTTGATTTGAGTCTTGTAGTTGGTATTTTCATGTTTTAACAAGGGCATCGTTTTCTCTAACTCTTCAATTTTCTTTTGATAGTCAGATTCAGCCCTTTTAAAATCAGATTTTGAAATGTTTAAAGACTCAATATCAGATTTGATTTCCATATTATAGTCTTGATATAACTTAACTTTAGCAATATAAGCTAGAGTATAGAGGTGTTCATATACCTTGCTGTCATCAATTCTAGCCATAAATGCTTAAGCAGGAGTCACATCCTGTACCATGAAGCTCGAGTCAACTTTTTGAGCCACAACAACTGTTTTAGTTGACTTCCCAGAAGATTTAGGTGTAGTGGATTGTATGGAGGATTGAGAGTTTCCCGGATTGGATTTGGGAGCCTTGCATTCCTTGGCAAAGTGACCAAGTTGGTTATAGTTATAACATTTTTCCTTTGTCTTGTCAAACCCAAACTTGTTGTTAGTTGGTTTCTGGGGAGATTGCCTTCTAGCTCTTTTGAAGAACTTCTTTGCTTTGTAAGTTAACAGAGCAACTTTGTTGGAGAATGTCCACATATTCCACGTCATTTGGGCTGAAACACTCTAGATCATCAAAACAATACTGAAAGTCACTAGAGTGTCCATTTCCAGAGACAAAGGGACAACCGTCCTAAAAAGAACTTGATTGAGCTTGTTGAGACCTTGGAGTCTTAGGGAATGTGATGTATCGCCTAGAAGAACATGATGGTTGGTGGGAATAGGTTAAATACTTCTAAGGTTGGGGGCTCTTGAGCCTTCAACAATGATTAAAGCATTGCTAGCACGAAGGCTTGAGGGTCTGCTCATCCGGTGGCCCATCTTATTCTCCATCTCTAGATGGTATCCATCAAGGATGTCGTATAGTTTAGTCATGGTGAGGGAGTTCAAGTTTTTTTTCCTCTTGATAGAGACACAGTAGAACGTCCACTCATTTGGGAGTGCACTCATGAATTTTTTTGAGAGATCTCTCAACTCAAGGCAATTCAGACAAACTAAAGAGAGAAAATAAGATCCATGTACCTAAAGTATTGCTGGCTGAGGGTCTCTCCAACAATATAGGTGAAGGTTTTAAATTGTTGCTTCAGTGAATCTTTCTTGGAGTCATTCGAGGTGGAGTACATCTGGGACAAGGCATCAAACAGTTCTTTGGCTGACTAGCAATGCTCAAAACCCACCATGATGGAGTTTGGTATTGCAGTCATCAGAATAGTCATAGCATTGCTATCAATGTCCATTTTTTGTGGTTTTCGTTAGAGTAATTTTCTACCGCCTTTTTTTATCATAGCCCTGGTTCTTCCTGGTGTTGCAACCTTTGGTCTCTAAGGACTATTGATGATAGATTGCCACATTTTTCCATCTGGGTACTTGATGAAGCCTTCAATACGTTTACTCCATGATCAGAAGTTTTCAGGGGTGATGATGGGTGCTTTGGTCATCGTCCCCATCTTAACTTCAAATTTCGGTTGAGGTCCATTTTGAGAGTGATGAAAGAAAGAGTGAAAGCAAGGTTTATTTGAATGGTAAGATCTTATAATAAATAGTCTAAGAAGCTCTGATACCAATTACAAGATTGCTTTTTGTCACTACACACTTGTTTTCTCTCAAACTTACTTAATCACACTCGATGAGATGATGCAGAATCCCTTTTAGAGTTGATAATAATATCCTAAGTAACTAAGAATACAAGAGAATATTTTTCAAGGTACTTGTATATATTACTTCTCAACTCAAAATATTACAAGACTCTTACAAGCATATTACATGAGTTACAATAAGAAGCTATATATACTATCACCTACAGTTGGATATACTTTGATAACAACTAGAAATCTATGACTAAAGCAAATACTACATTGGTAAAGACAAGGTATCTTAGATAAAATATTATCTAAGATATGGTAGTCATAACATATCCATGACTTACCTTTATCGTCAACTAAAGTTAGTAACTGTACAATCTGATAATGGATAAACAATGAAATGAAGTATGGTCAACTACATGGGAGTGGGAAAAGCACCATGCAGTATCTCAGAGATTTGCAGCGGAGTGTTAGAAGGACCATACTTATGTCCACTAGTTCATAGTAGGTTCTTCTGAAGGTTAATTGGCTTCAGAAGAACAAGTTCTTCTGAAGCCACTTATACTTCGAAAGAAGCTACTTCTTCTAAGGCTTGAGGCTTTCTTCAGGTCTTTATACTTTGGAAGTCATTGAACATTGGAAGAAGGAAGACTTTTCTTTGGAATTTGGAGTTTTCCTTTAAAAGCTTCTTCATACATAAGCTTCAGAAACTTAGCATTTGCCTTTGAAAGAACTTCATTTGCCTTCGGAAGTTCTTTATCAGTTGTACCAAAATTATCTAAGTGTTTGGTTTTGGTTGTACCAGCCTTACTTGATCCAAGACAATGATTCTTTTTACTTAAGAAATGACAACAATTCTATGATGGAAGTTCTAGTCTTCATGTGAAACATTCCAAAAAACACAAACAAAAAGTGACACCTAGTGCCTGTTTATCTATTGTCTAAGAATGAGGATTGAAGGGAATGATTTTAGGAGTATGGGTAGGGTTTTTGGATTCTTTTTGTTTGTTCATCTTTTGTACAAACCCTCTATTTATAATTCTCACATGTCTTACTCTTCAAATTGAAGTCTAAAAGAAGGTCAATCAAGTGGATAGGGATCTAGATGGTTAATTGAGTAGAGAGTGACCGTAAATGGCGGCGTCACTAACTAATAAGGCTTTGGTTGACCATAAATGGAGGAGTCACTAACAATGGTGGTGATGATAAAAAAATGGTGGTGATGATCAAAAAATAGTGGTAGAGGGTAGTTTTTTAGCAACTTAAGGAAGGTGAGGTTAGAGAGTGTGTGTGTTGATGCTTGTAAACGTATATAAATCTTTTAGTAAGAGTTATCAATACAATTGAGTTTTAATTAAGAAATGATTATCACTATTAAACAAACTACACACGTTAGGCAAATGCACCTATCGCATATTAGTATTGCTTCAGGCAGAAACCGAGTATCGATCCATGGACACAATGCCTCCAAATACCAAAACTATCATCATTGTAACACCCTATTTTTGTAGATTTCTCTTCATTATATTCCATTACAAGTAAATGATTAAATAATTGCTAATTATTAATCCATGTAATTATCATCAGATAATAATGGTAATTTTTATTTATTAATTCATGTAGTTATCATTGGATAATAATGGCATATATTATAATTATGATTAATAATAATTAACACTAAAACATAAATAACTTATAATTATTAACTAATCTCAAATAATAAAAATACAACTTAGGAGACTTTGAGGGGACCATTGTATAAATTTTCCTCTTTTTGCGAAACATAAAAAAACTAAAACTTTCTCCTTTCTTGGCCATTCACCAAATCACAACCCTACCTACCCTAGCATATACCTTCGACGACAACCATTAATCCTGTCAACAACCTTTCTGCTCATGATGAAGAATCCTATCAGCCTCATTTGGCAGCTCTCAATCGGTGGTCTTCTCTTCCCTTCTTATTCGTTTTTGTTTTGTGTGGTTCGGTTACGTCTCAGTTATGTCTCGGTGGGTTGTTGACACTCAGCTAGTCATACGTGTGTGTATGTATATGTGATTCGATATGTTTATGCCTGTACGTATGTTCGATTGAGTATACACAATGATGGTATGATATTTTGCTCATGCGTACGGTATGTTTTCGCCGTATAGGACCAGTTTCATGTCCTTTACTTATACTTTAAGTTGTATTGAGGTTTTGATGGATTTATTTGGGTATGGGCATGAGCGTGTGTGTATAGACAATTACGTATAGGCTTTTGCTGGTGGTTAGTGTCAATGGCTTTTTATCATGTGGTTGTATGTATGTCCTTGTTGATAAATGGGTCGCATATGGAGCAGCATGCTTGCCAGGTGATTATTGGTGCTTGGATATGGGAATCATTTTAAGGTGGTGTCTCTATCGATTAAAGGAGGGAAACCTAGTTAGGGTTAGGAATGTGACTACTCTTGGAGGTGCGTGTGTGTGTATGTGATTACATTATGTGGTTGGTATGTGTAGTTGTTATAGTGGTTGTGTAGTGGACGAAGGGGTAACACATGGTGTAGGCAGTCTTAGTGGGTGTTTGTGCGGTGGAGTGTAGGAGCCTGTTGAGGAATACTTAAAATAAGAACTAGAGGAGGCACCTGAGGAGGATCCTAAAGAAAAACCTAAGGAGCAGCCCAAGGACGAGCTAGAAAACAGTGCTGGATCCGTTGATTCTCATGATTTTCTAGTCTATTCATTTATTTGTTCTTTAGACTTTCGATATTTCACACCTAGATGGGAAGGGTTATTTCTCATCCGATTGATGGTAGAAATTGTAGATCACCTCTCTGATGAACTAAGGTCGATGATAGTCAGTTAATTGGTCTTGAACTTATTAATGAAATCACAGAGAAGATTGTTCAAATTTGTAACCATATGGCCGCAGCTCGTGATCGTCAGAATAGCTACGCAGATCAAAGGAGAAAACCTTGGAATTTCATATTGGTGACAAGGTGTTATTAAAGGTCACACCTAGGAAGGGTGTGATATGCTTTGGGAAGCGTGGAAAGCTAAACCCTAGATACGTTGGACCGTTTAAGATTGTCAAAAGAATTGGTCTAATATCTTATCAGTTAGACTTACCTGCAAAACTCGGCGGCATGCATAACATGTTCATGTTCAAATTTGAAGTGACTAGTTGATGAATCACTCGTTGTTCCATTATAGGAACAAGAGATTGACGAACAACTTCATTTCATTGAGGAACCGGTTGAGATTATGGATTGTTAAGTTAAGACTTTAAAACGTAGCAAGATTCCTATTATGCGTGTTAGATGGAACTCTAAGCACGGATCAGAGTTTACCTGGGAACGCGATGATCAAATGAAGAAGAAGTATCCATAACTGTTCAATGATCAAGCATCCACTTCTTAAGGTATCATTCTTATGATATCTTTTCTATAAATTTCGAGACGAAATTCCATTCAATAACGGGATGATGTCATAACTCTCGCGGAACCTTACATTCTCTATTTTAAGTTTGTTTCTGAAATTCCAGAAACCTTATCATAAATAAGCTTCTAAACACTCTTCTATTGTCATTGCTAAATCTTATGTTCTACGTTAATTTGATGTTCTAATTTTCGGGAAGAAAATTCCTTCAACAAAGGGATGATGTGACACCTTGTGTTTTTTAGGTTGCTCTTCGTTATATTCCATTATTAGTAAAGGAAAAAATAATTGCTAATTATTAATCCATATATTTATCATTAAATAATAATAGTAATTTTTATTTATTAATTCATGTAGTTATCATTGGATAATATGGCAAATATTAAAATTATGAATAATAATAATTAACAATAAAACATAACTAACTTATAATTATTAACTAAACTCAAATAGTAAAAAACGCAATTTAAGAGACTTTGAGGGGATCATTATGTAAATTTTCCTCTTTTCGTAAAACATAAAGAAACCGAAGCCTTCTCCCCTCACGGCCATTCACCAAATCGCAATCCTACCAACCCTAGCATATACCTTCCGACGACAGCCACTACTCCCCTCCAGAACCCTTCTGTTCGTGACGAATAATCCTATCGGCATCCTTCAACGGTTCTCACTTGGTAGATCTTCTCATCCCTTCTTGTTTGTTTTGTTTCGTGCGGTTTCAGTTCCGTCTCGGTGGGTTGTTGACACTCAGCTAGTCGTACGTGTGTATGTAATTGTGATTTGGTTTGTGTGTGTGTGTACGTTCGGTTGAGTATAGGCGGTGATGGTTTGCTCTTCGCTCATGCTTAATGTATGCTTTTTTTCCGTATAGAACCAATTCATGTTCTTTTGCTTATACGTGAAGTTGAATTGAAGTTGTGATGGATATGTTCGGGTATGTGCATGAGCGTGTATGCATAGATGATTTTGTATAGGTTTTTGCCAGTGGTTAGTATCGATGGCTTTGTTCATGTGGTTGTATGTATGTCCTCATAGATAGACGGGTCGCATATGGAGTAGCAAGCTTGCTAGGTTGGATATGTGGATCGTTTTGAGGTGGTCTCTCGATCTGGTAGAGAAGGGGAAATTCGGTTACGGTTAGGAATGTGAATACTCTTGGAGGTGCGTTTATGTATGTGATTACATCATGTTGTTGGTATGTGCAGTTGTTATAGTGGTTGTGTAGTGGACCAAGAGGTAATGCATGGTGTAGGTAGTCTTAGGCCATGTTTGGTTCACAATAGATGGATATCATAATTGTTCATATATGGGTGCACAATTTATATGGATAATAGAGGTAATGCATGGTGTAGGTAGTCCAATTCCAATTCCTTTGCAAAACATTCTACGAACCAAACAAATCTTTAGTGGGTGTTTTTGCGATGTATCTGTGGTTTTTGCATGTATGTGTGTGTCGTGTGTATTTTTGCATGTTTGTGTATTGTGTGTGTTTTGCATGTGTGAATTTTAGTGATGGAAGCTAAGCACGCGTGTCGGTGGTGCATGTATAATGAGTATATATGGTGTGTTTGATTGTGGGTGTTATGTATGTAAGAGATGGATATCATAATTGTGCATATGTGGGTGCACAATTTATATGCATAATTAAGGTAATATAATGTTATAACATGGGTGTGTAATATGTAATATTTTCGGGTTATATTTCTTATATTGCATGTACGTGTTTATATAATGGCTGCATGTTGTATATTGTATGAAATTATGTTGGTATTTGAGCATGATTACAAAGTCAATGTCTATCACGAAACAAACCTGAGAATGAAAAACCCTATGATTGAATCATTAACATTTAATATTGACTAAATATTAAATGAAATTCAGGTTAATCGGAACCCTAATCGATTGTATTTGCTTTTACCCATTGCTATGCAACCAAGGTGAGTTCTTAACCCCATTTTACTCGTACTCTTTTAGGGAAGAGAAACATGTGTTCTAACAAGTATTTTCATTTGATCAGTATTATTATAATATGTAACACCCGGTTATTATAAAGAAAAAGAAAAAAAATATTTTACCCAAGTTGAAGGTAAAAAGTGTCCAAAAGTACAAAAAGTTTGAAAGTTGGTGTAAAGTGCGCATGGCTGCCCACTTTCTTCTCACAAGATCCATTTCATTCGGATTTTAGAGAGAGAAGGAGAAAAAGGCAGAATACATTCGGGTCTTTGAAGAACAAGAAAGAAAAGTTCGAATTCAAAGTAAGAATTCATGGTTTTTGAGTGTTCTTAACTGGCTTTATCCTCGGGTGTATGCTTATATGTATTATGTGTTCAGTTGTGTGTGTTTTGGTGGGTTTCTAGGTGTGAACTTGTAGCAAATAGATTTGAAGGAAGTTTCACCGAAAAGGCTGCAAAGGTGAGTTCTAGAACCCCTTTTTTACTTGTTTTTAATTGCTTTAGGGCTAGAAATGCATGTATGTACGTTTTTATTAAGTTGGGTTATATACCCGTATGATGTATGTATATGTGTGATTTCAGGTGAGGTTTGATCTAGGGCTATGTATGTGTTTGATGTTGTTATGACTATGTTTCTAAGGCTTAGAATGCATGATTTAAGCTTAAAACATGATAGGTGATGTTTGAGGACTGAATTATGATGTTTAAGTGTGATATAGTCTGCCCATGCGCCCATACAATAACTCATGCACCCAACTAAAATAACTGCCTAATTGTCCCATGCCCCCAAAACCTCATGCGCCTGAATAGTACTCATGCGCCTAGAAATAGGCTAAAATTGACTAAGTGTTCATACGCCCAGATGGTTCATGCGCCTAGGCACTCATGCGCCTGCATAGTGCTCATGCGCCTAGAATTGCCCAAAATAGACTAAGTGTTGCTCATGCACCCCAATAGTGTTGATGCGCCTAAAAGTTTCCCATGCACCTAAGTGTTCCTCAGGCGTCTGAAAGGCTATGTGCCTACATAGTACTCATGCGTCTGCATAGTGCTCATGCGCCTACATAGTGCCCATGCGCCTAAAGACTTAGAATTATTTTTTGATTTTTGGGGAAAATTGTAAAGATAGGCTTTGACTTGGGATGTTCCCGGAGGTAAAGTATATTGACTTTTTGAAGTCAAAAATGATGTGATGGGTGACAATGATGTATGATCGATGCCTATACATGATGGTATGTATGATGTATGCTATGTATGTATGATGTGCCTTGTATGGTGATGATGTATGATCATGTTGATGTTCCTTATTATGTATGATTATTTTCTAGTGGCTTTATATTGAATGTTAATGAATGAAATGAAAAGTATTATGTAACGTAAAGCGAAAGATAATGAAAAGAGGAACATAATGAAAGAATGAATGAATGAATGAAAGTAAGAAAGGCTTGCAAGCAAATGTATTGAGGTTCACACCCAATGAAGCGTGTTAGCTCAACTGTGTGTGGGTTAATTACCCTGGAAGGATGGACACTGGGGTCCAATCCTTATGATTGACCATATGTATGGGATCCTTGCCGCTTGCCCTAGGTACTAGAGTCAGCTTCGTGTATAATGTTCGAGGTCTATGAAAGACCTGCGGCATAGTAACCAGCTTCATGCACAATGTTCGGGGTATAGCATATGGCATTGATCCGGAATGAAAGAGAAAAGATAAGTGGTGAATGTACTTGCCCTAGGTACTGGAGTCAGCTTTGTGCACAATGTTCGAGGTCTATGAAAGACCCCAGGCCCAGTAACTAGCTTCGTGCATAATGTTTAGGGTATTCTATATGTCATCAAATGTAATGAACATACGAATGAAGTAAGAAGTATGATTGAATGAGAATGAAAGTAATGA
The DNA here is from genome assembly GCA_025506515.1 of Flaveria trinervia. Lineage (NCBI taxonomy): Eukaryota > Viridiplantae > Streptophyta > Magnoliopsida > Asterales > Asteraceae > Flaveria > Flaveria trinervia. Next base: position 49,066,435 of record CM046452.1, on the reverse strand, counting down.
AAGTGAATGAAAATGACGTAAGATGAAGGAAAAAAAGTTAACGAACGATGATGAAGATAATAATTATACCTTGATGTAAGTATGACGTGTGATCACGTGCGATAGTAAACAAAATGTTTTAACGAATGAAAGGTAATATAATATTTTTATAAAACTAGAACTCACTCAACAACACTAACTTTTTGTGCATTTTCTAGTTGGCAGGTAAGGTTGCTGAGGATGGCACAAGGCGGCTACTTGGCTCTTTTTGGATGGCATCCATTTTTATAATGCTTTTGTGACGTAAACAAGTATTTTGTAATGTGATAGCGATATATTATTTTACAAAAGCTTTTATAATGAAATGAAATGTATGTTTTAATGATTCCGCTGCAATGTTTTCTTTAAGTTAATGCAAATGTATGTTTTATGTGCGATGAATGACCAGCTGTAAGCATCTCGGGAACAGGGCTTTACAAGTTGGTATCAGAGCCAAAGTTTAATGAAACACGTAAATTTTCAAAATAAACCTAAACTTAAACTGAAAATGGGACGGAAAGGCAAGGGTAGCCAGTCTGAGTAGTTGCGTGCCATCAGGTATTTTCTTAATGTTAACTGACATTATGTGCACATGTTATGTGATTTGTTCTGCGTGCCTTTAGTAGATTTAGATATTGATGTAGTGAGGATAGGTTATGCTTGGGATATGAAGAGTAAAGTAATTGGCTAATCACAACTGGCCACTGTAATTAGGGACTTACAATACTTGACATAAACTAAGTTGTTCCCTTTAATGACCATGTTGGTGTTTGAATATTATAGCGTGTTAGAGGATGGCTAGTGGTAGATCATCGAAGGCTTCACGTGGTGGAGGTCGTGGTGGACGTGGTGCTAAACCACAGGCCACAAGAGGAAGGCCTAGAACCGAGAAGGTGGTTCATGAAGAACCCGACACCCCTCATCCAGAGAGCGGAGATGAGAGTTTTAACTGTAGAGCCTCGGTGAAAGAGGCTGTTCTGGAAAAGTGCATCAGGTCATGCAAACGATCTTACCGTCTGTGGTGACTGAAGTAATTAAGGCTGTAAGAGAAGGAGATAGGAAGGAGAGGAGTAGGCCTACAGGCAAAGGGAGAAGGCCCGAGACTGAGATGGTTTTCTTGGATGATGAGGAAGAAGAGGAGGAAGAAGAGCCTACGCCGGAGGCGGCACGAGGCTGCAACTACAGGGCATTTCAAAGATTCAAGCCCCCTACTTTTGATGGCGACAGCACTGCTGCTGCTGCTCACTGGTGGGTGAGAAAGATGGAAGCTGTTTGAATATCAATGATGCCGAGAGGACCAAAAGCTGAAGTTTGTTGCCCACTCATTTGTAGACTCGGCTTTGTGCTGGTGGGATAATATCGTCCAAGCCGAGGGAAGTCGGGCGATTGGAAGAATGAAATTGGCAGAGTTGAGGAGGTTGGTGATTAAGGAGTTCTGTCCTCACCGAGAGATGGACAGAGTTGAGAGGGAGTTCCTGCAGTTGGAGGCAGGGACCATGACACATCAGCAGTACACCACTAAGTTCAATGAGATGGCACGGCTGGTGCCAGACCAAGTGACGCCTACATCACGAAAGATAAGAGGTATATTCAGGGCTTGCTAGCGGATATTCGCAGGCACATGATCATTGCCCGACCGAGCACGTTTAGGTCGGTGGTTGATTTGGCCGGGAGGTGTACGATGAAAGGACTGTGGTGGTGACTGAAGGCAGCAAGAAAGGTGGTGGTGATTGGAACTGGAATGGGTAACAAATTGGATGTGGTGGGGCCACTCCAAGCAATAAAGGTGCACGGGTAGATGACCGACGTGTGGTCACATCTGGTGCGGGGATGAAGAGGTGTGGCAAGTGTGGAAGGAGCACACGGCGAGTGTAGCTGGGTATTGAACGTGTGCTTCAAATGTTGGAAGCCTTGCCGCATGGCAAGAGAGTGTAATGTTGGGAGGTGTTTTAACTGTGGCAGGGAAGGCCACATGAGTAGGGATTGCAAGAAGCCAATGGATGTAGGATTGGGATTGAAGAAGGTGGGAGGAGAAGGACAGAGGGCGAGTGCCAGAGCATTCATGATGATGTAGGAGGACGCTAGGACGAACCCCGATGTTGTGTCAGGTATGTTTCTAGTAAACCAAACTTTAGCCTCTGTGTTATTTGATTCTGTTGCTAGTAAGAGTTTTATTTTTGCTACTTTCTATGCTAAGTTTCCTGTTAGTAGTAAGAATATAGATACGCCCTTCTATGTAGAAACTATCGTAGGTAAGCCTATCAGGATCTCTGAGATGATAGAAGGTTGTGACGTAGAACTAGAAGGTCACAAGTATCATGTTAGACCATTTGTGATTACCTTAGGCGGGTTTGACGTAGTCCTAGGAATAGATTGGTTGGCGGACTACGAGGCGAACATTGTGTGTAGCAAGAAGAGGATTTGATTAACAGCGCCTAACGGGAGTTCGATGACGGTTTACGATGATTGAATCACGACGATTCCAAAGTGATTCGATGGCGGTGGCAAGAAAGTGCATGAGGCATGGATGTAACGCCTACTTGGCCCACGTGAAGGATGTGGATACGCCAACACCACAACTGATCGACTTGCCGATGGTGTGTGACTTTCCAGATTTGTTTCCCGAAGACCTACCAGAAGTGCCACCAGACTGCGAGATCGAGTTTCAGATTGATCTGATACCGGGTGCCCAACCTGTTGCTTAGGCATTGTATCGGTTGGCTCCGACTGAGATGAAGGAGTTTATGGAGCAACTAGAGGAGTTAGTTGACAAGGGGTTCATTAGACCGAGTATCTCACCATGGGGTGCTCCGGTCTTATTTGTGAAAAAGAAAGACGGTAGTATGAGAATGTGTATAGACTACCGTGAGCTGAACAAGTTGACAGTGAAGAATCGGTACCCGTTACCGAGAATTGATGATCTTTTTTATCAGCTCTAGGGTGCCAGTAGGTTTTTGAGGATAGATCTTCGATCTGGCTACCATCAGTTAAAGGTGAAAGAGCATGATATTCCTAAAATAGCTTTTCACACGCGTTATGGACATTATGAGTTCTCGTTATATCATTGGCTTGACCAACGCGCCAGCTACTTTTATGGACTTGATGAATCGAGTGTGTTGGCTGATGCTAGGTAAATCAGTGATTGTGTTTATTGATGATATCCTGATCTATTCAAGAGCGAGAATGAGCATGCCGGTCACATACGAGAGGTGTTGGAGACGTTGAGGAGGGAGAAGTTTTATGCTAAATTCTCCAAGTGCGCATTCTGGTTGCGCGAGGTTCAATTCTTGGGTCATATAGTGAATCCCGAGGGGATTATGGTGGACCCGACAAAGGTGGAGGCGGTGATACAATGGAAGTCTCCAAAGACACCATCTGAGATTCGTAACTTCTTGGGTTTGGCGGGCTACTACAGAAGGTTTATTCAAGACTTCTCTAAGATTGCTTCTCCACTAACCAAGTTGACCTGTAAGGATGTAAGGTTTGTATGGGGTTAAGCTGAAGAGAAGGCGTTTGAGGAGTTAAAGGCGAGATTGACTCAAGCTCTTGATTTGTCAATACCCGATGGAAGATGCTTCCTACCGGGGTTAGGATGTGTGTTGATGCAAAGAGGAAAGGTTATAACCTATGCATCCTGACAGTTGAAGGTTCATGAGGTTAACTACCCTACTCATGACTTGGAGCTAATAGTTGTGGTCTTCGCATTGAAGATTTAGAGGCACTACATGTATGGAACGAAGTGCACCATATTCACCAACCACCAAAGCTTGAAGTATTTCTTCGAGTAGAAAGATTTGAACATGAGGCAAAGGAGATGGTTGGAGCTCATACAGGACTATGATTGCGAGATCCATTACCATCTGGGCAAAGCCAACGTGGTGGCAGATGCCCTTAGCCACAAGGAGAGACCCGAGCTGATTGGGGTGAAAGCTTACTAGTTGATCATGACCTCTAATGTGATGAAGCAGGTCAAGGAGTTTCAGGGTAAGGTGTTGAAAGAAGATCATCTTAACTCTGAAAGAATGAGAGGTCTAGTTGCGGAATTTGGTGAAAACACACTCGGTGTTAGGACTCGATTCGGGCATATGTGGATTCCTCGTTTTGGGGATCTACACGTGAAGATTATGGATGAAACTCATAAGACTCAATACTCTATTGATCCCGTGCTACAAGATGTACCAAGACATGAAGAAAGATTATTGGTGTCCGGGCATGAAGCGTGATGTGGTGGAGTATGTGAGTAAATGCCTTACTTGTTTACAAGTGAAGGCCGAACATTAGAAGCCATATGGGAAGATCCAACAGTTGGATATACCGAAGTGGAAGTGGAGAATATCACCATGGACTTTATTACGAAGCTACCACGTATCGCATGTGGATATGACGCTATATGGATGATAGTTGATTGTTTGATGAAGAGTGCTCACTTCCTACTGATTCGCAAGACATATTCATTTGAGAGGTTGGCGATCTGTTCATTAAAGAAATCATAACTCGTCATGGTGTGCCGGTGTCTATTGTGTCTGATCGTGACACCCGTTTTACATCTAAGTTTTGGAAGAAATTCCATGATGCTATGGGGACTAGGTTACATATTAGCATGGCTTATCATCCTCAGACAGATGGTCAGTCAGAAAGGACCATTTAGACATTGGAAGATATGCTTCAGGCATGTGCCATTGATTTTGGAGGATGTTGGGATGACCACCTATCATTAGCAGAGTTCTCATAAACAACAGCTATCATGCCAGCATTGGTATGCCCCCTTATGAGATTCTATATTGTAGGAGATGTAGAACACCCGTGTGTTAGGGTGATATTGGCCATAAAGAGTTAGGGAGCGTCGAGGTGGTCGAGGCTACGACTAAGAAGCTGGAAAGGATCAAAGCCTTTATGAAGGAAGCTAAAGATAGGCAAAAGTCATATGCTGATAAACGATGTAGACCGATTGAGTTTCAGGTGGGTGATAGAGTTATGTTGAAAGTCTCACCTTGGAAGGGTATCATTCGGTTCAGAAAGTGGGGCAAGTTGAGCTCGAGATACATAGGGCCTTTCCGAATCATTGCTAGAGTAGCAGAGGTGGCCTATAGATTGAAGTTACCAGATGAGATAAGTGGAATTCATATGACATTACATGTATCTCATCTGAGAAAGTGCTTAGCAGATGAGGATATGATTGTACCACTGGAGGATATCGAGGTATATGGAGCAACCAGTGGCGATCATTGATCGTAAGGAGAAGAGTTTGAGGAATAAAGTGGTTCCTCTTATGCATGTACAGTGGAAGCACAGGAAGGGATCCGAGTCTACGTGGGAGACAGAGGAGGAAATGGGACTTCATTACCCATGATTGTTTGAGGAATAACAGGTTTCGGGGACGAAACCTATATAAGGGGGGTGGACTTGTGACACCAGGTTTTTATAAAAGAAAAAGAAAGAAAATATATTTTACCCAAGTTGAAGGGCAAAAAGTGTCCAAAAGGACAAAAAGTTTGAAAGTTGGTGTATAGTGGGCATGGCCGCCCACTCTCTTCTCACAACATCCATTTCATTCGGATTTAGAGAGAGAAGGAGAAAAAGGTAAAAACATTTGGGTGTTTGAAGAACAAGAAGGAAAAGTTTGAATTCAAGTAAGAATTCATGGTTTTTGAGTGTTCTTAACTGGCTTTATCCTCGGGTGTATGCTTATATGTATTATGTGTTCAGTTGTGTGTGTTTTGGTGGGTTTCTAGGTGTGAACTTGTAGCAATAGATTTGAAGGAAGTCTCACCCGAAAAGGCTGCAAAGGTGAGTTCTAGAACCCCTTTTTTACTTGTTTTTAACTTCTTTGGGACTGGAAATGCATGTATGTACTTTTTTATTAAGTTGGGTTTTATACCCGTATGTATATGTGTGATTTCGGGCGGGGCTTGATCTTGGGCTATGTATGTGTTTGATATTGTTATGACTATGTTTCTAAGGCTTATAATGCATGATTTAAGCTTAGAACATGATAGGTGATGTTTGAGAACATGATAGGTGATGTTCAAGGTCTATGAAAGACCTCAGGCCCATTAACCAACTTCGTGCACAATGTTCGGGGTATAGCATATGGCATTGATCCGGAATGAAAGAGAAAAGATAAGTGGTGAATGTACTGCCCTAGGTACTGAGTAAGGTTCATGCAAAATGTCCGAGGTCTATGAAAGACCTCAGGCCTAGTAACCAGCTTCGTGCACAATGTTCGGGGCATTGTATATGTCATCGAATGTAATGAACGTACGAATGAAGTAAGAAGCATGAATGAATGAGAATGAAAGTAATGAAAGTGAATGATAATGACGTACGATGAATGAAAGAAAGTTAATGAACAATGATGAAGATTATAATTATTACCTTTATGTATGTATGATGTGTGATCACGTGCGATAATAAAGAAAATGTTTTAACGAATGAAAGTAATATAATGTTTTTATAAAGCTAGAACTCACTCAGCAACGCTGACTTTTTATGCATTTTCCAGTTGGTAGGTAAGGTTGTTGAGGATGGCACGGGGCAGCTACTTGGCTCTTTTTGGATGGCATCTATTTTTAATAATGTTTTTGTGATGTAATGCAACAAGTATTTCTTAATGTGATAATGATGTATTATTTTCCAAAAGCTTTTATAATGAAATGAAATGTCTGTTTTAATGATTTCGCTGTAATGTTTTCTTAAGTTAATGCAAATATATGTTTTATGTGTGATAAATGACTAGCTGTAAGTGTCTTGGAAACGGGGCATTACATAATGTCATTTGTTTATTAGTGTTATACCAACTTAAGTCCTCGTCTTCTAACCATTAGTTTATGTAGTTTGGTGAGATAATTCTGAATAGATCTACTAGGTTTGACAAACCCCACCTGGGTTAGTCGTGCTAGCACAACTGCATGTCAGATGGGTGCTTAATTGACCTATTTACTGTTGATGTGGCTTGGTAACCACAACCAAGGCTTTCATTTACATTGTCAGCTTCGCCTGGGAACTTCATACACTATGTAACTTGTTATGGAGACTAGCTATCTACTAATATACTTTGTTTACCGGATCTACTTTCTATTATGTTACTGTTTATCAAAACCTATGAACCTACCAACCATGTGTTGACACTTAGCATGTTTCTTTCAGATTCTTAAGGTGCATCTAGTTAGGATCATCTCATCATGCATTCATTATTGTTGGGTCAAATGAACAATTTATATTTTCTACATTTTACATTTAATTGGTTTGCGCGTGATTGCGCCATTTGAATCATGAAATAGTATGCTTCCACAAATTATTTTCATGACTACGTTATTCACTCTGTTTTTGGGAATTTCTATCATTAACAAGCAATTATGTTTTGTAATCATGTGTCGTTTGGTATAACTATTGGCTGAGATCCTGGAATGTCATGCGCCTAGCGGTTTAACCCGTTTGTAGAATTGAGGGTGTGACAATCACTATCTTTAGGAGCCTCTTTTCCTTCTGCCCAGCTCTCCTAAATCAACGTTCGAATTGAGTTTGGATTTGTGAATATTAAGATTAAGTAAAGTAATTAGCAAAGTAAACTAACAAAGCAATAAAAAAAGATAAAGATACACAAACATAAAGTACCACTTGGAGTTAGACTCCACTTAGTATAGTAATAAAAACACAAACTTGAGTTAAGATCATTTTTTACACATAATTTATGAAAGTAGCTTAAACTCCCATTAAGGGTATCTAAACATATAAATCGAAAGCTAAAACGATAAATACACAATAGAAACCTAATGTCATGAAATGAAACACAAATGATATAATTATTTTAATGTGATAGATGCATTTAACTCTCGTCATGATTTTCTAACTCCACAAATTTTTGGAAAGTCAACACGATTAAACTTGCATAAAATAGACAAAACTAGAATTAATATTAAACTCATTAACATCATACCACGATTACAAAATAATTCATAACTAATGACAAGAGAGATTCATGATACAAAAAATAGTTTCCTTAAACATAAGCATAAGGATCTATATTTGACCAATTTTACGAAACATTCAACCTTCAATTACCATTCCTAGTGTGATGTCAAAAATTACATTCAAAAGCAATAAAAGAGTACCACTTGGAGTTAGACTCCACTTAGTATAGTAATAAAAACACTCTCAGGGGAGAGAAACATGTGTTCTAACATGTATTTTCATTTGATCAGTATTACTGTAATGTTATTTGTTTATTAGTGTTATACCAACTTAAGTCTGCATCTTCAAATCGTTAGTTTATGTAGTTTAGCGATGTAATTCTAAGTAGGTCTTCTGGGTTTGACAAACCCTAATCGGGCTAGTCAAAAATTTAATATTTAATCAATACATGTTAGAACACATGGTTCTCTCCCCTAAAAGAGTACGAGTAAAGTGAGGCTAAGAACTCACCTTGTTGGCATAACAATGGGTATAAGCAAATGTCAAAAATTACATTCAAAAGATGCAATGATGATATGCTTATGTGTTATAAAGCCATGAGGTTTTTTAACATAACATGCTTACAACACCCATAAGTTGAACATTTCATCAAACTAAAAACAACACACACAATCATTAAAGCATAATTAAGTTCTATCATTACATCAACATAAAAAAACCCCAAAAATGATGTACTAGTTGTTAAATCATGTTATGTTTAATCTAATCCAAGTGACAACAAGAGTTTAGCCCATGTGGCTTACAAAAACTCACATAGACCCAAAAACATGAAAATACTCATACTAGATCTAGAGAAATTCAAAACATTTGAGTGGAAATGAGGTGGATGATATTAGATCCTCCTTAACAGTGTGAAATCTTTAATATAGGCCTTCAAATATCTTAAAAACTCTTGAAGTAAACCCAAAATCACTAAATGGTGAGAGAAACTAGGGTTTGAGATAAAATGAAAGTTATGTTGAAACAGGGGTGAATTTAAGTTAAAAACTTGATTCTGTTCCGTACATGGGTGTGTGAGATAAGTGAGTAAGTTATGTGGGATAAGTGAGTAGGTCGTGTAGGCTGCAGTTTTCCATAGAACATACTTTACAGCCACATAGCCATGTAGGGGTGCCTCATGCCCGTGTCAGAGAGTTTTTCTTCACAAAACTTTAGTTCTTAAATTTTTCGATAAAAATCATCAAGTGACCACCGGGGATTACAAAATTCAAATACAACATAAATAAGTGTACAAAATAATGAATTTGCAACACAATGCTGCAAATGACGAATGATATGTATTTTCAGAATATATATTTATTCACATGTTGGTGAGTGTGTGTAAGAAAGAAAAAAATATGAGTTTAAGTATTCTATAATTTGTTTCTATTTGTATTTAATTTAAAGGTAATTTGATCAGTTCGTAATATGTTAGCAAAGTATTATAACAATATTAGAAATTTGGATTAACATAGAGAAAAATAAAACCATAGTGTCTCATACAACATTTCCCTAACTTTGACTAAAATGGCAATTTGACACAAACTATAGGACGAAAAAATAACTTAACTCTCATATGACTGTTATTAATGTGGTGTATTATTGTTGACTATTGGTGTAATTTAAGTTGTAAGATGTATTTGTGCACTGAAAAGCTAGTTAACCAACCTGACCTAATAAACGAACTACTAAAAAGACTAGCACTATAGAATTGGTTTGTAACCAAAACAATTCGAAGATTCATAGTTGTTTTTAGCCATTAATAAAAGTATGTATCTAATTGATGAAAAACAGGTTAGTAACCAACTAACTGGTAGGTTTCATTTTCTTAAACTAGTTTTTGGAATAACTGATTTTGACCATTTTGATCATGATTCACTTCCACTTGAATTTTGTTTTAAATAACTAATTAATATACCTATAGTAAGTATATGTGCATAATTTGTTCACAAACCTAAGTTGTTTTGGGTTTAAATCAAACGGTATGGTCAATGAAAAGTTAAAATTGGTTTGAGTTTCAAACGGTTTCAGATTACAACCAGGTTTTGGTCGATTATTTGACTAGGTTATGACTAGTTAGAGTAGCTTTGGAATGATTTTGGTCCATTTTTGATGGTTTCGGTTTGGTTTAATTGGTGTTAAATCGACAAACAAAGAGGATTATAAATCTGTCTCCAACCTGAGTTTCTATCTAGTTTCAAATAGACAAGTTCAATTTCATTTACCAAAACCTTTTATATATATATATATATATATATTATATATATATATATATATATATATATAGCGGAAAGATAAAGTGAAAACCATATTTATAAATGAAAAGCGTAAAAACCACCACTTCCCAATCATATAATTTATAATTTGAATTAATTATTTTTAAAAGAATGAAAGTTAAAATTGATATTTTTGTTTTATTACTTATCATACATGCTTATACTTAATTTGAATTATATTTTATCTTAAAATTTTGTTTTATAATTTTTAAATTCTAATTACTAACTAATTATGATTTTGTTATTTAATACGTATAATACATGTGATACTAACTTTGAAAAGTAGTATTTAAAACAAATTGTTTATAAAACAAATTTATTAGTAAACGAAAGTTAAAAATGATATTGTTATATTATTAATTAAGGTATTTACTTATGCATAATTTCAATCATAATTAATTCAAAATATCGGTTTATAATATTTAACTTTTATTAGTACTATTTAATATTTTATTTATTTAAATTGTGCAATACACAATTTACTAGCAAAGTATGTCTGTATTATATATGTACGGACGGACATATATATATTTGAGGTGTAACCTTTGCTAACCCTCGACTTATTACGGACATTTAAAAAAACATTATGGTTTTATGTAATAAAAAGTTACGATTTTATGTTATCTATGAGAAAAAATTACGTTACTTATAAATTTTTTAAACACTTTATAGAAAGTTTTAAATTAAAAAAAGTCTAATAATTTATAAAATGCATTACATTCTATAAAATATAAAAACCTATTACCCATTACCCAATAACATAAATCCAAAATACTCATTACCTAACTCAATACAATAATAAGCTCAAAATAAAAATATAAACCATAAATATTAAAAAAATACAAGACCAAGCAACAACAATGCCCGACAACTTTCGTCACCTTACCTGTCAGATGCCACCGCCCACCAGGCGGATGCCCCTGCGAATTACGCCACCACCCACCTGCGCCACCACCCACCGGAGTACCAGACCACCTACCAACGCCACTCATTCACTCAAGGTAACAATTTCAAATTAGGTATTTGAAATTTGGGATATGTATTATGAATTTGAAAGATGAATTAGGGATTTGATTTTAAAATTAAGGATTTGATTTGTGTTATTTTTAATTGTAATTTGTAATCCTTTTGTACTATTTGTTATAAAATTATGGATTTGAATCTGAATGAAAGAAGGTGCATTTTGGGTGAGTTTAAGGTCTTTTATCGCTCGTGAAAGAAGATGATAGTTTTGCAAAATTGAATGAAATGTGTCACCTTGCTTGGCTAATGGTGAAAACTGAAGAAGATCTTTCTTTTTTCGAATATTAAGTTGGCATTGGTTTTAATGGTTGCAACCATAACCGTTGAAAGATGATTTTATAAAGTGAAGCTTATCCAGACGAATATATTGAATCGAATGGTGAAGAAATATTTGAACAATGCTCTAGCATGTGTGATTGAAAGGGAAATGTTTAGCGAAGTAACGGATGATGTGAGTTATGAGAACTATTAGTTATTGTTTAATTTCCTTTAAAATTGTGTTTTTTTTTTCATTTATTCATATAAAATACCCTTAAACCTAATTTTTAGATTCGTCACCACGTACATAAATGAAATTTATATGTTATTATTTTTCGAAATGATTAATATCACCTGTGTGACATGTGATATGCAACTTCTATATGTTGTTTTTATATTGCAATTAATTTCTGAAGATAGTAGGAAGTTGAAGATAAGATATTTTATGATTGCATATACCTATATACATATGAGTGATAGTATCACAGTAATAAAGTAATATGTTGTATTGTTGCTTAATTCACACTCTAAGGGGCTAAGTCACAACCTTTTGCGGAGTTATTATGAGACCTGGTCGAAGAAAGGGGTAGTTTCCGAATCAATTAAAATGTTTTTAAAACTTATTTATTAAAAACTTGAAAATTAATTAAAAGTTGTTTTCTAGTTGAATCAAAACACATTTTCCCTTTAATCTATTTAGATGTAGCTTTTAATCAAGTTGTTAAATAACTACAAAATAGGCCCTAAAATACATATTCTCATTAGGCTAAAGATGGGCCCATTCGATAAACAACATAAGATTGATCGTTTGGGTGCTTTATCTAAAAATGTATACTCTAGGCCCATCTTGTTATTAGAGTATGCAGGATTTACACTTTACTCAAGGTCAAGGCCCAAGGGCATGTCTTAGTGTCTTACAACAATTCATACCAAGTCTCATTCTTTTGTGCTCCATTTTAAATGTTTCTGTGGTTGATTTATTGTGAAAACCTTGACGTTCGTGTTTTTTTCGTCATACAATTGAGTTTAGTTTTAAGAGATTTTTATATGTTTCTCCAACTTAAGAAAATCAAGTCAAAAACTCAATTACGTATTTTTTTCTTAAAACATATAGTACATAATTATTCTTTTCAATAAAATTAACATATTAAATAACTATTTTTATCACTATTTTTTATTAAGGGATTTTTACATATTGATTTTTTTTGATACTATAATTGTTTAAAATTTTAGCAATTGAAGATGTAACTCTGATTCAGTGATTTTTCTTTTGATATAAAAATTTAAAACTTTGTGTTTTAAGATATAGTTTTTTTTGGTTTTTATTTATACAAAAGACTCGAGGCTATGAAAATATATAATTGATTGTCTTTGAAGTTAAATATGTAAAAATCACCTAGTAAAAAGAGTAAACAATAATTCAATAAGTAAAATTTTAAAAATAGATAAATATATAATATTTTTCGTTTAGAAAGAAGAACTACGCAATTGATATTTTGGTTTATTAAGAAAGAAATATGTAAGCACCCCTAGTTTTATTTTCATATGTGTTTCTGATATTCATATGTAAAAATCAATATTCTAGTGATTTCTCACATTCATATGATATGTTTTAATTTAAATGTTATGTTTCTAGTTTCTTGATATTATTGATAATATTATTAGATTGAATCAAAGCTGAATCATATAAATTGAATTTAACTTTAGGGTTTTATGAAGAATTAGAAAAAAACAAAGTTGCACAAACCATCATCGATCCTCTAAGTGGTATTTCAAAAGAAGTTGAATAAGAGAATTTTCTTTGAAGTTTTTCTAAACGTAAGTCAATTAGCTCTTATCATTCTAATAAAAAGATGATATTAGACGTGTATATTGAATGAGAGGTCCATGTTAATAACGACGTAAAAAATTTCCACAACAAATGTTTAATTGGAGCATTGGGCATTTTAGGGAATGGTCAAAGAATAGTGTGAAGATGGATGTGACATTTTGTTCTTATTGTTGCATGCGCATAGAAGACTTAAATTTTTTTTTCGGAATTCATGTGATGGTTAGAAGTGCTAACTCCTTTTCTTAGGACCAACATGAAAAAGAAAGATTGATATTTTAGGTTTTTAAAAGAGCAAGATTGAGGTTTTGATTTTTAAAAAAAGTTTGATGCTATAGTGGAAGTTAAAGGGATGTTTTATGGCAGACGAGTTTTGCAGTTGAAAAAAAACTAATAGATTTATGTTTCATATTGATGATGTAATAGTTTGTATAATATTTTGGTTGAAAAGGATGATTACTTAAAGAAAATCAATTTATGCGTGTTAAATTTAAACAACAAACTAAAAAGCAAAACAATAATAAGTATCCAATTTGATTGATTGCCTCGACTATTCTTGCTAAATCTGTTTATTAAAAAGTGTCTTATTCTTCTGTAATCACGATGAGTCTAAACACTCATATGGTCTGAACACTCGTTTTACTGGAGTTATTTTTAAAAAATTTTTAAAAATCTTAGAAAATAAAATAATCTATTAGTAAGCTTATATTTTGAAATGCCTCGGGAGATAATCATATGACATCTCTAAAAGTGTTAAACAAATTTTTAGGAGCTACGTATGATGTGTATTTCGTGTTTACTGATGAGTCAAGTGATATATAAAAAGGGAACATATGGTCGTGGTTTTGATATATGTTGATAAATATAGAATTGTTAAATAGCAATTTACTTGTTTAATTTATGTCATGGAAACAACTTAATTACTTCAAAAATCTGTCATTAACGAATTACTTGCTCGATATAATTTGAGTTGACTAAGGTTAGATGTCGTTATGATCAACAAACAATATATTGTTTACTTTAACGCTTTAAAAGCTTCATTGAGGATATCAACTTTAAGGAATGTTGTTTATGTAATTATGCATCTTGTAGGACTAGATATACTTCGAGATATTCAAAAGAAATAAGTAGAAGTAGCATTTGGTTATTTTGAAATTGAAACCAGAATTACTTGAAAAAAAATTATCTTATAAGAGCTAAAGATGCTCGGTGAAGTTCTTATTACAATAAACTTGTTTGTGGGTTTAATTAATATCATGTTATTATTGAAGTAATTGAATGTATTGAAAATGAAGGGATGGTTAATGCTAGCCCAAAACAAGCACTTGGGCTTCACTTACATTTAAAAACATTTGGTTTTGTGTATTATGTATACTTGAGCATCTGTTAGTGATTATAAATACATTATCGCAAGCTATTAGAAGGAAAGATCAAGATATTATGATAATATTGAGACAGATATCAACCTAGCTACGATTATAGAGAATTAGAGTTATGGTTGTGCTTTAGTTTTGGAAGAAGTAACATCTTTATCTGAAAAACATGACACTGGAATGGCCTACATGAACGAACATACATTAAACCGAAATATCAAAGACATATAAACAACATCACTCTTCGACAATATTATGAGGTTGAATGTTTCAATACGATTTTAGATATGCTAATCCAAAGCTTAGTTACCACTTTATTAAGGTCACTTTCACTTTGCTTACTTGTATAGGTTTTTTATGTCTACTTTATATATTTTTTCTTAATTTAATTATCAAAGATACTAAGATTGGTTAAGACGTATCCATATGATTTTGATCATCTTGTCATGAACACACTTGTGTATGAACTCCCTTTCTATATTTATTATTTGAGAGAAAATACAATATTTTCCATACCACTTATTGAAATTGTCATTAGTTTTATGTTTTAGTTATTGACTTATTGCAACAACAAGCATTGAAATGTGTTTTTAATCAACAAATGTGAAGATCGAATTACGCAATTGGATGAGTGGTGAACACGTAAACAATTCTTCTATTTATTACAGTAAAAAAGAGTTTTTTATAAAGGTTCCGATAGATGCAATGGATCGTTTTCATAATATGAGAACACGTAGAATACAACTACAAAATATTTTTTATATTCTATTAATGCTGTTTTATTTTACTTGCTTCATAATGTTATTGCAGTTTATTTATGTAACAGACCCAAACCGAACAAAATGTTCAAACATCGAGTTGATATATGTTAAGACACTCGAGAACTGAAATCAAAGAAAACAAAAATATTTGGACACGTTCCAGCTTTCATTGTAATCCACCTAACCATAGGGCAAAATGTTACACCTAATAATTTGTACGATAGTAATGGATTAAACTTATAATATAAAAAAGGTGTTTGTTGGGCTAATCTGTTGAATAACTATGGATACATCTTGAAATATATTAAAGTAAAAAAGTATAATATTAGGTAAGATTATATATTCTAGTAAAATAATCAAGACATTAATGTTGTCAAGTTTTGAAATTTGAGTCTATTTAAACTCATAAAAGCGACGGGTGTTTGTCGGCCTCAAAAGGGCAAACAAACAGTTTTTGATTGATTTATGTTCGTGGGTAACTAGTATTAAGATCCATGTATATATCGACAAGTTACACGATTTGGTTTTCTATAAATTCAAGCAATTTTATCGCGAAAACAATTTACGTCATATGTTGCGGCATGGGCGTCTATGAACCTGTATAGTAAAAGATAAAATTTTCACGTAAAACCCATGTGTTACAATGATAAATTAAAGCCCATATACAAAAAAACAAAGCTGTAACCATTCATAAAATAAGCTTGATTGAATGGTAGGAGCGTTGATAACATATAAAACTTTATATAAAAATACAAAATCATCACCAACCTGCATGTTACGACAGGAGCGTTAAAAAATATTTCACTACAGAAAACGAAATGTTAAAATATTTATATCAACACCTTGATAAAAGATGGATGTTATACGGGAATTTAATTTTATTATTTTGTAGAATATCACAATTTTATAGTTGTAAGAGGAAAATAAAGATATCGTAAAAATGAAATCTTGAAACATTTATGATGTCTTGTATATATATATGTTTTAGTGACTTCTACGTTATGACAAACGATTCTATTTACAATGAATTAACAAGAAACATATGAAAAAATAGATGTAGATCTGCTATATTTTGAGTTTTACATAACAAATCCTAAAATTTATAAGACAAAAAACCAAAAATAACGAGTGGTAAAAAACAATAGATAATCTAAAGGGGCCAAATTGTAACTTTGAGTGGTGTAAGTTCATATATTTAACTAGATTATTAGCCCGTGTATTATACGGTTAAAGGTTATAATTATTTATTAAAAAATGTAAACAAAAATATTTAAACTTTGTCATTTGAAATTTAAAACAATAACATAAATGTTGAATCATATGAGGCTGGTGCAACCAAAACAACACTTAAAATTTGTTGGAGTACAACTGAAGAAGTCTTCCGAAGACAAAGTTGTTCTTTCGAATACAAGTTGAAGATCTTCCAAAGCTCAAGAATGAAGATCTTTTGATGGTAGAATTCAGTCTTTTGAGAGTAAGTATTCTCTTTCCGAAGTATAAACACTTAGAAAATCCAAGACAAAGTCTTCCGAAGAACAAAGTATGTAGACTTGCAGAAGTCTCGAAAGAAGTTATTCTTCCGAAGATAAGTAGCTTCGGAAGAAGTTATTCTTCCGAAGCCATTTAAGCTTTAGAAGAACCAACTATGAACCAGTGGACAAAAGTATGGTCTGACTGACGCTCACTGCCAACTCTGATATACTGCATGGCGCTTTCCCACACCCATGTAGTTGACCATACTTTAATCCACTATTCACATTTTATCAGTTAGTACAGTTACCAACTTTAGTTGGTGACAAAAGGTAAGTTATGAATATGTCATGACTACGTTGTCTAGGATAGTATTTATCTTAGATGCTTTATCTAGCGATGTAGTATTTGTCTAGTTGTAAATTTTAGCTTATTATCAAAGCATAACTGGCTGTAGATATTAGTATATATAGTTTCTCATTGTAACTCATTAAGTCATGCTTGTAAGAGTCTAGTAATATGGAGTTGAGAAGTAATATATACAAGTATCTTGAAAAACCATTCTCGTATTCATTTACTTATTATATTATTGTCAACTTAGTTAGAGATTCTGCTTATCTATCCGAGTAAGATCAAGTGAGTTTGAGAGATAAACTTGTGTTGAGAGACAAACATCGATCCTGCAATTGGTATTAGAGCTTTTTAGGCTCTTGATTGTGAGATCTAACCGTTGGGTATTATACCTTTGAAGAAATTGAAGATTTCCAATATTATTGAAGTTGAAGACTTGAAGAACAAAAATAACAAAAATATTAATCTAGGGTTTATTTTGTAATTATTAAAAATGCTTGATTAGCATAAATATTAACATATATCATCATTGTAAAGGGTGAATGGTTCTCCACAAAATATGTGGGAATTAGTTCCATCACCTACAACATCTTATCATCATCCTTCATGGATGATGATTTCAACATCAAATCAATAAACATCAAGTATTAAACACTTTTATGTTCATCATTATTATATTTTAGCATCAAATCATCAAGTTTTGTTATTATCAATATGAATCCTAAGATCTATGCTCATTGTTCCCGTTTAGATCGGGGACACACCGGTGGTACCAGAGCCAAGTGCTCATTGATTTAGGTCGATTGATCTATCAGTGTTAATTTCATTTAATTGTTTGCTGATTTCACTAGATTTATCAGTTTTGCTTATCAGATCTATTCTTTATAAGCAAATTGTTTGTGTGATTTAATCAAAACAGTGAATTGTCTCTCAGCAAATACTATTACATTGCTTATTTAAACTTGGGTTAATATTCAAAACAATTTAATAGTAGATCTTGGTTACAGATTGATATTCATATTGTAGAGTCTAATGAAGAGGCTGATGAAACCTAAGCATCTTTAGTCTTTCCTGCATGCTGCACAAGTGCATTGAAGTAGAATGCTTCGGAAGTTTCACATGTGCAACAGAAATACTCTAAGTGTGAAATCTTCCGAAGCCAAGACCAATATCTTCTGAAGCCAAAGATGAAGTCTTCCGAAGCCTCATAGACAAAGTCTTTCGAAGCTTTAAGTTCATGAAGACAGATTTCTTCCGAAGACTTTTGGTAACATGCTTTATCTGATGTACTCTTCCATAAAGCTGGACACCTTTCCGCTGCAACTCTGCAAGTCACCAACTAACATAGTTTGGTGAAAAGGTCCATGCTTTTGGTAACTGTACATTAAGGTCTTGAGTCTGTAACTTTCTACATTATATACTTTATCCTTTTTATAATAGATAAGGATGTAAGCTATGGCATGTCATAGTCACTAATCAAAAGGCAATCTGCCTCTTGACTCTACAATTGATTTTGTGTGTGTCTAGTCAATTGTATCCAGCTGGCTTTCAAAGTATAGCCGATGTAGGATGTTGTATAAGTATCTCATGTTCTTGTATGTTTTTAATATGCTTTTTGTAACACTTGTAATAAAACATAGAGAAGGCAATATACTGCATTCTTGAAAACAAAATACTTGTGTTCTTTGTGTTCTGTCTCTTATATTACTTGTGTTCTTAAGTGTCATTACTTGGTTAATCCAATTTACTTTTGATCTAAGTTTAGTTTATCTCCTCTTTGTGTTGTTGTGTTGTAACTTATACCTTCAACGATCCTGCATTTGGTATCAGAGCTTTCCAGGCTTGATATAAGATCTCATAATCTTTAGATCCCTCACACACAAATACTAAACTTTTCAAATGGTAGCCATTTCCAAAACTGATATGGAAACTGGAACCATGAACAAGTCCCCACTGATCACTCTTGATGAGTTTGACACCTGGTGTTTAAGAATGGAAGGTTTCATCAGGTCTCTTGATTCAAGAATGTGGTAGTCTATTGAGAATGGACATTTCATACCCAGCACAGCCTCTGCTACTGGTGCTAATATGATTCCCAAAGATGTGGCTAACTACTCTGATGAAGATATAAAGAGAGTAGAGATAGATAGAAAAGCCATGACAGCTCTTCAAACTGCCCTCCCAACTCTGTGTACAGAGGTTTCAAGAAGTGCAAAACAGCCAAGCAGCTGTGGGATGCATTGAAACTAATGTTGGAGGGTCTTCTGAAGCCAAGGAGATAAGAAGGATCCCTGAAGCAGCAGTTTGAAAACTTCACCTTCAAAACAGGTGAAACCATGACTCAGCAGTACTTCAGGTATGTTAAGATAGTGGATACCCTAGTGGATGGAGGAGTTACTCTTGAAAACAGAGACATTGTAAGGAAGTTCATGTCCTCACTTCCTAGGCAACGGACACACTACTGTGTGGTGATCAAGAGAACTGAAAATCTCAAAACTCTTACTCTGACAGAGTTATATGAGATTCTCAGTGGCTACCAGATGGAGATGAACATGCAAGGTTCATCTAGCAACTCCAACAATCAAATGGGTTCAGCCCTACATGTGGTTGAAAGGGATAGCATAGAACCCAAACATCATCTCTTATGCTACCCTAACAACTCACCCAAGGGTTCTTTCATCACCTTCCCAGAGACACCAAGGGAGAACTACACTCAAGGAAGCCCATTCCAAGAGACAAGCTCTTCTCAAGCTTTTGTGTCTTCTGATGAAAGCTATGGCAACTCTCTTTTCACTCTTGAAGACCTGGACTGTATCCATCCAGATGATCTGGAATATATGGAAATAGTCCAGCAGATGGCTCTTCTCACTCACAGAGCCAAGAAGTTCTACAAGAGGACTGGAAGGAAGTTTCCAAGCAATACAACCAGTAGAAAGTTTGGACTGGACAAAGGCAAAGTCAAGTGTTACAACTGTAACTTGATGGGCCACTTTGCCAGAGAGTGTAAGGCACTTAGAACAAATGGTGGCCAAACACAATCCAGACCAAACTACACTAACAAAGCTCTCTATAATGAGAAGTCAAAGCAGCAAGCTGCTGTTGCTGTTAAAGAAGGAGGCTTTGACTGGAGCTTTCAGGTGGAAGATGCTTCTCCAAACCAAGCACTGATGGCAGATCATGATGAAGCCAAGGTATTGGAACATCTCCGTACTCCTGAATGCATTGCTAAAGTTAACAGGTACACGTCCTATAACTTGAACTGAGATCTGATGTTGAGTCCTTAACATTTTAAAATTTGATTTTAGAAAGTCTGAAAATGATTTAAGCTGAAAATAGAGGACTTAGAGAATCCATTTCAGTTCTAACATGAACACACAGATTTTAGGACTCAAATTAAAGATCTCATAACCAAGTTAACTGAGTGCCAGGCTGAGCTTGTGATCAGCAAAGCCAGGGCAGAAAAGAGTGTTATTGAAGAGGAGACCTTCAAGAACATGATATCCTCATCCCTGCACAACCAAGTGTGCTATCAAAACAGACAGGGACTGGGATCCAATGAGATAGCTCCTCCACACACAATCTTGTCAGTAAGATCTCCTAGGTGTGGAACTTGTGAAGATGAGCTTCCTCTCATAGATCCAATGAGTGAGGAGGATGAAGAGAGATAGTGAAGAATCCCTCTACAAAGAGTGAAGAGGAGGATTCCAAGAAGGGCCACTATCCTTTTGAGGAAAAAGTGAAGACTGTGATGACCAAGTCCATGAGAAAGAACTTGATCAGAAAGAGCAAAAGAAAGGCAAGGAATGCTCAAGAGATCAAGACTACTTTTGACTCTAAGCAGAAACAAGTTTTTATCTCTGCAGGGTTTAAAGTGGTAGGGACTGAAGACATCAACCAAATGCTCTGCTGAGAGTTCTGGTTCTTGTTCAACACATCTCAGTAGCAAAAGAAGACTGATCTGCTGTGTACCACTACTGCACAGCCTGGACCATCAAACTCCAAGCACAGTCCTCTCCAAGAGGAATGTCTCAGCATCTGCAAAGATGAAGGTGGAGAGGGAAGTGACCAAGACAGTCTTATCTCAAGAAAAGGCTCTTGTGAAGAAGAAGATGAACTGTGTTATGTGTGACAGCACCACTCAATTGCCAAGGATTGTCCCTTCAATCCTAAAGGTACTGTCCATATGGCCAAAACAAAGGCTTCAAAGAGTTCTAAGAAGATTCAAGCTTCAGAAGAAAAACCAGTTTCCTTCGGAAGTTCCAAATCTAACAAGAAGGAAGTGGAAAATTCTCTTTGGAAGAATATTTGGTCTCGGAAGAAAGGAGTTCTTCCGAAGCACTGAAGTCTGTGCAGTGTCTGCAGAATCTTCTGAAGGTTCAGTCATCAAAACTTCTGAAGTTCCAAAAGCTTCTAAAGTTTTGAAGGTCAAGTCCAAGACTCCAAAGTGGTGTGGATGTCTAAGAAAGACCAAGTGGCAGAGATTTCTCCATCAACAACAGCTCAAGATCCTCTAGTACAACCATAGGATCTATTACTGTTGAATTACCTTCTGCAAATGAGCCCAAGAAAAGCAAGGCTTGGGTTTCCAGATGTAACTAATCATTCTCTTTGTGCAGGGACAGCTGAAGACAGACAGAAATGTCTGGATCATAGACAGTGGCTGCTCCAGGCACATGACAGGCAATAGGTCACTACTCCAGAACTTTGAAAGGATTGATGGAGGACCTAGTTGCTTTTGGAGGAGATGAAGGTGGTTACATTTCTGGAAGGGGCAAGGTCACAAATGGTAATCTAACATAGAAAAGGTAAACTTTGTAAAGGATCTTGGATACAATCTTCTAAGTGTATCTCAATTTTGTGATCAGAGTCATAACATGCTCTTTACTGAGCATGAGTGCATTGTTCTTAAGCCTGGTGTGGTCATTCCTCATGAGCATATCCTGCTTAGAGCCCCCAAGAAAGGAAACATGTACAAGATGGATCTGCAAGAAACCTCTCCCTCTGGAGAAGTTCATGCTTTCTGTCTAAAGCCAACAGTGATGAGTCTTTCCTATGGCATAAAAGAATGTGCCATGTAAACTTAAGAACATGAATAAACTGATTAAGCATGATTGGTAACTGGAATGCCAAAGAAAGAGTTTACAAGTGATGACCATTGTGTTGCATGCCTGAAAGCGAAGCAACATAAGGTATCTCACAAGCCTAAGGAAAAGAACTCCATCACTACACCCCTACACTTGTTACATATGGATCACTTTGACCCCACCAGTGTAATGAGTTTAGGAGGACCTTATACTATCTAGTGATCACAGATGACTTTACAAGATTCACTTGGCTTTTCTTCCTTAGAACTAAGGATGACACTCCTGAGATTCTGAAGAATTTCATCTTAAAGATTGAGAATCAATCTGATCACAAGGTCAAGATCATAATATGTGATCAAGGAACTGAATTTAAGAACCATATCCTTGATACATTCTGTGATGAAAATGGTATTACAAGACAATTTAGTGCTCCCAGACTCCTTAGCAAAATGGTGTTGCTGAGAGGAGAAACA